>OX578280.1:18856664-19456664 GCA_951217055.1 Gerris lacustris | reverse complement strand
TATATGCACAAAAATTCATCGTCGCATTCGTACAAAAACATTTTAAATAGAAGAGTTGATTCGCAATAAAGGAGAATAATAGGCGAGCGAAATCAAAACAAAAACAATGATGCGGACCGGAAGGTTACGTTTCTGTTCCCCCAAACTCAATCCCAAACTACTACTCCCTGCCGCCGATCGCTGACTGCTCTGACTGGTTCCAAACTAATCCGTGATTTAATCAGAGCGTGGTTGGAACAGCCGATTAACAGTCGGAGTCAGTCAGAGTTTGAGTTTGGGCTCGTTGGAACACTTTTTCCAAAATGCGCATGCGTCGGACAGTTCCAAACCAGTTTGAAAAGTGGTTGGAACAAACCTAATAATTGTTTAAAATTATCTGCCATAAATGACTCATCTACCTGACAGTTGAGGTGTTCAAAACCAGAACGGGGTATCCCTCTAGAGTCCTGACCTGAGATACCTTTGGGGGGCCAAGACACATGGTCTGTTCTGGATGTAGATTTACAATTCTTTAAGCAGCTGGAACCAACCCAACACATGCTGCTATCTATTGAGAAATAAGGTAACTTAATATAGACCACTATGGCACTCAAATATAAGCTAAAACCAATTGTAAGCAACACTCAGCCTGTTTTGTGGGTTGGCCTGTTCTGGTTTTGAACACCTCAGTTTATAGAGGGATAATTTATTTTTAACCAAAGGCCAAAATTCTTCTGATTTTCAAGTGGATTTCTGTGCCCAAATCTGGCCCTGAATGTCTCTAATAGCACGATATTAGGTTATTACTGGACAGAGGTTCAACCACTTTACTTATTTACTCAATGTGATAAGCATTGTGAAGTCTCAAAAAATTAGAACCATCACCAGGTATATTGTGTATATAGACCAAGTTTTCAGGTGAGGTTTGAGTATTTTAACCACTCAACTTACCTGAACCCTTGAATTTTGAAGCGCTATCACTAATCTAGTGATTCAATAAGTAAATATTACTTATTTTCAATAAATGGGATTTTTGCTTTTATTATTTTTATTGGGGTGGCCAATAAAAGATTGCATCTACCTATTACTTTGTTGTTCAACAAGGAAAATAAATTAAATTAACTTTTATACAATCTCTTCAAGAAATTTATTTACAAACAAACATAAAACAATCAATATCTTAATTTATTTTCTTAAAAAAAGTTTACTTTTTTCTGACTTAATTAAATAAACAAAATAATAATAAGAAAAAAAAATACAATTTTTTTTATTTTACACAAACTATGCACACATTATTCAATTAAAATCTACTCAAAAACAAATTATATAAAATAAATAGACAATTTGTATATACCTTGTAAATTAGACAAATAACTATTTAATACCTCTAGAATGAACTCAATATACTTTTTTCTTTAAATGTACACAAATTAAAATAATCAAGTAGAAATGTGACTTCATACTTCAAAAATAGTTTGCAAAATTTTCCAAACAAAAAAAAAATAAATAAATAAATAAATAGCAAATTGAAAATGTACAGAATTAAAAAAAAAAAAAAAAATACAATAAATAAGAATGAATATGATTAAATATAACAAGCAATCAAAGATGATTATTTCTTTTTTTTCAATATTTTTTTAAAAATAGTAATATGAATAACTTATTATTTATGTAAACTTCACAATTCACACAAGCATATTCTTATTTTAGTAATATATTCACACAAAATACGCATTTATAGCATGGTAACGATTATTTAATTTTATTTTCGTTTATAAGAAAAATAATTATAACATAAAAATTCTAAGGTTATAGCAATTATGATGATAATAATATAAGTTAAGAATTAATAATTCACTATTTAACCTCTTGAGTTCAATGTTCTATTTTGTTTGACCCCAAAAATGTAAGAAATTCTTTGGCTGGTTGCACACTGGAAGAGACAAGACAGGTTAAGCCAAGATATTTTTTGTCCAAGACTGTCAGGCGTGAATTTACATAGTTTCTTATGAGCTGCCATATACCAGAGACGTGTGTCAACTTGAAACATGTCTCAAATTGACTTGAAACATGTGTCTCAAATTGACTTGAAACATGTGTCTCAAATTGACTTGAAACATGTGTCTCAAATTGACTTGAAACATGTGTCTCAAATTGACTTGGAACATGTGTCTCAAATTGACTTGAAACATGTGTCTCAAATTGACTTGAAACATATGTCTCAAATTGACTTGAAAGAGAAAGCCTCTGGAATTAGTTCTTGCCTCCAATCAGTATGAGATGTTGTGATGTAGGCAAGCATAATCTTCTCTACCATTATCTTCCTTCTGCGCCTGAAGTCAAATTTGTCTCAAGACATACATAATAGAGTCCTTTTGTTTCTTCCTGTGTGCAGGCAGCCTTATAGTAGCCAAAACAAGGTAGCATCAGGACTTAATTTCAGCCGGAACGGTATTCCGGCACCTCAGGGATAGGTTGGGTTGTATCAACTTAATATTTTGTAACAGGTATTTAAAAAAATTTAAATGTACTCAATAGCAGTATCATATCAGTCCCAAGAACTATATTTTAATGTATGAATACTGTATTATTTTTTAATGGTTTATTATGGGTAATTAGAAAAAAACGGTAATTTGAAAAACTTTTTTTTATGATTTTTTTTTTTTTTTTTTTTTATCAAATTCTTTATTGGCGTAAGTAACAAAAAAAATATTTGTGTTTACCGGAGCCATAATATTTTTATGAATTTTAAGACCCTTAAAAAACACGTCTAAAACGTCATTTTAGACCTTTTAATTTTCAAAATTTTCCCTGGACCTCCCATTGCTGGGGGACATCCCCCTTGACCCCCCCAAATATTATGTGGGTGTTACAGCGCCTAAAATTTTAGAAATTAAGCACTGGGTAGCATTTATAACCACAAGGTAATATGTAGTGGATTTAAGAAGTGATTACTGGAGATGCTTGCTGAAACTGATGGTATTGGATCAAATACATTATATCACTTATTCATTTTGACTAGACATCACCTCAAGAATAATAAAAAAGTACGTTTGAATTTAAATTATAAATAGAATTAGAACCAGGAATGCCCATCCCCAAGGCCCATGGCGCAAACTCCCACCAAAAACTGACTAAGAAAAATCCTGGAATATTAGAAAAATCCTTCCAAACTCTGAAAAATACCCCAAAAATGATTCCCTCCAACAATTCTGATTGTTGCAAGTTGCGCCATCGAATCATCCAGTGGGCACCCCTGATTAGAACCATACTAAATGATAGACCTTTTGCTACCTTTCTTAATCTTTAAAATGGTTTATAAGCAAATTTCAAGTTCACTTAAAAGCAAAAAAAAATTAAAAATTTAGGTTTAGATTTAAAGTTGTTATTTGTTTAAGTCAATATCATGACGCTTATTTAAAAATAAGTGTCAAGAAGAAGGAGCAAAAGAGAGTAATCTTTACAAAAATGTAAACTATTAATTTAATGATTTCATCCAAGGAAGAGCAGCCTTGGTTAAAAAAATTAAACATAAGAACATTAAACGAAAGAGGAATTGAAGCTCAACATATGTTGTTTTTTTCACACTAATTGCTTTCTTAAAAATATATAATGCAGCGTTTATTTTATTGAGTTTCCCCTGTCTAAACATATAAAAATAAGCTCGGGTGGCTTTTAATTCCGATGGGGAGTTTACGCATACAGAGGTAAATTCGCCTCTCCATTTGTTGAGTGCACCCTTCTGTTATATCCCTATTACATTTTCCAAACAGGTCTTTTAAAAAATATTTTTATAATAATTAACTTCAAGATCTATATACACTAGTTTTGAATTGATTATTTTTTTGTGTGTAAATAACAATCTATAATAATAAATTGTTTTACAATTTATAATAATAAAATGTTTTTTATAGTATTTTTTTCTTCTTTTGTTTTTCAAAGCCATATCTAACACACTTGTTCATTTAACAGAGGAGAAATAAGAAATCAATTATAAAATTTACAATAAACAACATTAAATGAAGAAAATAAGTTATACTCAAACACTCAAAAAGATAAAAATAAAAATAATACTTTTATAAGACAATGAAATAAATTAAATTTAAAAAAAGTACAAATCAATCAAAAATGTTAATAAAAAATAAACAAATTAATTTCAAGTCTTTTGTTAAATAAATAAAAAAAACAACAATAGTCTTTAGTTTTTTAAATTCATAAATGTTTGATTTATCATTTTCTGGGTCAGAGTTCACAAATTTTAACAATGTTGCATGGGGAAAAGTTTCCAACGATACTATAAACATAGGTAAAGGTATCATTATTTAAGTATAAATAAGCATACAAATGCTTTTAATCAGCAAATTTTTCTAAAATTATTGTGTAAGACTATCCAGTGGTGATCAAGATATAAAAATTGATTTGATTTAATTTTACAAGTAATAACTTCGGCTAAAATACAACATTACTGAATGAAATTCAGGTCACAATTAATTTGGATTTGTTATATTTTTCTTGAATCAGTTAAAATGTTGAATTACCAAGAGCATGGTTGAATTTAAGAAACACAAAATTTACTTAGATAAGCGTTTTTTGTTGAAAACATGGTACAAAAAAGTTCCCATAACTTCAAAAATTATAATAGTTTACGATAATGAGTATATTTTCCATTAGAGTAATCTATTCAATGTTACAGCATCACGCCAAAAATCTAACAATATTGTAGATGCAGTAAACAGTAAAATTTTGCCACCCTAATGTAGCAAAAAAAAAGATAAATGGATTTTAGTATAATATAAAATAGTGCTTATAAGGTACTTCTTTAGCTTGTTACTCCCCTAAGTTTTCTTAAAATATAAATGACTGACTAAATGGCTATCAAGATAAAGGGATGTTTACTCCAATGCACTTTGAGACAAAGGAATATCACACTTCTGTTTCCATAAGGCATAAGGGGAGTAACAGTCTAAAGAAAATCATTCCGTACACCTTTTTAGATTGTTACTCCCTTTCTATTTCTTTATAAGGAGAGTAACAATCTAAAGAAGTGCCGCTTATAATATATTATATAACTGAATTATCAAATAGGAATATAAAATGCACTACCATATGTTTATAAAGGATTCCAGCTAAATTGTAAGCGTATTGTAACTTTTTAGAGAACATGTTTTAAGGACAAATTTCTGGCACTAAAATCCATGAAGCATAATGTTTAATGATGTGAAACTCTGAATTATAATTTGATAAATCTTTCCATACAAGCATTCACACTCAGTTTAACATTAAGATTATTTTATGATTTGTAGAAAAATGTCAGATAATTTTCAATTTCTTTCTTTTATCAAAATTATCCACACCATTTCTGGTTTGTCGAGGCTATATTTTCTAAAACACTTTTTATTTAAAAAAAAAAAAAGAAAAAAAAAAAAAAAATGAAAACTACTAATATTTTTATTTTAATAATTAAAATATTATAGTTTTATTTTATTTTGAGTAAATATTATATTAAAAGCCTTTTTTTCAGAATCAGTACTGTATATATTTGTAAGTTAACTGGAATTTTTATACACAATAGTCAAAACCAAATAAAATATTGTATTATCTGCAAAGAGTAACACAAAACTATAACCACATACATTTTATTTAAATGCACAAAATGCACAATTAATTAATTTTATTAATTTTTTTTTTCCTATTTAAGAGAATAAAATAATAATATTTTCCTTTTCCTTGTAATAACAAGCAGAACGAAAAATTAATTTTATTGAACATTTTTATAAATCTTAGAATATTTGGTGTAGGCATTAAAATTCCAGATGCACAAAAAATTCCCTCATCTTGATTTATTTCATGAAAAAAAGATTATATACTGCTAAAAGTAAAATTTTTTTAGGCGAACAACTGAAAAATCCAGATGTACTGTAAACCATTCGGCATTTTTATAATAAAATGATAATTTTAACAATCAAATATGATGTTATAACAATCACAAAATATTAAAGAATAAAAAAAAACTACATTTGTACATTAACTCAGTTATTCACAAAAATAAAACAATAAGATTAAATTGATAATTATTAACCATATGTATTACACTCAATAACTATATTTATTTTTTTATGTTTATTATAATTGTTTTTTTTATTTATTAATAATTTATATTCTTTTAATCTATCTGAACATTCCAATATATATATATATATATGTATATTTTTTTAAAAAGATCTTTAGACAATTTTTAGAAGGCCCAAGGGTTGAAGGCACTAATTGATAAATCTTTATTCTTGGAGGGAGACAGGGACTTTGAGTTAATGCTAATATAGTCAAATGATATTAGTTGGTACTAGTACGGTACTAGTAGGTAAAAAAGGACTCGGAGTGCTAAAAATAGTACTTACTTTTTTAAAAAAAACAAAAAAACTAAACGAGTAAGAATAAAAGATACTATTTGATTACTAGAGTAGGAATATCAGGTGACGTCAAAAGAAATAAAGGGATCTTACAAAGATACTATCACTACTAAAGTAACTTAGGTAAATTCATTAGAATGTAGGGATCTTTAATCTAAACTGTGTCGAATAGACTTTTGTCCATTTAGTGACTACAAGAGTAAGCATATTAGATGAATTCATAAAGCCTTGTCCACACTAGTAGACATGTTGCGTGATTTTGGTCTCAGAGTCAAAGTCTAGCGATTTGTCTATAGACATCGGCTAGACAAACGGTGTCTACGGTCTTGTTGCTAGATCAAAAATCTCATGTCTATGGTTTTCCATTCTAAATCGAAGACACGGTGCAACAGTAGTCATGTTGCGCAACGTGTCTACAAGTGTGGACGCTAGACCTAGACAATAGACGGTCTCAGAAGACGTCTATAGACAAGTTGCACAACGTGTCTACTACTGGTGTGGACTAGGCTTAAGGATCTAGGGATATCTAGTTCATAGTGTGACTATTTAAGACAGGCTATTAGTTAAAGTCAATAGGGTCTTGATTTTGAGTTCATATTGTGACTACTAAAGTAAAGATAATAAGTGCAATTATTCAAGGAAAAGATCTCTAGATCCTAATGACTTCCCCTATTCCTTTATTATCAAGTAGTCATGATATAATGTAAAGATTTTTCTGAGACTACTAGAATAAAGAATCTCAGTTTACTCCAAAATGATAAATTATATAAAAAAAAGTTAATTTTCATTCTTCAATCGATAATAGATGATCATAAATATTTGGTTGCCTTTTTCTGAAATATTGAAAGAATGCTTGATTTATTTTCAGTTCAACCCTGTAACCCTTGTTTATTATAAAAAAGGGAATGATGATGATGATGATTCATATAGATGAGATTATATAGTTAAAATGAGAAGTTGTAATGAAGCTAAGCTAGATGATAAGACTAGTTAAATGGCCAGTGTGAGCGCCGTGGTTTAGAACTAGTTGAGAGGGAACGTTCTCTACGGTGGGCTGGAGCCTGAGGCGGAGGTGAGTTAGAGCTACAAGAACTCAGACTAGTGGACGGAGTTAGGCTTCTTTTATCCAGACTACCATCTAGATTCTCTGTAAACAATTAAAACAATTTTTTAATTGTAATCTTATACAAATTTCAGATAATCAAATAATACTTTAAAATATGATTTTCAACTCGTTTCTAGAATCCTGCATTTATAGAGTTTTGCAAAACATAAATTGCCCATAAGCTGTTAAAAACAGACAAGTTGGAGAGCTGCCACGTTCCGCCCATTTTGATGGGCAGTGTGATTGTCATGATCCTGAACACAAAATTAGTTAGTAGACCGAAATTCTAGTTTATGTTAATTGACAAACTAAGATCAAAATTATTTTTGGTCTACAAATAACTTTTTTATTCAGAATCGTAAAAATCACAGTGTCCACCAAAATGGCCGGGACATGGCCACTCTCTGCCAGCCTGTTTTTTATTTTTAGCCAAGCTATGTCCCGCAGACAAACTTTGCCGACAACATATTCTTGGAGGACAACCAAATATTTCAATTGAGTTATATACAAGACTCAAAGAGGTTACCTATAATGGGAGTTTGCTCATATAATGATCCTTGCCTCGTTGGTTTATTGAATACTTCTTTACCACTTCCAGGAGTGTATATTTCCATTACTTTCTCAGCCGCTACCTTCCATCTAAACATAAAAAAAATAAAATAAATAAAAGCTTGCGAGTAGCAAAGAGAAAAAAAAAACGGTAATCTTTAATATATAAAAGGACAAATCTCTGTATAAAGGATCTCGCCAAAACCAAACGGTGAGAGAAGAAAAATGAGCCCAAAATCAAGGGGGGTTGTTAAGGTTTTTGCTCTTCCTTTCGAGCGCTATGGGCGCTCGGTCCCCAGTACAAAAAGCAAACTGCAAGGTCCCCGGTAAAAATGCAAACTGCAATATACTTTTAGATTTATTCTTCAATTTTCTTAGCCAAATCTTGATTGGAAAAAGTGAAAAATAGCCTAATCCATAAAATTAAAATACTTAGTTAAATATATTTTTTGTTAGCTTTTATAATCTAACCTTTAGCTAGCTACTGATAGGGGCTAAGATTAGCTGGGCTGACTAAATAGTCTAACCCTCATTATATATTTAAAATAAAATAAATACATACAATATACTTCAAATCGTCTCAAAACCAACTTTTAACCTTATTTTTCATGGTCCTAACATTTGGGGTTACAATATTTTTCCACAAAGCCAATTATAGATCATACTCTTAAATTCTTCTGAACATTAACAGAGCTCAGGTAAATAAGTTAATAAAAAAAAAAAAAATTAAAAAATCCAAAGATATCAGCTAGATTATAATAATTTGTCATTTCTAATACATCTCCATCGACATGAATGTCAATTTATTCCTTCAATACAAAATATTGTAGAGTAGAAGTACCTTTTAAGTATGTTTTTAAGTTTATGTTCGCCTATTAAGTGTTACTTACATTCCCCACTTCCAAAAAATCAATTGAACACTTAAACCATTAAATATAATTTATTTATTTGAATCAGTAAAATACTGGTAGGTATTAAGACAATAATGCAAACTTAAATTAAGTTGTCAGAAGTTTAAATTGAAGTATAAAAAAAAAAGAATGAAAAATAGAGAAATAAGTTTATTTAGACTTCTGAGGTGGGTTCTGTTTCAAAGATAATAATACTTCTTTTAATCTTGAGATATCCTTAGTTGAATGTGGGGATTTGTTGTGCAGATCACACAGATCTGCTATTTTCTGCCATTCCGAGTCTATTTCGTTTTCAGCATCTCCTGCAGCCTGCAGTTGTTCTTCTGGGTCGATGTCATCCGAACGTTTAACTACTAATGATTCCTCATAATTTTTGTACCATTCTTCTAAATCTCTTTTTGCTTGGAGTCTCATTTCTTCCTTTTCTATTGCTTCTTTAGCATCTTTCTCTTCAAGCATTTTTTTATTATCTTCTCTCCACTGTTTTACTTTTTCCGATTCTTCAAGTTTTTTCTCGACATTCTCTTCAAACCACGATTTAATACTTACATAATATTTATTACGATTATTCTCTTCATTGCTGTCACCTTTAGCCATGTCGAGGTCTTCATTATCAAAATCCAATAATGTCGATTCCTGTATGTTTAAACTGGAATTTTCAAATTGAATATCGGAATTGACAAAATTGACAATAGAATTATCCAAGTTCAAATCGGAATAGTCGAGATTTAATTCAGAAGTTTCTAAATTGATTAAAGAATCGTCGTAATTGATGGCAGAATCACTGATAGAGTTTATATGACTACTTCCTGCAACACTCAAATTAGACGCGAGTTCATCTTCTAATCCTGCCAAATCGTTTTGTTCTCGAGCGAAAAAATCAGCGGCCGGGTCACATTCTTTGTTATCTATATCAGTTGACATTTTAACCGAATTCAGATGTTATTCTCTATTAATGTAAGACTTGACACAGGAAATTGAAAATTAGAGTAAATTGAAACAATTGTATAGATTGACAAATAAATGTCAGATGACTTGTATCAACAGAAATAACTTGACATTGTCATTTGTTTGAGATTAAATAAAAAATTTATTTCACATAATATAAAAAACTTTTGGTGATCTAAGAATAAACTAAAATTAAATTAGCTGTATCTGCTGATATTTTGAGGAAATTATTTATGATAAATAAAACAAAAACTAGGTGGACTAAAGCTTGCACCGGGCATGAGACCAGCTAGTCCTTAATCTAAATTACTTAACAAAAAGGGATATTTTGTCTAATGTACTTTGGGACAAAGGAATATCACACTTCTGCCTATAAAAGTGATAATATCTCTTAGTCTAATAAACTGTTAAGACAAAGGAATATTATTACATTTGTATAGAGAAGTGTGATATTGCTATGTCCCTAAGTACATTAGGCTAAATATCCCTTTCTCTTTTTCTTAATACTTATTTAGACTAAGGAATGTTAACTCAGTACTTTTTTACTTTATTACCCACCCTAAGGTGGATAACAAAGTAAATTAGGTCGCATGTGGCAAGATTTTACTTGGTTACCCACCGTTTCTTTATATTATTGTTTTTTTTTTTAAATTAATTGACAATCTTAACTGGGCGATGTTCAAATATTCCTTTGGGACAAAGGAATATCACACTTCTGTTCATAAAATTGACAATATCCGTTAGTCTAACTATGTAGTAAGGCAAAGTAACCTTTAATCCAATAAGTTTTGAACAAAAGAAAGTTCACTTGGATTTAATAATAAGTAAAAAATAAATAAATACATTCGGGTGGGTAACAAAGTAAAAGAGTGCCTGTTATAGTATACTAAAGTATTACGTACTTTAGAAAGACGTACTGATTTCTGGAATATGTTTCCTCTCAGTATCGATTATTGATATATCGATTTGGTTGTAGTTTTAACCTACTAAATTTTTATCTTTCGATATTCAAGATGGTGATGTTTTGTTTTCTATTTACGTGTTCAAAGTTCAAATTGAAATAAAGTTAATTTTAAACGAATTATTGCATTTTGATGTGATTTTTCGTGTTTACTGTGTGTTTAAGTGTTTGTGCATCTATATCATAGGTTTTTAGCTCCCGCATGCTTGTTTGTGTAGATTTTATTTTTTGTAAAAAAAAACAAAAAAAAAACAAAAAACTATTGATCTTAAAACAAAAAATAACTCTTAGAATTTCAATCAGAACACTTTAAAAAAAACTATCAGAATCGGAGAAAAAAAAAAAAAAAAATGGTTAGGCATGAAGTCTCACGTAAAAAGGGTTTCGTTTATTTTTAATAGGAACATCTTTTTATCACCATAACTACAATTTGCCATTGTAAAAACTAGTAATATTACCTGGTGTGGTCATTGATGTGTTCAGCTATGTACTGGAGCCATGTATCCTTTTCATCAGGTGATGAAAATTTCATAGCAGTGCTCACCTCTTTACCTTCTACTTCGTTAACTAACACTAACTCACTTCCTCCTTTAGTGAATTTAACTACAGTATCCTGTAAAATAAAATGTATTAATTAATAAATTTAAAATTAAATAAGTTTTTATTTGTACAGGCTGGTTTCAATAAATATATTTTATTTAAGTTCAACTTATGTGTTCAGAATCTACAATTGTAATTCTTGAATAGCAAGTGATCGTGAATGATAAAATATAATTTTGCCCTAATAAAACCTAACGGGCTTTCAAAAGCTCGGTTAATGTAAATCTCTTAAACGACAAGCTTTAGCTTTAGGTTCGCTCAATATCAAAATATACTAGATAACTATTTCCTGCAAAATATGTTCAGCTAAAAAAAAAAAAAAAACAGCGGGTAAACTTAATAAGGAGATATAGTAGGAATGAAAGTTGGCCAAAAAGTTTTAAAATTTTAATTCATATCATTGCTGCTCAAAAAACTTCCAAAATTTGAGTGACGTTTGTTAAGAATTAAGACTTTTCAACTCTTTAACCAGAACTTAACTTTACAGTTAAAAAGAAAATGCACTTTTGTCTGTTTTTGTCTCACTCTGGTTGATAATCCAATATCTTTAGCACATAGCTATTGGATAGCGCCCAAAGCTTGTGTGATTGTTAGCTCAAAATTCAAGGGAACTTTTTTTTCCAGATATTCATTTATGATTATAGACAAGCTATATCCCGTGAAGATGCTAACCACCTGTTCCTGGTGAACACGATACAATTAATAAACAAAAAAATTCCAACTTGATGTTAGTCACACATAAGTACGACAGCTCTTGGATTAAATGTACAGCTGTACCACTTTTTTCTAAACTGCATACATTATATTGGCTATTTTCTATTTATTAGTCAATTTAATTGGATCACTCACTGTCTCACATTATTTCCTTCAGGGCTATCCAAACTCTGACAAAATAGTGGTTTAAAGAAAATGTCGAAAGGTTTACAAGGCAATTCGGATAAAATGATTTTTACTCCATTAGGGATTTAAGAATTTGTTATTTTGACTGACCATTTCCCTAAAGTTTTAAATGAACTAATTGATTGAATTTAGAAAATTTGTTTATTTATTATGTTTTATTACATAAAAGCTGACTTAATATGTTTAAGTGAGCTTATTTATTTATTTGCTTTTTATTTAAGAATCGATTTAATTAAGTAAAATTAATTTGATAAAAACATGTACTTTTTTTACATTTTATTACTGCAACTACAATAAATTATTGTTATATACAATATAGATGTGAGAATGTGTGAAGAAAAGTGGCATGATGTAAGGAACTATCCAGTGATGTACTTAATGAATTGATTTTTTTTTTTTTTTTTTTACATGTGATAAAAAAAATAAATAAATACAGTAGAGTCCCGCTAATCCGAACTAATTGGGACCGAACCCAGTTTGAATTTGTAAATTAATGTCATATATTGACTTTAGGAGGCAATAATATCCTAATTTAAAAATAACGAATTCTAGAAAACCTTCTAGAAGAATAGCTTTTCCTATGGTTTTCTCAAGAAAGACTGAAAGGAATCCCTATCACTGGCCCTCTAATCCAAGAAAAATCCGCCTAATCCAGTTCGGATTAGGCGGATTTTTGGATTAGCGGGGTTCGGATTAGCGGGACTCTACTGTAAAAATGAAATTTTGAAATTGAAATTAATATAATTTAGTTATCTTAAGAGTTTTCATGGCCACTGTCTCATATCCATTTATTGTAGAAATACATAAATATACATGCATACTTTTTTTTACAAACCAGCATATAGCCAGGAAACTCTGACGGTTTAGACAAGCCTTCTCAATTTTTCCTACATAAATATAACTATAATAATGATTAAATAACTAACTATCAATAAACTATTAGACATGTAAATTATATAATGTAATTATTTATTTAATTTTTTCCCGGATCATCTCATTTATCTATAATTTATATAAAAATGCCATTTTTCAAAACTGGTCTTATTTTCAACCTTTTTTTTTTTTTTTTTTTGGTTCTGTATTCTTCACCTTAGTTGTATCTATGTGCAAAATTTTGGAAAGATTGAATGACAGTAAGGGGTTCAAAATTGGGGTAATAGGTGTGCGATGAAACTTGAAAAGCAAATAAATTTGACACCATTTTTTTTTTTTTTTTTTTTTTTTTTTTTTTTTTTTTTTTCTTCTTTTTTTTGGTTTCCCTCTACCGGCCCTCCCCCGGAAAATTTTAACAATAAGACCTCTCAAAACAGCGCTTTTATGCATTTCTGAGGTGAAATTGATAATATGAGGATCAAACGGCTACAACTTTTAAACTAGGAAAAAATCAGAAAAATCGTACAGTAAAAGTTGAAGTACATAAGGCGTAGTTTAATATTTATATATAAAAAAAATTATTCCACCCTTCTAAAGGTCCATATTGACCATTTGATCAATATGACCCTATGAAGAATGTGGTTTCCCCTTAGCCCACATTTTTTTCATTATTTTTCTAAAAAGGGGTAAAATGCCCATTTTGGAACGCGATATATAATTTATATATAAGTATTACACATAAGCTCTAAGCATTTATATTTAAATAATTTTTTTTTTTTGATGCATTATTTCGTTTTAAAAACAAAGTAAGTAAGTATAGGTCTTCCAAATCTAAACAAAAACAACAACATTTTTTTGTATTGGTTTAATTTTTTCTGGGGTAAAAAGGTCACCATTTTGGAAACGCGATATTTATTTGTAATCTAAACTTTACTATTTGTAATCTAAATAATACCTAACTTAAAAATTACAAAGAATATAAATTATTGCGATCAATTCGCAATTGATAGCTAATCGCAGAAATTTTAAGTGTTTAACTCTTATTTCTATTTTTCGACAAAAAAGTTTCATTTTCAAATCTGTAGCTTCAGTATGTCGGGATCTTGGGGGACTCCAAGATACGTCGGACGAACGGATGAACTACTAAAAGCATAAGGGTTTCTACCCTAAAAATGAGACGCTCAGGCAAGAGCCCATTTAGTTGGCTTTGGCATAAGGGTGAGACGAGATGACAATTTTTATCTAAACAACCCCCCTCTTGTGAAACCGGTTTCTGTTTAACTCTGTGAATTACACCTACCTCCTAGAAACCAACTTTTTTTCTTACTTAGAATAATTATCGCTCGTATGTTTTAAAGAGTATAAAGTATATTAGTTCTATTATAATAGTTATCATCAAAAACTTACGAAAGGTATGAGAGTTACTGCAAACTAGTAAACATTTTATAACTGTAATTACTGGATTTTTCCAATTTTTTTTTAATCCCCCCCAAATTTTTTCAATTCCCCCAATTTTTTTTTCAATGGCGCAACTTGCGCCATCCATCCCCCCCCCCCGTGGACGGCCCTGGCACAGACAGACATTTTTTAAAAACCACTTTTTTGGACTCAGGGGACCTCAAAACGTGTAAATCCATCAAAATCAAATTTGTTAATCTTTGATTGAACTTTACTATTACTACTTACTATTACTTAGGTTAATTTACCTCAATAAGTTACTTAGAATGTCTGAGAGGTCAAAGATAATGTCTATTGAACCTAATTTAAAATCAATAATAATCTTGTTTCAATTTCTTAGAGAAGTAAAACGTGTTTCACCTTAATGTTCATTTATCATAAACTAATGATCATCCTACTCCTATCTCTCATTAATAATGAGGAAAAAGTTTAAAGTTTCTGATCCACCAATGACCTAATACTGCTAAATTGGATAATCAAAGAATAAAATAAATAACTGATAGTTGTTAGTACTCACCGTATTGACTGGTATGGATAGTAAAGGTAAGGAAGCAGCAGAATGCTGCCAGTGGTTTCTATCAGACCATAGACAAAGTCTGAAGCCTTTTAATGTTGCCCATTTCGCTGAGCTTATCTTGCCAACACCCAGAGCTTGACTATGACCGCTAGCCACTACCGATACTAAAGGACCACTGGAGACCACTCTTTCATGACAGTAGGGAGCAGCAGCAAGCCGACAGCAGAAGTGACCAAATAGAGGTAGCTGCTCGCAGCTTTTACTATCTAGAAATATCAAAATAAATTCAGTTAATGAAACACACATATTAAGCACAAAAAAGTTTTAATGTCATAAAAGGGTTTTACTTCCAAATTATGCAATGGAAAGGATCAAGCATTCCAGTGAGTCCTAGTAAGCCCTTGAATATTCAAATTTAGCATTTTTGAAATATTTTAGTCAAAGTTCAGAAAAAAATTCTCTAATAAGCTAGTTTACCTTTAGATTTAAAAAAAAAAAAAAAAAAAAAAAAAATCCTACATTTTTAATCACTTTAATCTTGCACATTTCAGTGTAAACTCTTCTACTTCATCTTAGTAGATTTGAGCAGTGAAAGCTCTTCATTTTAGCATTCCTAATTGAATAATATTTGAATTAGGGTATTAGTCAAGGAAATAGTGTGCAAGAAAATGTCTGACTAAAATCAAGCTAGAATTTTGTGAGCAAGTTAATTTTTTGGAGCATTTTAAGAATATGTGGTCAGCTAAGTTCGTCTGTGGGACATAGCTTGGCAATAGACATTTGAAAAAAAAAAAAGCCAGTGGAGAGCAGCCATGTCCCGCCAATTTCACGAGCAATGTGATTTTCATTATCCTGAGTGCAAAATTAATTAGTCCGTCAAAATGGGTGGGAAATGGCCATCTGTTTTTGACCATTATGTTTTTTTTAAAAAGCTTATGGCCAAGCTATTTGCAGCAGTAACCTATCACATATTCTTAAAAGGCACCAAAAGATTATACACAAAATTCTAGCTTGATGTTAGTCAGACACTTTCTTGCATGCTATCTCCTGGACTATATCTAGGAAATAATGTTTCATTAAAATAATTGAGGAAATAGGGAAAAAATAAATTATTTGTTTCCCTGAAAAACTTAAGTTGGCTTAGATATTATATGATAATTTGTAACCATGGAAACCAAGTGGGGTATGAATGCCATTTAAAATCCTACCTCTCAATTAACTGGTTTTTGAAAGATTAATAAATAATTTATGCAGCTGCATTAACTGGTTTTTGAAAGATTAATAAATAATTTATGCAGCACCATTAACTGGTTTTTGAAAGATTAATAAATAATTTAGGCTGCAACATTAACTGGTTTTTGAAAGATTAATAAATAATTTAGGCAGCACCATTAACTGGTTTTTGAAAGATTAATAAATAATTTAGGCTGCAACATTAACTGGTTTTTGAAAGATTAATAAATAATTTAGGCAGCAACATTAACTGGTTTTTGAAAGATTAATAAATAATTTATGCAGCACCATTTTGACTTATCAATAATAGCTAACCCTACATTACTTTATTCCTCAATAAAGTAACTATTTTAAGTACCTAAATAGAAAAGAAGAAAATAAAAATTCTCTTTACTTTCTAACTTTAACTTTTTATTTATCTAAGTGGTGGGGTCAATTCATGATTTTTATTGTTGTGCTGTAAGTGTTAATTAATAAAAACAATATAATTATTACTACAACTATTTATCTTATTGCATTTGTTAATATTTATTCATTGTTTAACACTTGGGTATTTATCACGGAGTGTTAACAATTTATACTGTAATGTGTCTTTAAAGAAACAACACAGTTAAACTTTGATATTTAATCGTTAGATGAGGCATTTTATTACAAAACGATACAAGCACAAAAATACAAACATGATCCGGCATGAAAGCTGGTAAACAAAAGTAACTTACGATAATTCACCTCTAGTACCAACGCATTGCTGAGCCTGCACAAGAGGGAACTAAAACTAAACTAAGACTTACTTACTAAAGGGGAGCCGCTGCAATTGAAAAATGTTTATTTATATTTTACCTTACCTGAATTGTATGTCTAATGAAAAAATATATCTTTATACATGAAAAAAAAAGCTAGAATACAATTGAAAATAAAATTAAAGCTTTAGCATTAACATAATTATTTAACTACACTACAAGTTCAATTTATTCAAGTGCTCTCACTATCATGAAATAGAATTAATACCTATTTTGAATTTACGAGGAAGTGTTCCATATATTCCTGGTATAGCAGTTGGGAAAGAAAAGTAAAACAAAATCAATTTTAATACAACTTCAATTTAAATTACCACTAACAAGAAACATTAGAAGCCATTTATTTAGTTAATTTGCTTTAATACTTCCATTAATACTAATTAATAAGAAAATAACTTGGCATAATAATTTTAAAAAATTACCTGTATGTTCTAATTTAAGGTCGTGTGTTCTAACTTGATTATTAATGTCTTCCAAGGTGAGTCTAGCTGATGCCATTAACTCGAATTGAGGTCCACTGAAACATTTAAACATTGCTTTAAGTTATCATTTATACAACATATAAGTTTTATTAAAATAAAAAAAAACCTTAAGCAAAATTTATAAAATTAAAGTTTAGGGAAATTACTTAATCACTAAGGAATTGAATAATAATGAATTCTGCTATTTTATATATTATTATTAATAATAATTTGTCCAAGTCAGGTAGGTAACCATGTAATAAATACCTGCACCTAAATATATATACATTTTTTTTTTACTTTAATTTATTGATTCCAAAACATTTCCAGATTTTGCCACCCTTAACCCTAGGTAACATGTGGTTCTGATAGGCCAAAATTTTAGATATAACTGAGGGAGATTTTTCTAGGTACATTTCTTGGCTGTTGTCATCGTGCGTGAGCATACTTTAATTCTGGGCCTAAGTTGTGCTGGCGGGGGCCCGTGCCACTTCAATTTTTTTGTATCTGAGGGTCAATGTTAAAAGTTGTTGTGCTCTTGGAGCCCTTAATGCATCAGGTATGTCAAGAGATCCCAGACTCTCTATCCGATTTTTGATTCGACAATCAATACAAATTTTATTAGGCATACTCATTAACAGCTATGCAATGTGGTAGTATAGCCAACCTAAACCAAACCACAAATAGGCATGGGCGCAACAGGTGATGAACCAAAAGATCGGAGAAATACCTCAAAACAAATTTTTAGATAATAACAATGAAATATTTATTAAATTATAATCAATTACTTATTTATATATTTTTGCTTCTGAGCTTACCAAAGGTAATGGAAGCATCATGATCATTCTGAAGCTAATTGCTACATTAATTGGCGACTATTTTAAATAAATTGATCCTTTCAAGACATGTTATAGATTTTTACACACTATATAAAATGTAATTTTTTAAATTAATAAATCTATATTAGAATGAGCCACTAAAAAATTCAAAAAATATTAAAACAAAAAAATAAATAAAAAATTATTGCCTTATTACTTCAAATTCAAGTTGCCCTCGAATTTAAGTCACACTTGGTTTTTAACATTTTAAAATTGGAAAAAAGTATTTTAACTAGTAAAATATATACGCCACGTTTCAGCCATACTCTAATTTTAGGCATTAAACATTTAATTAAAAAGTGCGGCATCAATTAAAAGTAATATGATAACTCTCTATTACTGATTTAATTAGAAAAGATTATATTTTAATTTATTTTTTTTGTTTTGTTTGCAGGATCATGACACTACAATAAGATTCTGACTGTAGGAGAAAGTATACTGAGGTTAATGAAACAAGTGGAAGGTAAAGATTTGAGCACTCTAGATTTTTCATGCTAGATTGAAAAGGACGCATTGCTCCAGTAGACACATAAATGAATCCATGACCATACCAGGTAACAATAATGATTTTCTTCTCAAGACTCTGTAGCTGTAGAGGCGTTTTGTAGCTTGTTTTGAAAAAGTATTTTTAAGGAGATGTTGGCACCTTGAAGAGGAAAAGACCTGTGGACTCGTAACCCACATACTAATATCTTGATGAATATTGTCCATCATAATCAACGTTAATTTATACCAAATAACTTACAGCTATGATGGAATATATTCCATTATATGATTTGGTGGAATATATTCCATTATATGTTATGGAATATATTCCATAATAACATATATATTCCATTAAATGCTATTAATTTAAACATGTGTAATATGAAAGGTAAGGAAGAAACAAAGTGTATGTTATAGAGATGGTTTAAATCTATTTATAGTTATGTTGAGTGGACACTGCTTACCATCTAGCTATATATCTCTTTCACTCCTATACTAATATATGTGTATAAAAATATAAAAACACAGCCTGCAGACATTATATAAAAATAACTCTGCAGTCTTCTCACAAAGATAGGGTCAAGGTATTGTACTTAATACTGAATACAATTCTAATCCTCTTCAAAACAATAAATTAACTAATAAATAGACAATGTAATCTATCTATAAATAATATATTCATAAAATATCAAATCCAAACTGATATAATATATCATCAACACTTAGGAGCTAAAAAGTTAAAATTACGAAATGGCTTAAGACATACTCCACCACCACTAAGCATGATTTTTTTTGGATTCAATCCAAAAGGGAGGGACATTTCTGACTTAAAGTATGCATATTAAAGATATAGAAATATAAACTTTTTCATACACGTGATTAAATATAGAGAGAAATTATGGTGATAGTGTCAAATTTAATTTTGATATTTTGGTGGAATCACACATTTTAAGGTTCCCCCCCCCCCCCCCCAAAAAAAAAGTGGACATGCATATTTTGAAAGTTCATATACAGTGCATCACAAATCATTTTTATATAAAGTAAGCAATTTATGAGAGTTAATTAGGATCTGCTCATACCTGAGAAATTAAATGATTAATTTGTTCTATCTTGCTCTCTTCGCAATAAGTATTAAAATTAATAACAATTACCTATTAAAGTTTTGCAGGTTCATTGATGTACGTCTTAAAATTAAATGTAGAAGTTATAAGATCTTGTATCCTCAGTATAAATAAAATCATTTGACTCACTGACTTACAGTTAGCAGGTAACATTTGTTAAGGTAACGTTCCTTATAGTTTTCAATTCTTGAATAGTTTCTTTGAAGGATTTTAAAAGGCTCACATTTTTTATAATATGTCAACCCCTCCTTGGGTTATTCTCAATTTGGGTTAAATTAACAGACTAGAAGATTAAGTTTTAAAATGTCTTATATTTGAATCATACTGATTCATAGTGATTTTCACCAGAATTCAGGTAATGTTGATTCAACTTTTTTATTTACCTATCTTGGTCAGCTAATTAGTTCCTCTATCATCCTCAATTCTTTTGGAGGTAAATGATTGGTTGTTTTGACTGAGATTTTGTGGTACCACTTCATAATTATGACAAGAAGTTTTGATAGAAAGTATTATTACAATATTTCCTACTCGTTAGTGTTTCAAATGATCTTATATGAATAGTATTATAAAATGCTCTTATTATTGAAGGAATTGCTACCCCTGCTATGGATAATGTTAAAAACTAATTTACTTTATTAATCCCTTAAATTTGGATTTAATTTTGCTTCCAAGCTTACCGAAGGTAACGGAAGCTATGTGATCGTTCTGAAGAACAAAAAATTTTTAGGTCTCCAATTTCTAAAATTCCAAGACAGAAATCCGTGTCAGACATCAGGGATCATTTTAGGTTCCGTGTCTGCCTGTTAGTCTGTGGGTCGGTCTGTCGTTCAATTTTTGCGAACCAGCATATCTTAAAAACAACATGTCCAATTTTAATGAAATTTGGGTGGTAGGTCATAATTAGCCCATTGTTGGTCCCATATAAGTTTCAACCTTCTGCGCCTATTTGTTTCTCTTCCACTTGTGCACAACAATACATTTATTTACACCTATAGCTTCAAAAGTACTTATTCGATTTGAATAAAACTTTTATAGTTTATCGAAGTCTGTCGAAGTCGAAGTCTTTTATAGTGTCGAAACTGTCTGCGCTCTTTAACTTTTGCAAAATTGATACTTTAATTCGTGTAAAAAATCAAATCAATTTTGACAGGCTTGTAAAAGCATGAAATCAATAAAGTACGTGGATAGGATGCGAGGAAGCTATTTGCCATTCCAATTGGCAGTCTATTTTAACTTACATTTGTCCTGAATTGAGTTCATCTCGCAAAGTTGCAGCAAGTTTTTTGCCAACAGTTCTACTGATGGATGAGTGAATGGTATTCTTAATTTTTCTTCTAGTACTAGCCATCGACATATCATCTCTTAGCATGTGACTGTAGACTTCGACACTGCATACAAAATCACTGCTAACATCCTTACTGCAACAGAAATAATATAATTACATTTTACAAGAAAACAACATTATTTTCGTGGATAAACAAAGGGCAAAACCAGTTAGAAAATTTTACCTTTTGAAAATATTTTAGTACCAGTAAAAATCTATTAGATCAACAATCTAATTAGATACTATCTTAGGAGACAGACATTTTAAATGTAAAAATTTAAATTGAATAATGATAAATGAATAATAAGTTTTAACTTCTTTGGTTTGGTTTTAGAAAATATTACTTTTTACATATTTGGAATTGGTATACAATTTAGAATATGTATTGGTTTATTAAGTACATATAACAATTTTGAAGGCATGTGGTTAATACTTAATGTGGGAATGATTTTTCTGATTTGGCTTCGCTACACCATAACCAAAAGATTCAATTTTTTGGAATAGTTTGGTCTTTTAGGGTAAATAATTGAACCAGTTACATTTCAAATACGGCTATATTTTGACCTATCGTGATCATCTTCATGCCTAAAACATCGAATAATTTGTAACAAATGAAATTTATATGACTTTTACACAAGTAATAAGCTTAAAAAGCGAAAATAACTTTTAGATTACGGTGTTTATTGTAAATAATAGCAAATAAAACATAAAAATTATTACATTAGACTGAAAATGTAAAAATTATTTATCATTATGTTTAAAATAGGAAATTTAAAAAAAAAAAATACCAAACCACTCCCAAAAATAATCTAATAAATTAGGGACAAGGAGATAAGAAAACTCAAAAAGATTCAATATATAAATGTTGATTATATATATAACTGTTATTTAGTGTGCTTCTGCAGTTGGTCTCAATATGAAGTTTTAGGTGCACTGTTTATGACCGCATCATGCAGTGTTTTGGTACGATGTTTTGAACCCAGTGTTGGGAGCATCTTCAGAGGAGTCATGTTGTTTACAGGAAGTAACAATTTGACACGTTGAGTAATAATGTTAACTAACACGTTCAGTAACTATGTTAATATTGTTGCTTTACCAGGACAACATGTACTTCTCTGTAGATGCTACCAACACTAGGACCAAAACCCGAAAGGGATTGTTCTGATAAGAAATATTTGAATTTTCACATTCAAACTAAGATGCACATTGCACATAGTATAAGTAATAATGTGTAATAAAATGCTAAAGATTAAGTGAAAAAAATGTAAGATTAAAAAACCCTCAAAATATTTTTGTGTGCATTCAACATTTAAAAGAAAATATATATTTGGTCTTAAAGTCAAATATTCAAATGACATATGAGATTAACAGATAGTTCGGATGATTTAGCCCAACCAAACTGCTTACACAAATCTTAATTATCTTTAGGCTAATTATGGATTTTACAATTATATCATGAACTTTACTTACAAATAAATTACTATTGAGTACTTACAAGACAAGTATATCTGGGAAGGTAAGGTCGGTGAGTGATCTGTCTACTGGACAAAGAAGGGAAGTGTCATAGAGTTCGGTGCCAACCCTAACTAGGCAGAACACTGCAAATCTTCTGTAATCACCCTTGTTCTTAAAGTGATCTGTATCCCTCCATATCAGGGGTATGCGCAGATCACTTAAGCACACTCGAGCCTTGCAACCTGTAGTGCACCTAAACAATAAGGTACAAACAAATTAGAATCCAAAATATTAGAAACTATTATTTCTAATTACACAACATAGCATTGAATAATAATACTTATGTCTATCTATATTGTATAGATTTAAGTCCTTTTAGTAGAGGCTCTGCTTGTTATTATTGTAGCTTTGAAAAATGTATATAGATATAAATTCCACTTGATCAATTAACTATTAACTAGGAAATAAGAGAATTGTGTCACAATGAAAAGGCAAACTAATGTAAATATAAAATTACTAATACATTATTCCAAAATTAGATTTTTTATTTTTTTTTATTTTTTTATTTTTTTTTTTTTAGCTTGAGAATTGTAAAATACCATTCAACATTGTTTTTCTTCTACTTGATCACAAATATACATTTATTTATTTATAACTATATCTTCAAAAGAACTCATGTGATTTCTAAGAAATTTGGATAGTTTGTCAACTGTAGCCCGAAATAAAGCTAATTAAGCTCAGACAGAGCTTCTGTTCTGAAGTAAGAATTTCAATATTTGGGAAAGGACTTCTCATTAGGATGTAAGCATAAATTGTTAATTTTAATCACTTTAGTTTATAAATCCATCAATAATAATACACTCCGTAGCGAAACATGGGAATCCAGCTATTAAAATATAAGTTATGAAATAAATATTACTTTAATTTATGTCTCATTACATAAAAGTAGATAGTAATAATATTATTCAAAATTTAATAAGCTTTAAGCATCAGTCATAGGTAGGCCTAGGTATAGGGAGGCTAAAAGGTCTATACGGTCCTAGGGCTCCAGGGACTCTGGCGCTCCTGGATAGAGCAAAATGAGGGATTTTTTTTAAAAATGTTTAAAATAAAATAATATTAAAATGTAATAAGATGCTTACAAGTTCAAACTAAATTTAAGGATTTAGGGATTTATTAGGAATTTTCTTATGCTTGCAAAAAGGAAGATAATGGGACCCCCGAAACGTTGTTTGGCCCAGACCCAATTGATATTCTCTCAGGGCCCGAGTATAGGAATAATAAAGTGAGGCGTTAAGTGCAGGCAGGACTCTTGGTGTTTGAGAACTATAAAACCAAAAATTCCTAACTTGTGAGTCACGATAAGTTAAAGTAAAATCTTAAGCTAGTTTAAGTACTTATTTGCTGCAAAATATTTCTAATAGGTCTTGTTACAGGTTACAGTAAATATTTAAAATGCCAATTGCATTATAAAGCTCATAATAACTTCATGAGTCAAGCATACTATTTTCATAGTGATAAAATATAAACTCTTGCATATGATAACAATATTTTATACGGACGATAAAATTATATAATTCAGTGATAACTCGAAATTGTTGCACAACACTTTACTTAATTAAAATTCAATCGGTATCAACAATTTTAATTAATTTGCTTTTAATGAACATTTACAACTTATAATGAATTTAGTTTTCAAAATATAATATCAAAACTTTTTAAAGGACATAAAAAAAAAAATTCATTAAAGCATTATAAGATAGTTTGTTAAATTATTATAAAGAAATGTAGAAAACACTTTTAAGGCAATTAAAGATCTTATGAATAATAAAATGAAATTATTAAAAGTTTTTTTTAATGCTATACTTGATATTAAGAGATGTCTGTCAAATAAAATGTGAAGTATTTTCACCGTGTGTCCCTCCACATTTGCATCCCTGACGGGGATGCAAATGTTGGGTCCCCTGGGGATGGGAATTATTAACTATACATTTATTCACAGCTCACTAATTTAAATCTATCACTGTGGAAATGTTTATTGGTATTAACTTAATTTCTAAGTAAGAGAGACAAAAAGCAACCAATTTATTTTCAAATTGTAAAACTTTTTAAGTATACAAGCAGTAGAACCTCGATTAACTGTAAAGTACAAGACCGGCCTTGCCGGTTAATCGAAAATTCTTCCTTTAAGCAAGAAAGAGGTCAATTTAAGGGCAAAAAGTGACAAGTTATTTTTATTTTTGACTAGGGGCACAAAAATTAAAAATATCCAGGCATATCCAAGCACTTTTGGAGCTTAAAAATTGAAAGGTAGTGCCCTCACGTTCATACACCGGGTCGGTTGGGGTTAGTGGGGGAACGCGCAGAGTCGCCTGACGGTTGCGAGAAAGACGGTAAATTGGGAGACGGATAATCAAGGTTTTACTGTATTATTTTCCAGGCAATATTGATAGAGGGACACTTTGTAAAAATTACATAAAATCAAAGTTTAACCGATCTATTTCAATAAGCACACAGTCAACACTTATTAGGAGACCCATGATGTAAATACTCCATCAAATTATGAAAAGTAAAACAGATTTTAATAGTTAAATTCTAAGGTGTAGATTTGTCTCGTTGCATTTAAAACCCTCTTTCTTCTGTGGAGTTCTGCCATATAAGTAATAAGACAAGTAGTAGAGAATGCCATATGAAAAGTTAAAATTAATAATTTATACTAAGGCTATAGATTTACCTAGTAGCATTTAGAACCCTCTTTCTTCTGTGGAGTTCTGCCATATAAGTAATAAGACAAGTAGTAGAGAATGCCATTTGAAAAGTTAAAATTAATAATTAATACTAAGGCTATAGATTTATCTAGTTGCAATTGGAACTCTCTTTCTTCTGTGGAGTTCTGCCATATAAGTAATAAGACAAGTAGTAGAGAATGCCATTTGAAAAGTTAAAATTAATAATTAATACTAAGGCTATAGATTTATCTAGTTGCAATTGGAACTCTCTTTCTTCTGTGGAGTTCTGCCATATAAGTAATAAGACAAGTAGTAGAGAATGCCATTTGAAAAGTTAAAATTAATAATTAATACTAAGGCTATAGATTTATCTAGTTGCAATTGGAACCCTCTTTCTTCTGTGGAGTTCTGCCATATAAGCAATAAGACAAGTAGTAGAGAATGCCATATGAAAAGTTAAAAATTAATAATTAATACTAAGGCTATAGATTTCGATTTACCTAGTTGCACTTGGAACCCTCTTTCTTCTGTGGAGTTCTGCCATATAAGTAATAATACAAGTAGTAGAGAATGCCATATGGAAAGTTAAAATTAATACTAAGGCTATAGATTTACCTAGTTGCATTTGGAACTCGCTTTCTTCTGTGGAGTTCTGCCATATAAGTAGACATCCTCTCGTTAGATGTAAGAAGACTCTTGGCTGCCTCTAAGCTCTGGGCCTGGTGCTTACAGGCAGCCAGTAGTTTAGTAGTACCCTCTCTCATCTTGATCTCTAACTCGATCTTCTGCTCAAGATCTACTTCCTGTTAACACAATAAAACAACACAATCAGATAAACAAGGAAAAATCAAACAATTAGCTTCATTAATAAATACAAAAGCTTATTATAAAGATCTTCGCTTACGCTTAATATTATAATTCTTACATTTGGATATTTAGGAGAATGTACTTTGGTTTACGCTAATATAGTGTTTAACAAAAACAAATATCCGTTTGAAAGATCGATAACAGACAGCTTATAATACTTACAAATACAACGCATCATAAATACAGCGCCCATAATGTAAAAAAGGATTAGATCGTTCTTTCAATAAGACGTTAAAAAATAGCATTTATTACAGACACCATTATTAAGGAAGTAAGCAATGATATCGTTATAGCTTATGAAGGATTAGGGCAATATGGGTCTCTTTTATTATGACATCCTCATATTCTAATACCACTTCCCCATTAAGCGTTGTCTCTTTCCAATACATTATCATATAATATGCTTATAACATTTCCCCATTAAGCGTTGCCTCTTTCCTATCGACCCTTTAATAGTGTATGTCTTCCAAATAAAATATTTATTTATCTATAACTATTAAATTAGGGGAAAAAGTAATATGAACTAACTTAGTAATCAAAAGAATCATTTAATAAATAATCATGTAAAGATATCTTCATATTAAAAAATAAGAATATATACTTCACAAAATGAAGATAGAGTTATATAATAACATAGCTATTGTAGTCAATTGATTTTTGTTTGTCTTCAAAAGCGCTTTTGAAGGCTTAATTTATTTTAAAAGCAGGTTAGGAAAAATATGTGAAGTAGAAATAGCGTTTCTTTACGTCTGTATGTGGTATATGATCCTTCTTATGCTCATATTTCTCACCAAGTGTTGTTTAAGTAAACATAATGCCGTTTTTTTGTAAAAAGGATCAAATGAATTAGGTTTATTGATCAAGTGACCAACCAAATCCAGCATGTGGCATGTGAATCAAGATTTTTTTTTCGGTAAAAAAACACTTTGAAACATAATGTTTCGCCTTGGCTTTCAAACAAAAGTGACTATTATCAGCGCTAGAAACGTAATATTTGCTACAATGGCTTTCAAACACAAGTGGTCATCATCAGCGCTAGAAACTTAATGTTTCGCTACAATGGCTTTCAAACACAAGTGGTCATCATCAGTGCAAAAACGTAATATTAGCTACATTGGCTTTCAAACACAAGTGGCCATCATCAGCGCTAGAAACGTAATATTCGCTACAATGGCTTTCAAATTCAAGTGGTCATCATCAGCGCTAGAAACGTAATATTCGCTACAATGGCTTTCAAACACAAGTGGTCATCATCAGTGCTAAACACACTATGTTTCGCTACAATGGCTTTCAAACACAAGTGGTCATCATCAGTGCTAAACACACTATGTTTCGCTACAATGGCTTTCAAACACAAGTGGTCATCATCAGTGCTAAAAACATAATGTTTCACTACAATGGCTTTCAAACACAAGTGGCCATCATCAGCTAAAGAGAAGACGGATGATGGAGTCGGTAGAACATGAGTTAGTGTGTAGAGGTAAATACATCTGAGAATTTGACACTTAAGGCAGTCTAGAGTCTAGAAATCTCCACTACTCAATCGGGAATACTCTACGGATTATCATTATCTCAATAAAGCAACAGTTTTTCTTGCTTACATAATATCTTATTTGTAAGTGTTCCAAACTTCGAAAAATAGTAAAATGACACCAATAAATCTTATGGGTTTAGATAAAAAAGGTTCTAACATAATATAGGGTCTGAAGATACCATTAAAAGCACCAACAGCCCCTAGTAGGTCACTTAAAAAAACTAAAAATAAGACATAACAAGAATCAACCTTGCTAGTACCTCTGCATTTCCAACTTGTTTTTTCTCTGGCTTATAAATAATAGCTTATATTTAAAGCTAGCATATAGAATCTATCATATCAGATGATGATTTATTTATTGATTGAAATATCTATCTATATTATTTAAAAAGTTTTGTAAACAAGCAAATGTGTCAAATTGTGGGAAGGTTCAAGACAGCGGCCTTGAACAAACCGAGAGGCTTTTCGACGAGCGAAGCGAGTAGGGGGCATATTTCCATCTACATATTTATATTTATTTGTTTTTGAAGCAAATTATACATATAATAGAATTGAAGCGACAAGTTCCCAGAGGCAGAACGGAGGGGGTAATAGGTAGGGATAGAAAAAAGGGGTGTACGAGTCACGAGTATATTGGTTAATATTATTCAGTATGCTTAAATGCATATGTCTTTCGTACTACCAGGTCATAATTACGATACACCTGTTGATGTTGAAGATTTAATAGCTAAAAACCACGTCGCACAGTACAAGCGGGCTGTTACAGACGCAGATATAGTTGCGGCCGATAACCAAGCAATCCAAGAGTTTGCTAAAGATTTTAAAAGCACCGTTAATTGGCGTAGTCTTTTAGGAACAAGAGGTTTAGAGTTATAAAAACATTAATAACATTAATTTATAAAGACATTAGTGAAAAAGTATTTGGGGTTATTTATTTTTCTTCAGAATATCGTTTATTCATTCTATGAATGATTATAAAAATTATCTACATTAATAACTATCTTTTTGTATAAATGACAAATGAATGAAAATTATTTATTGTTATAATACATGTAGTAAAATTTATAAGACATGCATATCTAAATAAATACATAGGCCTAAAATAATACGCGTAAATATACGGTTTTTATATAAATAGCTTTCTAACAAGTCAATTTTTAAAACACCGAAATATTTGGCAAATATATCAAATGAATATTTGAAATTTTGCCAATGCAAGAATATAATACTAGTTTTTACTAGCCCCTGGGATCTGGTCGTAAAAACCCTACTTTACAATTATTAAGTACTATGAAATTTCAATATTCTAGAATGTAATTTGATTCAATAAAAAGCTAGCAAATCACTCCGCTGTATCATTATAGTTTAATATTATAATTGGAGCGCTGACGTTCAACCGAATCCAGTTATCATTAATCGGGAAATTTATCCCCTGTATAAACTGATAACAAACTGAACAAAAACTTGTCTTAGACAGCTATAGAGTTTGCCTAAGAGGTGAGAAATGGACTATAATCATAATAATACATAACGTAATCTTTAATCATATGATCCCATTGATTCTCAACAAATGTTGAGAAGTTGTGCTTTCAATATAAATAGATCATTTGTTTCGCCATAAATTTTCAGAATTTTACTCTAATATTAACCGGAACGTTAACAAAATACTCTGCCAATTAATATGACACATAGTTTCCTCGCGTCCTATTTCGTAAAAGGTAATGACTTTATGCTTTTAAAACCTATTACTAGCCAATTTATTTCATTCAATTTAGCACAATTTAAAGAGCACAGACGGTTAAAATTAATCTGGGGCAATCTGCGGGCTATTTTAGACGAACCATCAAAATTTTATAAAAATCAGATAAGAACTTTTGAAGATATAGGTGTAAATAAATGTATGTTTGTGCGTATGTGGAAGAGAAACAATTAGGCGCATAAGGTAGAAACTTATGGAACAATGGGCTAATTATGAGTCATAATTAGCCCATTGTTTCATATAAGTTTCTACCTTATGCGCCTATTTGTTCCTCTCCCATATGCGCACAGACAGAATCGGAACCAAAAATGTTCCCTGATATCTAAAACGGATTTCTGTCATGGAATTTTTTAAATCGGAGACCTAACTAAGTGTACAACACACATATTGTATAGTGTACAACAGGCAAATTGTATAGTGTACAACACACATATTGTATAGTATACAGCACACAAATTGTATAGTGTACAACACACTTATTGAATAGTGTTAAAATTTAAAACAAATAGTTAAACATTTTAAACAAATATTTCTTGTGGTAGTAAAAGAAAAGTTGGTTCATAACAAATTTGTTTATTTTACAAACAACTTAAAGAATATAATAATCACCTTTTATCCATTTGCACCATCATGTCTTTTATGACGAGGCCATTTTTAACATTCTAATTGGACAATACCTATGTAAATTTCTGAATAGATTTTAATTGGTAATTATAGTGGTTAAAACCGGTCAACATTCTGTAATAAATTCGAGTTAATTTGAGTTATTTATTACAGGTTTATTATAAACGTGTCAATTTTACACTTCAATTTGTTCAATAAACTCCTATAATGTTTAATTGGCACAAGCAAACATGCATAACATAGGAAAAACAGTCTTTACCACAGTAAATACTACATTATAAAAAGAATACACAACTGTTTCAGCTGTTTACAAGTATATTTTAACTTGTAAAAAGGTTTTAAACTATTATCATTTAGAGTTCATTATTCTTCACATTAGTTAGTATAAAACAATTTTAGTTTTATGATCGTGTCCAGCCTGTATTATAGACTTCACCTGCTGAGTACGTGGCCCTGCATTACACCTGCCGTATACCTTATAATTAATGCCTACCGGTCTAGAACTTATTAAGCTCGTTCTCTCTTTTCATATAGAGTTTGATGACTAAGGGTCCCTTGTGACCATGAAATCTGTTACGCTACAATAAACTATATCCACCTTTTGTTCAAGCAAGACATAATACGACCTCATCCTTTTCATTTTCTAATATTATCCTTATTGTTCTCAAGGGTTTTAATTGGTTTTTGATTCATTGATATATTAAAATACTATATTCTTAGGAAGTCGAATATTTAAGGAACTAATCTTCGTTTTTACTTTCTCGTATATAGAGAAAGTATTGCGATGGCGCAAAACTTTTTAGATTTTGATGGATTTACACGTTTTGGAGGTCCCTTGAGTCCAAAAGAGGTTTTTAAAAAATGCATGTCTGTCATCTGTGCAGCTTAAACTACTGGGCCGATTTTGACAAAATTTGGCATACATGTTCAGAAAAATCATACCCCGAGACGAAATCAAGAAATGAATTTTAGCTTCAAATTTAGGGGCACCCAAAAACTATGAAAAAAAAAAAAAATTCTCGAAAACGTTTACGTCAATTTTTATTTTAATGTAGTCCATTTAAATACCAATGTAACGATATAAGCCGTTTTCCCGGAAAAAATCCAGATCCTGAGAAAATAGTTTTAAACGCGGAGGGAGAGAGCTTATTTGTTCGCGCCGGGTTCGATTCCGTGCCGAGAAGAAGTTATTTTATAAAAGGAGTTGAGAGATCAAGCTGCTCAATCTTCGGAGACAGCCGCATGATGCTAGAAGCGATCATTTTAGTCAATTATGCCTAGAAGGCTGAAATTATTATTAGGGATCCACACAAGCTGAATGTGTCCCCAATCAAAGTACAATAACTAATCCCCAATAAAGATTTTAGAGATTACTAATCTCCAATAAAGATTTTAGAGATTACTAATCTACAATAAAGATTTTAGAGATTACTAATCTCCATTAAAGATTTTAGAGATTACTAATTTCCAATAAAGATTTTAAAGATTACTCATCTCCAATGAAGATTTATTGATTGCTCAACATCAAAATTATACTGCCAATGAAGACAATTGAAATTGAATCATTTCTACTTTTAATTTCATTGGAGTTTGAGCTGATTGTTACATTACAATACAAAGAAAAATGTTTGCATACAGTTAAAGTAGGTATTGTAAAAACATAATTTCCTTCTTAATAAAGCCATGTTTTTATTGAAGCGAGCGTAAGCGAGATTCTTACATTCAACAAACTATGCATATTGTCTGTCTGCCTGTCTGTCTGTCTGTCTGTAACGTTGTAACGTTCACGCGTGTGACGATAACTTGAGTAAAAGTTGACCGATTTAGTTGAAGTTTGGTATACATGATCCTCTTACTAATACTCAGGCTAAGTTCGTTGGACAGCGTGATCCGTCCAAGAGTTCGCGCACAACAATCGCGTAAACGAGAGGTTCAAAAATTAAATTGGAATTTCAGGACGGGAAAAGATTCTATCATCATCTATTCGATGAGACGAACATTTTTTACAAATAACATTTTTTAGTAAAACCAACAGCGACACCGCTATGAATTAATAAAGATCGCTAAAACTATTAAAGCGGACCTAAACGTTTAAAATAGAAAAAACAACCTTTTTACCGATATCTTACGTTCTAACGTAACGATTTTAATGAAACTTCATAGACACCATCTAATGCACAATTGAAAAAGGCATGCAAAATTTCAATTTGATACATGCAGTAGTTTGTCTGTAGTAAAGAGATACATTTTATAATATTTTTTTTTTTTTTTTTTTTTTTTATTATTAAATCGACAATCAAAAAAAATTAGTTACAAAAACAAAATAAAAATTACACTTGTCTACTTCCCCAAAAAAGCAGAGCTGGAGCTTGGGGAAGGAGTTCAAATAGAAAAAAAGAAAGTTACAATCAAAATGAAAATTAGTTTTACAAAATAATTCAACATCCGTGTAGACAATAATTAACGAAAAATATCCATTCCTTTATAGGATAAGATTTTAATAATAATTTAAGATAAGATTCATTCCGAACTCATTGATAAGGATGTTTATATATTTATGTAATTACTAAATGTTTAAAAGAAAGCCTAAAAAGGAGATGTGTGGTTAGAGGAATAGTAAGAATGCGGGGTGGTTCCCTTACTACTAGCCGCTGTACTACAACCAGACTCATTATCTATCAACTCATCATGATTCACGATAATCTATTTTTTCAATATTCAATACATATTTAACTATACGCTCGCTTCAATGATAGAGCCACGCGATGCCTAGTTTACATTTAAAAGGATAAAGAAACTAATAAATTATGTGCGGTTGTCTGCACATATAGTAAAGAAGATGTGTAAGGTTAAACATAATGTGAAGTGGTTTGACATAATGTAGTTGAGTGAGCTTAAAGTGCCCGTAATGTATACGTGACAATGTATAACACGTAGTTTGAAGGAAGTGCTTTAAACTGACATTTTATTTATATCTAGCGGATGGAGATTGCAGACCGTGTCTATTTCTGCAGCACTGGACTGGTGTCATCATCCATCCTTTTGTGTTATCTAGCTTGTAATCAATGTGATATTGCAATTAACTATCGTATTTCTTCCTCCAAATCGATCTCTCTTACAACATTCGATTTGATCAGATCAGTTCAACTCAGAATCTATTCACTCTAACAATTTACTAGATCAGTGTTTTGATTAAGATTGCGCACATCCGAGAGCAAGAAACAATTTCTAAGAGAGGCTATTTTAAATTGTCTAACATCTTGATTTGCTTTAAAAAGAAGAAGGTTCAAAGGTATCGTCAGCATTGTTGAAGAAGGTTCAAAGGTATCGTCAGCATTGTTGAAGAAGGTTCAAAGGTATCGTCAACATTGTTGAAGAAGGTTAAAAGGTATCGTCAGCATTGTTGAAGAAGGTTCAAAGGTATCGTCAGCATTGTTGAAGAAGGTTCAAAGGTATCGTCAACATTGTTAAAGAAGGTTCAAAGGTATCGTCAGCATTGTTGAAGAAGGTTCAAAGGTATCGTCAGCATTGTTGAAGAAGGTTCAAAGGTATCGTCAACATTGTTGAAGAAGGTTCAAAGGTATCGTCAGCATTGTTGAAGAAGGTTCAAAGGTATCGTCAACATTGTTGAAGAAGGTTAAAAGGTATCGTCAGCATTGTTGAAGAAGGTTCAAAGGTATCGTCAGCATTGTTGAAGAAGGTTCAAAGGTATCGTCAACATTGTTAAAGAAGGTTCAAAGGTATCGTCAGCATTGTTGAAGAAGGTTCAAAGGTATCGTCAGCATTGTTGAAGAAGGTTCAAAGGTATCGTCAACATTGTTGAAGAAGGTTCAAAGGTATCGTCAGCATTGTTGAAGAAGGTTCAAAGGTATCGTCAGCATTGTTGAAGAAGGTTCAAAGGTATCGTCAGCATTGTTGAGGAAGGTTCAAAGGTATCGTCAGCATTGTTGAAGAAGGTTCAAAGGTATCGTCAGCATTGTTGAAGAAGGTTCAAAGGTATCGTCAGCATTGTTGAAGAAGGTTCAAAGGTATCGTCAGCATTGTTGAGGAAGGTTCAAAGGTATCTTCAGCATTGTTGAAGAAGGTTCAAAGGTATCGTCTGCATTGTTTCTCCTATAATTAGATAAGCATGCTCATTGTGCAAATTGACAAAGATGAATCTAAATTATTCGATACGTAGAAAATGGAACGTCTAAACTGAATTCTTCCTTGCCTTTCATCCTTGAAGGATCTAAACGGGTATTCTCTGCTATCTCGAAAACGTGTTTAGTACACTTTATACAACAACTTTATACTCATAGCAAACTTTATACACAAAATAAAGCTTTTAGCTTTTGTTGTAAGTTAAGTTCGTTGTATTTATTGAGATTTTGGGGAAATCAAACATATAAATCGTTTATATACATTTGTTTAAAGAAATAAATCACTGTAATAGTAAAATATATATCACTGTAATAGTAAAATAAACAGTGTACTTCCTGGTGTAGAAACAAAATAAAGCTTTAGTTGTAAGTTAAGTTTATTGTATTGATTGAGATTTTGTGGAAATCAAACATATAAATCGTATATATACACTTGTTTAAAGAAATAAATCACTGTAATAGTAAAATATAAGTTTATTGGTCTACCACAATTTTGAGTAGACAAACATTATGGTAATCAACATTTGAACTTATACCAATAAACTTATTTAATACTATTTTATTTTACTATTACAGTGTTTCACTTCTTTAAATAAGTGATATAAACGTTTCTTTGAAGTATCATCTTTACAAAGTATAGTTCTTCTACAGAAATTAATTACTCGTCAATTTTAGTTCCTTTAAGTGAATGGCCTACTAGTGAATAGTAAGTCAAAAAACTGTATTTTAAGTCATAAAAGCTTGTAAAGTAAATATGGAGCGTAGTAGTCTTACAGTCACAACGTTAATAGGTACTTATACTGAAGATAATATAAATATGTTTATGAATATAAAAATTGGTGACAATATTTTTGTTACTTTTATAAATCACTCTAGTCAATTAGTCATAATTTTGAAGTGGTACCACAAAATAGGCAAAACAACCAAACATTAGTATATAGTCTACATTCTACCAAATGCCAAAACCATATTTAAACTATAATAATTATAATTAACAATAATTTAAATAATATTAAAGGTAATGAGGGGACAATGATAAACAAGCCTATAAATCTATCTTATTTGCCAATAAATATTAATCTAAATATACATAAAACGCTTCAAAGAGAGAAAAAATAATACAAATCAAGTAATTTCAATCTCGTTGGGTAAAACGAAAATGAAATAAAACAAATAAAATATAATAAAAATAAATAAAGAACCGGTTAATCAATGTTTCTGTTAAATTCCTTAAAGGAAATAAATTAATAAAAATGATTTAACAGGTAAACGAATGACACTTTTTAGGGTTTCGTTGGTAAAACCAAAAAAAAGAAACCCTTATAGTTTCGTTCCTGTGTCCGTCTGTCACTCTGTACGGTTCCAATAACTTTTGAACCAAAAAAGATAAAAAGGTGAAACTTTCCACTATAAAAGATCGTTTTGACGCGCACACAGGAAAAATATAGCGAACTCAATATTATCAGCTGTTCAAATTCAAAATGGCGGATAATTCACGTCGCGAAAAAAATATATTTTTTTTAAATTTTGAGTGGGGCATCAAATGAAAGGTATTGAAGAGTAGAATAGAAATATATATACCACTTAGGGATAGTGGTTAATTTTCAGCGCCATTTTGTCAAAAAACATCGAAATTTTGCGTGTCCCTCCCCCTAAAATCGTATTTCCGCTATTACTAAAAATATAGAAAAATATGCAAAATGTGTGGTCTGCTGGGCCATAGAAAAAATAAGATTAGCAATTTGATCTGAGCTACTGGAAATCCAAGATGGCGGATAATTCACGTTACTCGAAAAAAAATATTTTTTTAAAATTTTGAGTGGGTTATCGAATGAAAGGTATTCAAGAGTAGATTACAAATATATATACCACATATGGATAGTGTTTAATTTTCGGCGCCATTTTGTCAAAAAACCACGAAATTTTGCGTGTCCCCCCCCCCTAAAATCGTATTTCCGCTGTTACTAAAAATATAGAAAAATATGCAAAATGTGTGGTGTGCTGGGCCATAGAAAAAATAAGATTAGCAATTTGATCTGATCTACTGGAAATCCAAGATGGCGGATAATTCACGTTACTCGAAAAAAAATATTTTTTTTAAATTTTGAGTGGGGTATCAAATGAAAGGTATTCAAGAGTAGATTACAAATATATATACCACTTAGGGGTTGTGTTTAATTTTCGGCGCCATTTTGTCAAAAAACCTCGAAATTTTTCGTGTCCCCCCCCCCTAAAATCGTATTTCCGCTGTTACTAAAAATATAGAAAAATATGCAAAATGTGTGGTGTGCTGGGCCATAGAAAAAATAAGATTAGCAATTTGATCTGATCTACTGGAAATCCAAGATGGCGGATAATTCATGTCACACGAAAAAAAATATTTTTTATAAATTTTAAGTAAGGTATCAAATGAAAGGTATTGAAGAGTAGATTACAAATATATATATCACTTATGGATAGTGTTTAATTTTCGGCGCCATTTTGTCAAAAAAACTTTTCTTTCCCCCCCCCCCCCCCCCTCCCCCTTCTAATTTTTGTGTTCACAATACCAACGAAACCCTTTTTACGTGAGACTTCACGCCTTACCAATTTATTTAATAAAAGGTTGCTAAATTACAAAAGGAGTTCCTCAAGGTAAAGTTAATGACACATTACTACATCATAGAATGATTAACTCCAGTTTCTTATTTAGTTATTATTTTCCTTTTTATTAAGAAAATATTACTTATATTATTATCCTAAATATTATATTATTATTTTCGCTTTTTAAAGCCATTACAAAAGGGTTGTAGCAACAATTGGTAGATAAATAGAAAATTCATTTTCACTAGGGTAAACATTATCTCTATAAATATTATTAAAATGAATAATTTCTGTCATTTCTTCTATTTATTAAACAAAGAGAACTTATAAAGCAATTTACAGAGTGGCCCAAAAATAGGTAATATAGTACAACGTACTATATTTTGACAAATGTAATATATAAAAGACAAAACGTCAAATAAGTGTCTGTATTATTAAAATCTATGGCAATTCTTTGGACTGTTACTCCCCTTATAAAAACAGAAGGGAGTAACAATCTAAAGAGGGTGTACGGAATGTCCTTCTTCAGAGTGATACTCCCTTGATAAAAAAAAAATTAAGTGTGTTATTCATGTGCCAAAGTTCATTCGACTAAATATCCCTTTGTCGTAATAGTTATTTATACAAAGGAATGTATAACAAATTATATCCATTTATATTCTAAAAAACACACACACACAGGGGAGTAACAATCAAAAGTAGATCCAATTCATGATATTAAAAGTATGTTTCAGTAACAAAAATGTATTTTATCAACGTTATGACTTTTCCAACCTATTCAATTCAATGTCCGATGTGTCGAAAACATCAATGTTTGGAGTTTCGATGTAATGCCAACATCTCTGCGAGCTTTTCTTTGCTCGTGGTAAAATTTTGGAAGACCAACAACCTTTCTCCTCGATGTTGGTTTGGTTCAATGTCGTACATCGAATACATCGATGTTTTCTTTTGATGATTTGGCTAACCTCGATGTTGGTTTGGTTCAATGTCGTACATCGAAGACATCGATTTTTTCATTTGATGATTTGGCTAACCTCGATGTTGGTTTGGTTCAATGTCGTACATCGAAAACATCGATTTTTTCATTTGATGATTTGGCTAACCTCGATGTTGGTTTGGTTCAATGTCGTACATCGAAAACATCGATGTTTAGCTATCTATGTCCCAACTCTATTACGCCCCCCAAAAGAGAAAGTTCTAGGCGTCATTATAACTAGTAAATCTGGTGATCTTTCAAAGTAGCTTGGTCGTCCACGAACAAAAAAAAGTATTTGCGATGTATCTGCAGCGAAAGAAGGAGTTGAAAAGTTCTTAAATATAGTATACCCAGTTTGAGGCCACCTTATATATTAAATAAGTCAAATGTTAAAATAAGTGGGTAAATAGTAAATGTTGCGCTATTAGTAAAGTGAGTTGAGCTAATAGCTCTTTAATATGTACTTCTTACCTATATGAGAAAATTCAAAAACCATTATCCAAAAATAAAACGGCCCACCAACAAAGTTTACTAGATAATAATATAGTTAAAACTATAACCCCAAATTTAAAAATCCTAATGGACAAAATACTTATTTATTAGTACCTAAACCCCATTATGGATATTTTATTTATTATTCATAGGTATTTTTTATTTGTATTTATAATTAAAGATAATAATAATAATCTGAAAGTATTTGTTTATTCATGTGAGTATAAAGGATGTTAATATTATTCAATTTTTTCCAATCTTATATAATAGTTTAGTTTAGAAAAAAGACACAAGAGAAGCTTATTAAGATAGGATAGGAAAAAATTAATTATTTATAAAACTAAATAATTTCTTATAATTAAATCAGTAAAAGTTTTAAAGATATGAGTATTCAGGGTAATTTAACAAAAGAAAAATTTAAAAAGAGATTTTTTACTATAAAATGATAATGTATGTTAATACATATTAAGAGGAAAATTGTTAGCTCTACTATTTTATAAGAAAAAATGGGATTAACTGATAGAGTGAATGTATATTGTTGACTATATAGTTTTCACTAGTAAAAGCATTTAATATTTAATAATCAAAATAACTTGTAATAAAGAAAAATATAAAATTACTGGAGTAAGAGATATTAGTTATTTACGCGAGTGGAATCTGTTATCATAAAAATAAAATACATTTCTATAAAAAAATAAAATAACATGGATAGGTAAATTTTAGCTCTGGGGTAAAGATGCAATTTCCTTCACGCGGAAAACAACGTGGAAAATGAGACGCTTTTAAATATTGTAGCAGAAAGATAAGATTTTACAGGAGGTCAATAGGTTTTCATTTATAGTACAATATTTTGACGATAGGAGGGCTGAAGTTTCAATAAATGACATGTGACGCTCTTAAATATCGTATCAGGAAGTAAGATTGGTTTTCACTTGTATTCATTTTAGTACCATATTTCGCCGATAGAAGTTCTACATTTTATATACAAATTATACCAGAGCTCCTAGCGGACCCAATGGTAATCAAAATGGATTAATGTTTCCTAATTTCACACCTTAAGATCCATCTACTATATCCATTAGACAAATTTATACTGATTTTCTCAACTTCATGGAAAAACATTTAAATATCAATATGTGGATTCAATATCAAAGTGTGGATAAAAAAAAGGGGAAAACGACTTATGTGGTTAATAGACTATATTTTATTATATGTATTTCAATGAAATCATTTCTTTTATATTGAGTGGTTTCGACCTGGATACTTATCATATATCATGGTTACATTCCTTTACATATTTTAAGCCCCACCAATTATTTTAGATCTATTCTTTAGCCCTAGTAAGTGACACCACTGTTCACAACTTATCATATTACAATAAAGGGTAATAGAGATGTAGGCAATGTGCATCCAATTCGGTCCGAGACAACTCAGACAAACTTTCTCATATACGAGTTTATAATTACTTACCCCAGTGTTTCCATTTATTAGTTTTCAAATGTAAGTTTTAATATTATTGAACCTTTCATCAAAATGTATCATAAAAATAACTTCTCCTGGGCGGGGAATCGAACCCGGGCTCTCTCCGTCCGCGTTTTAAGCTAATTTCTCAGGAACTAGATTTTTCCCGGGAAAACGGCTTATATCGTTCGTATTCAAATGGACTACATTTTAGAATTTTTTAATCAAAATCGTCGGAACCGTTTTCGAGAAATATTTTTTTTTCATGTTTTTTCAGAGTTTTTGGGGGGTAGCGCCCCCAAATTTAGAGCTAAAATTAATTTCTCGATTTCGCCTCGGGGTATGATTTTTCTGAACATGCATGCCAAATTTCGTCAAAATCGGCCCAGTAGTTTAGGCTCCAGGCGTCTGCACAGACGACAGACAGACGACCGACAGACATTTTTTAAAAACCACTTTTTTGGACTCAGGGGACCTCAAAACGTGTAAATCCATCAAAATCTCAAAATCGAATTTTCGCGCCATCACAATACTTTCTCTTTATATGAGAAAGTAAAAAAAAAAAAACTCTGAGGAATATTTGTTTCGTGGTAGACTAAACAAATGGATGCATTGTCATAAATTATTTTTGAGTGGTGAGTAAGTTGGTAGGAATAATCGTATTAAATGAAGTATATAATGTTGTTACTATACCTGTACATACGAGTATTATAATCCTAATTTATCATATTAAAAAAGAGAATACCTTTATAATCAAATAATAAATAAAATACAAAAACATTTGCTCTTTTGTAATTAGAAACAAATAAGGAAAATTGCATTTTTGACGAAAACAAAACAAGTAAATATTTTTGAAACAACGCTGACAAAATACATATAATTGTTAACAGAAACTTATAACTGTTTGACAAAATTTTAATTATTATTGCTGGCTGTTTAGAAATTGATTATTTTTGAGAAGATTATTTACAATTTTAATGGTATTCACCGTGTTAGTTGCGAGCTAATCAGTATTTTAGTTACTATAGCTAACCAGTGTGGCTAGTAACTAACATTGAAGTTAGTTACTAGCTAACCAGTGGTGGGTTAATTACTATCGATAATCAGTGTGTTAGTCACTAGCCAATCGCAATGTGTTAGTTACTAGCTAATCAGTGTGTTAGTTACTACCTAATCGCAATGTGTTAGTTACTAGCTAATCAGTGTGTTAGTTACTACCTAATCGCAATGTGTTAGTTACTACCTAATCGCAATGTGTTAGTTACTAGCTAATCAGTGTGTTAGTTACTACCTAATCGCAATGTGTTAGTTACTACCTAATCGTAATGTGTTAGTTACGAGCTAATCAGTGTGTTAGTTACTAGATAATCAGCATGCTAGTGGTTACTTTAAATTGCTATAGTAAATTATACAAAAAAATATATATATATTGTAGTATTAATTCTTAGGCCATCTGAGAGATTGTTCTTTCTAATGATTTATTTTGAACTTATTTCTTTTAACACGTAGGTAGAGCATACGGCATTAACTTCTGCCATATAAGTTTTTCTCTTCTCTCTAAATCCCTTTTGCTGCGACACTCTTTTCATCTCTAGGTGTATCTCAGTCTGCCTCTCCGTCTTGAGCTTTGTGGGTTCCAATTCCAGAACTTGTTGGGCTGTATAGTTTTCGTCAAGATGCACCATCTCTCCAGACTTCATATAACCTCGATGTCAATAGGTGAAATTCCCAAGGCCACAACACCGCGATAAAGTATTTTAAAGATATTCCTCAGACATTTGTTGAGTACAATCTGGATTCTCATGAGTTTTTGAGTGAATCTTGAGATTTCATAGCAATGCAGAGAGTAGATTTCACAGTTGTTATACTCTAAGCTCTAGACTCTTTGTTTAATAGTTCTTTTTGATGAAATAATGTTTTGTTTTGTTGAAAACAAACTATTATAGTTGGTTTAGTAAAATTAGTATAACAATGTTAGTTTCGTATATTTTAGTACATCGACTTAATTTAAGAAACTAGGTACCAATTATCTGTTAGATTAATTAACACACAATTTAATTTACTTCATAACTAAATATAGTTCGTGTGTGAATATTAAAAAAGTATTAGTCACGAAAGAGGATGCATAGTCAAGCAGTCATCACTTGTAGTTAAGTTTATATTGATATATTAGTATAGGAGTAGATCATGCACTCGGCCGTGTCCATAATTCTCCTGACAGTCGGATGATATACGAGTTTCTTTCTACATCATGCGATCTCAGCATGTGGTTCATACTGATAATGAACTTGATGGTAACAACCACCAGCTTTCATTGATACTAAATATAAAACTCTTCAAGATTCAACGCCCTCAAATCTATTATAAAGACTGATGAAATATACAAGAGGAATTGAAGCAGATATAAAAAAGTTTAGTGCTAAAATTTACTAGAGTGCCATCTGGCTGTCGCGTTTGTGTTGATGTCTAATATTGTCGTATTATTAATTGTCTTTTGTCTGTCACATATATTGAATCGATTCATTTTAAGTCAAGAACAATTTGAACCAATGAACAATTGGCAGTGCCAGGTTGGTATTGCCAAACCTAAAAAATAACCCCTCCCCACGAAGGAAACCTAGTAAACCACAAACAAATTCTTTGTTGGTTTCATTGAGATGATACTTGTTCTATAAAGGTTACACATTATAATATTTAAACATACTTAAAGTGAAAGAGCCTTCGTCCTGATTATCTAATATTAAATACATAATAATATGGACTTTTTAAATTTAAAAAAAAAATCCTTTTCTCCTAAATCCAAACTACAAGGGATATAATTGAACATATATGTTTCATTTATTCGTAATAAAAATATATATGCATATAAGGCGGAAGTTAAATGTGCTTAATCTCACGAGAATATATAATATATATATCTAGGTTATGTATTCATAGAGGAAGCAAGCACCTGTTTAGAAAACTTTAATAAATTAATTTAACGGTAATTTATCATAAAGACAATGAACTATACTCAACTTAATTAAACAAGAACTTAATTAACCAGACTACTTAGTAGATTAAAAATATTATTAATTAGTCTAATATACAAGCACAAAAGATATCTAGAACAACTACAGAGTAACAACACTGGATACGAATAAACACACACCAAATAAACCGCACTTAATAACCTACATTTAAATAACCCGCGCAATAAATTAACCGCGAAAATCAAAAAAGCACATGAATACAATAGATATAAAGCACAGTTTAAGAAATATTATAAACATGCATGATATAAAGTACGGTGAAAATAACTACTAAAAGTGACTTAATTTACTATAGTAAAATAAATTAATAATTACTGTTAATCAAAAAACTAAATAAAGAGATACTACTCTCGGGCGACCTAGTAGAGGAGTAAATAACAACTGAATCACTTTTTCCTGTGTTATTATTCACATTGAAATGTATTATGTTGAAATAAAAAAAAAAAATATATATATATATATATATATATATATATATATATATATATATATATATATATATAAATAATAATAATCGATGATAAAGACTATCTCAAACTTACACCGACGATACCATAAAGGGTTTTTTTAAAATTAATTATTTAAACAAATTGTTTCTATTAGATCAACATATCTTGGTAGAATAACTAAAAAAATGACAAGTCTGTCTCAAATACGAATACAAAATTACATGTAGCAGTATTTCCCATTTATTATAATCATTTCCAGTTTTCGTCATATCATTTTATTATTATTGAAGATTTTATCAAAACTTACCATAAAAATAACTTTCCTGGTGGTGAATCGAACCCGAACTCTCACATATTGCGTTTATAGCTATTTTTTCAGACAATAGATATTTTCCCAGGAAAACTTTTTATATGGTTAAATTTGTATTTAAAAGGACTAAATTTTATAATTTCTTAATCAAAATAATCGGAACCGCTTTTAAAACTTTTCTAGTCTTTTTCACAGTACGAGGAGGGGAGATTTGGCCCCATATTTACAATTTTTTAAAATTTATACCAAATTTAATTGTAATCGGCCCAGCAGTTTAAGCTCTATATACCCGTCTGCACAACCTACAAAGACTGCGCAAATGACAAACTGAAATTTTTTCGAAGGGTCAGTAGAGGTAGGACAAGTTCTCCTATTCTTATTAAAAAAAAAAAAAAGATTAAGTAATGTGTTTCTTTGGATCCAATAATTACAAATAATAAAACACTATTATACATAAAAAAAAGATATTTAACTCATGCAAGTATGTAAGATCATTACATTACAGACATGAATGTACATAAAAGAAATTGATAACGTAGGCGAGGTGTCAGACAGTAATAATATGTATGTAGGCTGAAATACAAAAGTACACGAAGGTTGAAAGTATAATAACAGATATAAATGTAGCCTGACTACAGAGACCTGTAAAGAGGTAAACAGAGGTGGGTGGTCTTCTTCAAGGGGAGAAAATACCTCAGGAACAATACGAGAGAACGAATCTCCCAGACATATTATTGTTAAATATGATAGAGTCTAATGTAAAAATGTTTGGTAAAGTTTATAATACTTCGACTAAGATTTACAGAGAAGATTGAAATGTACATAAGAGGATGAGAAAACGCAAAAGTACTAAATATGAGATGTAATACTTCATACAATTAGCACTTTGTATTATGTACAAAGATTAGCATAATGCTCGGGAGATTTTAAGTTGGTATGCATACGTAAAAAAAATTAAGATACAAGCTAAATAAATAGACAAAATAACAATAGACAAAAAGAGTTACATCATATGCGTATTCCTGACTGTACTAGCTGTAGATTAGAAATCATTAAAATAACCTCTTCAACTTGCAAATGAAACACATGTGAACAACAAATATATCTACAATTAAGAATAACGAAAGAAGAATGAAGAAGATGCTTGAAAATCCATCCAAAAAATTAGATAAGCATCTTATGGATTGAAGTTCCAGAAATTATGTAGTTATTTGCTTAAAAGCTTTCTCTTGCGAAACCAGCTTCTAAACTTCTTCAGTGATCAATTAATAAAATAGTAATTATGCCATTCGCATAGATAACATTTGGAGTTATAAAATTAGAATATATAATAATAATAAATTAGTATTGATGATATTTAACTATATATCAATATAGTTTTATTAAATAGTAAATAAAGTTTTTATTGATAACAAAAGTTGTATACTTAATTAATTTAGAATAGGATAAATAACCGCCTTTATTTTACGTAGCATCGTAGTAGCAGGATTCAGCATGTTTACTGTACCTGGTCAGTCTGAGCGCACAGCAGTACGCTAGGCCAGTTCCAGTAAGCATGCAGTGTATCTTTAATTGAACCGGTTCACCCGGTTTTTCTCACCCACATATCCCTGGTTCCTCTTAAGATGGGCATTTGAGTCTTTAATATTAAACCTTTTCAAAAGGGGAGAGTTTCAAATTTTGCATTTTTATTACTGAATTGGCCAGTCAGAAATAAGTTCCACACCCCCTCCCAATGAAGTTTGCCTTTCAAAGTAGTGATATCTACATTGCGGCTAAGTCTGTTTGATGCCTCATCCAGACATTAGCCTAGTGTTACACAATAAAAATAAAAGAGCAGTGTTGCTCATGATATAAGGAGTGAAGTGAGGATATGGACTAAACAAAGAGCAGACCTGTGGCCACAGTATAGATATCAATCACTATTGTGATAGGCTGACTTTTTTGGGCGGAGAACTGGAACTCTTTTCTATACTACGAGTACTGAGTTCTCTCCTTCCCATCACCCACGTAATCAGGGTCTTCAACAGTCCCCCGATGATGAAAATTAAAATTGGTCTTACGATTTCACTTCATGATACGATCCTACTCCTACTGTATATGTGTATGTTGCTTAAATGTTTTACTAGTTTTGGCTTTAAGCTTTCTTCACACACGGAACACAAAAGACACTTATTTCACACATTTGACAAACACATTTGTTGGACATATGTTTCAAGAAAATGGACAAAGGTGCCTTAAAACATGTGAACTTGTCTATCATTAATAACAATGGTTTAAGTGTATCAGGGAATTTAATCAAGTTCCTATTTGGTGTTTGTATTGTTCCAAAGAGACAGTTCACTTAAGTGTATAAGGGGATTTAAACAAGTTACTATCAATATTAGATATTAGATTTTATATTGTTCCAACGAGACAGTTCACTTAGGTGTATGAGGGGTTCTAAACAAGTTACTCTCAATATTAGATGTTTATATTATTACAATGAGACAGTTCACATAAGTGTATCAGGGGTTTTAAATAAGTTAATACTAGGCATCGCGTGGCTCTATCATTGAAGCGAGCGTGTAGTAATAAATATGTATTGAATATTGAAAAATTAGATAATCATGAATCATGATGAGTTGATAGATAATGGGAATAGTTGTAGTACAGCGGCTAGTAGTAAGGGAACCACCCCGCATTCTTACTATTCCTCTAACCACACATCTCCTTTTCAATTATTATAAAATGTATCTCTTTGATACAAAAAAAACTACTGCATGTATCAAATTGAAATTTAGCATCAGCATTAGATGGTGTATATGAAGTTTTATTAAAATCGTTACGTTAGAACGTAAGATATCGGTAAAAAGGTTGTTTTCTCTATTTTAAACGTTTAGGTCCGCTTTAATAGTTTTAGCGATCTTTATTAATTCATAGCGGTGTCGCTGTTGGTTTTACTAAAAAATGTTATTAGTAAAAAATGTTCGTCTCATCGAATAGATGACGATAGAATTTTTTCCCGTCCTGAAATTCCAATTTAATTTTTGAACCTCTCGTTTACGCGAGCGTTGCGCGCGAACTCTTGGACGGATCACGCTGCCCAACGAACTTAGCCTGAGTATTAGTAAGAGAATCATGTATACCCAATTTCAACTAAATCGGTCAACTTTTACTCAGGTTATCGTCACACGCGTGAACGTTACTGACAGACAGACAGACAGACAGACACGGAGCATATTTCGTTGAATGTAGGAAGCTCGCTACGCTCGCTTCAATCAATATTAGATGTTAATGTTGTACAAACGAGACAGCTCACATAAGTTTATGAGGGGTTTTTAAACATGTTACTATCTATGAGATGTTTTTTTTTTTTTGTTCCAACGGGATAGTTCCCCCATACCAATGTTATCTAGTGTTATTATAGTTAAGAGTGAAGGGTAGACAACTGTCAAGGACCTGTTGAAAATGTCACGAGCCGAGAGAGGGCCTTTCTCCGTGAATATTATAAGAGATGTCGATAATTTTATTTCATCACAATTCTATTGAAACGAAATGGATAAAATATATTTTATTATCTTGCTAGAATAAATTTAGATGTCATAAAATGTGACAGACAAATCTGTCAACATTTTTTTTTTTTTTTTTTTTTTTACATAAATAATAGTATAAAGCCGTGTCCAGACTGCCGAACCGAACAGAGGAAACGAGCCTAACATTGGTCTCTGCGCATGCCCAGAACAAAGTGCGCATGCGCATCTCAGACTGGGCATGCGCAGAGACCAATGCTTGGCTCGTTTCCTGTATTCGGTTCGCCAGTCTGGACACGGCTTTTGTAGCAACATTTAAAGAGCGCAGACGTTTAAAATTAATTTAGGGTTATCTGCGGGCTACTTTCGACAAACCATCTTAAATTCATAAAACTCAAATGCATACTTTTGAAGACTCGTTGGTTTGCAAAAATTAGTCGACAGACAAGACACAGAACCAAAAATGTTCTCTGATGTCTGAAACGGATTTCTGTCTCGGAATTTTTGAAGTCGGAGACATAAAAATGTTTCGTTCTTCAAGATAATCACAAGCCCGGAAGCAAAAGTTATAAACATAACTAAAGCTTTTAAATTCAGAGCTTCGTTGATTGGGCTAATTCAATTAAAAAATCTTCGATATTCGTAGAAGTCATTTAAAAGAAAAGTCACACTAAAAGAATAGAATTTTATTTAAAAGTTAGATTTTTATCAAATCAAAATTTCTTCAATATAAATAAAAATCTTAAGGTTAAAACACTTAACTAACAACCGTTAAAGATTGAAACGAATAATGGAAGCTAAGTAAAAGGGCAGATGTATAATGAATAATGAACAATCAGCTTAAATGTTAATTCCAATACAAAGTTTTTCTAACTCATGTAAGATGAAAAATCTAGAAGTTCAAAGTCTACAGTCTACAAGGTGGCGACTAACAAAATTGACATTTGAGAATCGAGTGAGATGATTTGTTTTCGATCCTTTAGGAGAGAACGAGTAAGAAGTTGACCGTCAAAGCAAAATCTGAAAGACTAGAGCGAGAAGGTTTGCTTTCCTTCTTTGATAGACTGTGTTAGAAGTTCAATGGCTACAAGGTGGCGAATAAAATCGACACGTTTATATTAGAGTGAGAAGGTTTACTTTTAATTTCAAAAGAAGAAACTGAGTTAGAAGCTCCGTCTTTACAAGGTGGCGACAAAATCGACTTTTCTGAATCTAAAGTGAGTAGGATTACTTTTATTCTCTTAAGAGAGACAGAGTTATAAGTTCAATGTCGGCAATACTTTAGGACGAAGGAAAAGGAGGCAAATGTATTTCTGTGCATGACAAAAAAAATTAATTAAGAATACAAAGGACAACAGAGAGGAAGTAGTCATGTATATCAGCCAATTTGAGAAGTTCAATGTCATTAAAGGGTAGAATATGAATTAAAAGTAAAAGTGAAATAACTTGGAATTAAAACTTAGAGGAACAGTCATAAACCGTGACAAGATGAGTAATATAAGAGTATAAAGTGAGAGAGTGGAAAGAAAGTTTGAAGTCTTATCAATGAGAGTAATCGAGCGAGAAGTTCAATTTGAAAAGTGAGTGTTACCGCTAATTGTGGGTTAGAGGTCTCACGAGTGTGACAAAAATAAATGACAAAGTTGGGAAGTGCGTTGAAAGAAGGAGCGAACAATGGGTTAAACAAAGTTCGAGAGTTTTTGAACAATAAAAGCGACATATCAAAGTACAGAGATAAAGGTCCGATAGGCTGGAGTATAGGACAGAGAGAACAAACGTGGAGGTTTAGGAGTTTAGAGTTCCCCTCTTTTATTATATTTCGTTGAAAGGAATGACCTCAGTCCGTCTCCTAGAAAAACCACTCCAGCATTACAATCTTCCATGGGCCTCCCATTCTCCATTCAACCAGCATCAAGATTTATAAGGACATTTAACAACGGCGTGACCCAGGAGAAATAAAAGAACAATACAGAATAGACTTGGAGCGTCGCATCGGGAAATAGCTGCAGAGCTAGTTAATATAATGATAATCTATCCTATTAAGTCTCGATATACGCTGAGGTTTTTCAAACCAACTAAAAACACTAGTTTGTTGAATATAATTGAGCCCATTGAAAAGTATAAAAATAAGTGTATATATACAGAGCACTTAAACATTGTAGAATACAGGACTTTGCCAAACATGGGCTGAAGGTAGAAGAACAAGATACGGAGCAAGGTAGCCAATTATATTGTTTGGGTTTGGAAGACAGATGATAGTAGGCTGGCTTCAAGTAAATACCAAAAGCCGGCGTTCTGCGAAACCGGCAACAGCTAAGAACTGATTCAAAGAAATATGTATATAATTATACCTTATACTCATAATCAATCATAGCATGCCGGTAGCTGGCAGAAGCTGTGTACATATCCAGGGAAAGAGCATACTTTTATCATCCGGATAATAATCGGTTATATTCGAGCTACTATCATAAGCCACGCTTTACCATATTTAATTACCGGAATACCACATTTATTACCAGTATAATTCTTTACATAGAAATATTTCTCCCCAAAACTACTTGGAATTAACAAAAAAAAAAAAAAAAAAAAAAAAAATACTTTACTTTAATACAGTTTAGAAAATATATTCGACCTAAATTGTTTAATAGATTTAGTCTTTGAGCAGTGGCGTAAATAGCGCCCCCGCCAACCCCGCGGCGCGGGGGGGCGCCTGCTCTTGGGGGCGCCGAAAAATGAATAAACAATAATATTTATATTTAATAATAAAAATTAATAGAAACTCTATGTGGGCGGAATTATTTTAATAAAATTATTTTTGGTAGATGAAAATAAATGAGAGATAAACAAATAATAGAATTTAAACAGGGTGAGAATGATATGAGATGTTATGGTTTAGAGCTTATTGCTCAGTTTGGTTTTCTAGTTAAGTGTCACTATACCTATAATGATAATATTGGTAAGTATATTGGACTCCCTTCTTCATTTTCGACGGGCAGGAGATCAAAGTGTTTATTACAACTAAAATTTGTCTTATCTAATCCGGTTTCAGCTGTACTAGATAAGGAAATCTGTTCCAAACTTTAACAAGTTATACTTCCATCTCTTTCTCTACCGCTTGTCTTTGCTATATAATATGTATTTCTCTTTCTTTCTTAACCCCCCTTACTTCTTCTTCCCTATCACAACCTCTTTATATTTAGTTTCTAACTCTTTTCTTACCTAGCTAATTTTACCTCCCTTTAGAGTTGTTATCTTTTCTACCCTTCCCTTTTTAAGAATTGTTATCTTATCTATTAATCACATTTATCAAGCTCAGTTCTGTTCAGTTATAGCTCTCGTGCGGGGTGGTTGTGTCATTTGCTGTGAACTTTAACTTTCCTTTCGCTAGAAAACTCTGCTATTTTTTATTTCTTATTCTACGTTCAGTTATTTTGTGCGTAAAATTATTATTTTGGTGAAGAATTTATTTGGAAAGGGTGAGTGCATTTTTCAGACTATCAAAATATAGCCGTCAGGACTCTAGAGGAGCCCCGTCACGTCTATTTGTTAATAACTAAAATATCGTCATCTTCCTCCTCCTCCAGTAGCAAACACTTTTTTCTTTTGCTTCCGAGCTTACCGAAGGTAACTGAAGCTATTGTGATCGTTCTGGAGAACGAACAAATTTCATGTCTCAGATTTCCAAAATTCTAAGACAGAAATCCGTTTTAGATAACAGGAAACATTTTTGTTTTCGTGTCTGACTGTCTGTCGCTAATACTCATCCAATTTGAATGAAATTCGGATGGTGGGTCATGATTTAACTTATTGTTGGTCCCATATAAGTTGAAACCGTGAGCACCTATTTCCCGCCTATTTTTTTTGGATAGTTTGTCGAAATAACCCGCATATAATCCCAGATTAATTTCAACTGTTAGCACTCATTAAATTTTGCTAAATTGGTACTTTATTTAATGTTAAATTAATCAAAACAATTTTGATTAATTTAAAATCAATAGGGGGGAAAATGAAATAAATTCAACAATAATAAGTTTTAAAAGCATAAAATCATTAAAGAATACCAAATAGGACGCGAGGAAGCTATGTGCCACATTAATTGGCAGATAGATGTGCTTAGTTGTATATTAGTTTCTTAATTGGGTATTCAGTGGCTTTATGTGCATATATGTGTATAAGATATTCCAGTTCAAGTCTTCAAGCGAGGAGCAAGGTTGTTGATTTGTTTTCATAATATTTATATTATAATTTTACGACTTTTATTAAGGAATAAAAATAAAATAATTACTGTAATAGTACTGTACGTTAAGGAATAAAAATAAAATAATTACTGTAATAGTACTGTACACGAGCATAGTAAATAATAATCTGTTTGCAAATTAAATAAATTGCAAAATAAAATATTTATACAAAAAGAAGTTGGGGGGGGGGGGGGGGGGGTTAAATTTTGTTAGCTATAGGAGGCGCATTTTCAAAAGCTGCGGGGGGGCGCCGGATTTTTTAGTTACGCCACTGTCTTTGAGAGAGATTAATCGCAGCATATGGTTAAATCATTTCAAACAGGAATAAAAATAATAGGAAAGAATAAAAATATATTCACACAGAATAAATATTTTGGTTGATAAAATATATATGATGATACTAAGGTTTTCAGAGCGAAAGTTGTAATATAATAAAATCTTATCTCTGTAATTCGGCCATAAAATCTTTCCGATCTATCCTACAAAGTATTTCACAAATTCCACTGAATAATATAAATAAAAAGGGTTGGGGTCCTTTCGTGGTTTTTAGAACAGCTAATCAACATAATATCGTTGTTAGATTTTTAAGTTATGTGGTTCAACATTTAACACTGCATTGATACATCAGCAAACATTTGACTGCATCGATACATCTACAATAGTACATTACGCGTCGAGTGCGGAAAGTAGCATTTTGCATGCGAGTGTGGATTTGCACCCGAGCGACAGCGAGGGTAGTAAAACCACACGAGCAATTCAAAAGGCCGTTTTCGCACGAGTTGCGTACCGTACTTTATCTACGATTGTTAGATTTAAATAATAAATACAGAAAAAAATAAACTTCCTATATGTAAGTTCGTATTTCTCTTTTGATAAAGATGACATTAATTCATTAGTTGTATTTTATGCCGAATTGATTATTTCGGGAGGCGTATTATTCTCCTCATATTCGTCATTATCACTTAAGTCACTCATTGATTTTCACAAAAAACTCGATAAACAGTTATTTTTATTAAACAAACAGCAGATTAGTTTTGTTAAATATAAACAAACTCGCTAATCGTGCGGAAAAGTGAAGATTTCTTCTTTTTTACCACCCTAGGGCGGTCAAAAAGAGGAATTCTTCAGAATTATGAGACGCGCATGCGCAATGAATACAAGTACGTAAAGAATCTAAACAGGGATACAATGTTTATATTTCGTAACAATCGTAGATAAAATTGATTTACAAGAACAAAGCTATCATGCATATAATCGAGTAGTGCGCCGACGACGACCCACCTCGAAATGAGTTGTTATTGCCAAGCTAGGGCAACCACATTTATTCCAATATAAATTAATGTTTGATTTGATTTGTTGGTGTTCAAATAGATATAATAACTTCAAATAATTCTAATAACTTCTTATAATAGATATAATTTTACTTCATTTCTAAATATAAAATTAAGCTCGTTGCCACGGCACTAAGGGCTCGTAGTTAATGTATGTAAGCTGATGTATGTTTCTTTGTTTTTCTTTTCAGGGCATCAGAGAAATCCTAAATGGAGCAAGAGATAGTGGCACTTTGTTCAAAATGGTCTGAAATTTTAAAAGCATATACATGTCTGAAGAAAGGAGTAAGGTGATTTTCTATATTCAGGAATACACCATAAGATTCATCTAGAATTTACAATTGAAAAAAGTGATGATTTCGAAGAGGCCGACCGAATGACTTATTAGGTATGTATAGCTGTTAAATTTGTGACTATTATTCTAGTGATTGAAACACTAGAATAATAGTTCTTACAGCATTTATAAAATATAAGACAGCAAATAAATGAAGAAGCATTTTTACTTAAAGTTGTTCCTCCTTAATCTAATTTAATTTAACTAGTAAGAACTTAATTAGCAAGAATATATAATTACATACATAAATCTAGGTATGTATGTATAGTATATGTATATTTAAATAACTCGCCAAGTGCTACACAAGTGAAAACCTTTTAATAAATCTTAAACAGTATTCAATAATTCATAAGCCAAAACCTTCTAACGTTTGTTCTAATACGTTTAAAAATACAGAATTTAAACAACCTATAGGAAACAGCTTAGTAAATTAGATGAAATTAACTAGATAACATGTTGTAACAGAGCTAAATTTGGCTTACAAATGATACTATAAAATGAAGATGTGGACCAAAAGACTATGTTAGGAAATAATGTGGCTCATATTAATCACGACGACTGTGCCGACACCAATTAAAGACTTTTAACTATTTCATTTATTTTAATGTTCCTTTTAAATTATTACAAATAGTCTTCCAGTGTCATTTTTTTCTAGTATATGATATATAAATTCAAACACGTGGCGCATATTTGCTTGGTTATAGAGACTAATTTAAAATGTAATGTTGTTCTTGTATAATTTAACATTTAAATCGTGAAAAATATACACTCCACACTTCTCAATAACTAGTTTTCCCACGGGAAAACGATTTATATAGTGAAATTCGTACTTAAATAGACTAAAAAATTGAATTTAAAAATGTCAGCATCGTTTTTGATAAAAAAATGAATCCAAAATTTCATCGAAATCGGACAGACTTTTAAACCCAGTATTTTAAACTAAGGAGGTCTTAAAACGTGTAAATCTATCAAAAATGTTTTTTTTTTCGCAATCACAATACTTTCGCTATAATATAACTACGTATAAGGTAAAAGGTATAATCTGCAGTTATCAATACAGTCGAGAATCGCTTGGCAGCACAATTTCGCTTGATTTATACACTTAGAGATTATATCCCTTACTCAAAACAGTTCATTTTTAGGATTTATACATTTGAAAGCTTATATCTATATAATTAATACTTGTCTAAATAGTACATTCGAGTGAGGCCCCTCCAATTTTCTAACCTCTTCTCCTAAGGTGGCTTGATAACTGCAGTTTTACCGATAAAAGTTAAAAATCGCTATTAATATTTTCAATTGTTCCTTAACTTGTATACATGCAAATAAAATAATTGGTTGATTTGACTGAGATTTTGTGGCACCACTTCATAATAATTATGACTAGAGAGGTTGGTAGAAAGGAAAACGACAATATTGTCACCACAATTATATATATATATATATATATATTGTATATATAAACCGCGGTCTTAACCTAAAAATGTAGAATCTAGATTATGAATAAGGGGAGGTACCCTTATTCCTTATAATGGATAATTAGCAGATATCAACTATCACTGAACAATAGCATATATATATAATATGAAATTGTGGTGACAATATTGTTGTGTTACTTTCTATACATATCGTCATAATTTTATCCATACATCATCTCTTATCCAGTATCATATATGTACCAATGTACCTATTTGCATGAATGTATAACATTTAATTGACCAGTACATTTATAGTTTATTTTTTACCGTCTTCCTGCCCTTGTATTTGATAAATACATGAAACAGTGTTTGTATAAATAATCTACATTCTATTTGCTCAAAACATTATAGTAGATTATATTTTATACTTATACTTAAATAAATGTTGCATACTATATATAATAGTTATTTAAAATAGTATTATCAATAAAACAGTTAATGATAGATTTATTCAAGAAAAAAATAAATAAATAAAGATCAATATAGGATCACGAAGAAAAAAGTTGAGGTAAAAACGGTACCGAACAGAAAGCCAGACCAGGGACAGGATGTAAATGAAATCATTGGTTTAATCAGCAAAGCAAGGTTGCCCCCTAGGTAACTCATTAATCCAACTCTATGAGCTCATGAAACTTTCAACTCCATTTCAGAATTATTTTTAGACGTGAGATTAAAACTCTTTGAAGTAAATAAATTATTTTAAGAAAAACCTTCATGTGACGTCATTGTAGACGTAATACGTTAAGTTGAGTTAAAGAATTGCAGCATCCACCTCATTCATCCTCTTGACTTCATTCAGGCATGAGCTAACTAAACTAATTCTATCAATAATAATGCATTACAATCGATATTATTACATCAATTAAGTATTAATATAAGTATTAATTTAAGTATTCGAAAGTCGTGACATATTTCATATAAAGCTTTAAATTAAAAATTCTATTTAGAAATATTAAACTCTTAATTAAAAATAAATAAATAAGCAATATAATTTGTAATTTTAAACTATATATAATAAGGGTGAAAATAAATATAATACTGTGAATACATAAGATGATACATGAAGTCAAGACTACCACAATAAATATATATCAATAGGAAAGGAAGTTACTTCATTGGTTGAGACACTTAAAGGAAATAATAATTTAAAAAGGTTTAACTCATCTTCAAACTGAATATATTTCGCCCTCTCTCAAGGCATATTCATTACACTGGCGAGAATACAAAAACTTTTCACGTCTTGAACAATCAAATAAGATATATTAGGAACATATCTATTCCTTCGTCAATTGATAATAATTAAATCCGATGAAATCAGTCAATAGTAATGGAATAAAACTAGCACAGCAATAAAAACGTTTTCGAACATACAAGAATAAAGTAAATTAACGGTAACCCACTGGGAAGGTAAATTATAGATCATATGTTACAATTCAATCATATGATTACCCAGCGAGTTTGGCGGGAATAATTTTTAATTTGAAAATCTTAAATTGACACTGTAATATTTGTTCAGTTCTCTGGAATCTTGTTTATGGTTTATATTTTTTTGTTCTTTTGTTATGTAAAGTGCTTCTAATAGTAATCTTTTTCTATTGTTATTTTCTCTATTTAAAATTTTGGAGTTTTCAAATTTAAAGTCATGGTTCATATTCCTAGAGTGTTGACTTAAGGCGGTTTTATCATTTTTGGCTTTAACATCTGACTGGTGTTGATCTTTGCGATTTCGCCAAGTTTGTCGGGTTTCTCCTATATACACCCCTTCACAATTACCACAAGGTATTAAATTATTATTTCCTTTAAGTGTCTCAACCAATGAAGTAAAACAATCAAAGGAAACAAACCTACGAACTCGCACAGGAAAGGAAGTTGCAGAATGGGGAATACCCCAATAAACATACATATGTCCATTTTTTTCGGAATTATAAAATTACTTTTATTATTAAATCGTATACAATTAACTTAGTTAACTAACAAGAAACGAGCTAGGCGATGCTTAGTTTAAATTAGATTCCAAGATTAAAATTAGAGGCAGGGAAAAAAAACTCGTTTTAAAGACCTTTAATGACATCATTGTAAAAAAAAATAAAGCACAGACCTATGTGACGTCAGAGAACAAGAGGCAGAAGTTAGAAGAATTCCAGAACCCAACTCATTCACACGATGACTTCATTCAGACATGATCTGAATACAATAGCAATGGTTTAATAAGTGCATCCTAAGTTAAATAGAGAATGATGATTAAATTAAAAGACAAAATGTAATTATTAGAATAAATACAAACATCGTGATGTCATACATTAAGATTACGAAATTAAATAAAAACAATAACGAAGCTAAAAATGAATTTTGGAAAGCTATTATATTTAAAATCGTTAAGTAGAAGTTAAATATATTATATATATATATATATATATATATATATATATATATATATATATATATATATATATATATATATATATATATATATATATATATATATATATATATATATAGTATATATATAATATGTTTTTAATCTTGTGAATAATTTTATATTTATTTTATTTGATAACTATGTGAGATATAATCAAACTGGGTTTTCTTGCAGAACGCTAATATAGTTAAAAATTATTCTCTAAGGACAAATCATATTCCTTGTATCTGATAACTATGTTAGATATTCAGTTTAAATCAAAATTGGTATTAAGAAGTAATGATTATATTGAATTATATAATAAACAGAAATGGCGCAATTAAATTAGGATTAGGATGAATACAATTAAGTACTTCTTTAGATTGTTACTCCCCTATGTTGTTTTAGAATAAAAATGACTTTGACTAAATAGCTATTAAGAAAAAGGTATGTTTAGTCAAATGTACTTTGGGACAAAGGAATATCACACTTCTGTTTTTATGAGGGGAGTAACAGTCTAAAGAAGAACATTCCATACACCTTCTTTAGATTGTTACTCCCCTCTGGTTGTTTTGTTTTATAAGGGGAGTAACAATCTAAAGAAGTGCCTACAATTTAAAGAATACACGTTTTTTTAAAGAAATTATAATTGTTATGTACTATGCAGAATAAGTTAAAAAAAAAAGTTAAATTGTATTATTACATATTTATGATTTAAATTAAATACACATAATTACATTGGTCGTACGTACATTGGTACCTTGGTTGAAGGCTTTTTTCTTAAAATGAAACTGCAATACATACTAATAAATATAGTAGAATTAGTGACAATTTATTTCATGCAATGTTTTAAGAAAATGACTATCTACGAAAGATATACATTTAATTGAGAGGTAGTAAATTTAAAAAAAAAATACAATGTTATAACTATAAATATGTTCAGAGTGTAAAGTTTTTTTCTTTCTTTTTCCCTACACTAATTAGTTATCAAACTATCGTTGTTATGACTGATATTTCGTGAAACATAATCGTTTAATACGTTTGTTAAATTAAATTACGTAATCATATAATTTCTGGGTTAAAATAAGAAGCGTAATAATCTCTCCACGTAAAAATATATTTATTAATTTTCATAGCAGCTTTAAGCCACTATAGGATCATCATCAGTGCCAAAAAGTGAAAAATGATATTTAAAAAATTGAAAAGATGGTAATGTAGTGAGTCATGCCAAACCAGCAAGTTGAGTCTTATACTGGTTGCTGGTTTGGCATGACTCACTACACTCCCACCTTTTCAATTGTTTAATTAACATTTTTCACTTTTAGCACTGATGATGGTCCTGTAGTGACTTAAAGCTGCTTTAAAAATATTGAATATATTTTTACGCGGAGAGACTATTATTTTAACATTTTATAAAAATTTCCAGTTCTAGTCATGCATTTGTGTTGATTTTTGGAACTGGTTGCTTGTTTTTTCGAAGTATCTCATGCTAGTATTTAAGGTTGACAGATTATTCTTATTACAGGGAGCAACTAGCTTATTCTTATTTGTTTTTACTAATATAGCTATATGCCATTTTTTGAAGAATAAATTGTCTTGAAAGAGAATTTGCTTTATACGAATGTTTCTTATGAGCAATATCGATCGCTTTCTATGCAACAACGGCACTAAGTACATAAGAGATTGTTTATTAGTATCGACTACGGTCGTTACACAATTTATAATCCTTTCAAAACCACTTATTTTTAAAATAAGCTTTTAGTATGAAAACTTACAAAAGAAAGTATAGCTAAGACAAAAGATTATTTCATCTGTATATAATTTTGTTCTATAAACATTTTGCTACTGTGTTTTAAACTAACAACAAACAACAACCACAAGGTATTCAAAAATATATTGTAGCAAAATATTTCAATAACTTTACGTTATGTGGGATAATAACCAAGTGCAGTTGACCATCATAATTTTCATAATATAGTCAACCACACTAATTACAGATTTTTAATCAAATAATAATGCCCAGAACTGAATTAACTAGTTAAACAGAAATATGTATGTAGTTATCATCAATGTCACACTTCAGTAATGAAGAAATTTTTTCTAAATGTTTGTGAAGCATACAACAAAGTAGGCTTTTTGCTTTAAAAAAGTTTAGTTTGCATACAGCGTTGACTTCTACAATAATTCTATAGCTATTTGACTTGAGTTCCAAATCAACAATCTTCCAATCAATCCAAAAACAGTTGGAAACTAGTTGAGCAGATGCCATTGTGATACTAGTAATACTTAATTTACTAGTATGACAATACTATATTATCAATAAAATCAAACTTCAATCATTGGCCAATCTCCAAAAATGCCGTTTCCAGAAATGATTGTAATCAATGGCAATCTTTAATTGTTAGGCATTGGCCAATCTCCAAAAATGCTGATTCCAGAAATTATTGTAATCAATTGCAATCTTTAATCGTTGGCCATTGGACAATCGACAAAAATGCCTTTACCATAAATTATTATACAATCAATGACAATCTTTAATCGTTGGCCATTGGACAATCTCCAAAAATGCCGTAACCAGAAATGAGTGTAATCAATTGTAATCTTTAATCGTAGGGCATTGGACAATCTTCAAAAATGCCTTTACCAGAAATTATTATACAATCAATGACAATCTTAAATCGTTGGGTATTGGAGAATCTCATAAATGCTGTTACCAGAAATAATTATATTCAATGACATTCTCTAATAGTTGGGCATTGGGCAATTTTCAAAAATGCCTTTACCAGAAATTATACTTTAATGGAAAACTACAGCACATAATGCCGACATTCCATTGCCAATCCCATAATCATTATTATAGCATTTAAAACCGCATTTCTGCTACAAAAAAAAAAAAAAAAAATATATATATATATATATATATATATATATATATATATATATATATATATATATATATATATAATAAATTTACTCAAAATAAAAAAGCTTCTCTAGAAAGTTTACTTATTTCGTTTTATTTAGATTTAACTTTTAACTTGCTACTACAGAACTTATTAACTAGTTAAGTTACATTTGTAAAACATGAACTGACATTGATAAATCACCTTGCTTCTAGATAAATATTCGTTAACAGGCCTTCTAATAAAAAATAGTTAAATTGTCAATCACATAGCCTAACAACTAAATAAGCACAATTGTCACTTCCCTGCGTGATAAACAGATTAGGTGAAAAAATTGCAAAATAAAGTTCTTTATACTGTCGATAAATATATCATTCAAACACAGTCACAATTTTACATAAGATATCTGTACTTCTGTTCTATAAATTATTCAATATGTGTAAGTTATATTTCAAGGACTTGAAAATTGATAATTACAATCTAAAATATACCATGTAAGGGTTAAAAAAATCTACTCGATAATTGTAATGGTATTTTATATAAATTATTATAATTAAAATAATATAAGGGTAAAATACTTTTTAATCGTTCGGAATTAATATAATTATATACATAGAGCAATTGCTGACATGAGTAATGATGTATATAGTTATAATAAAGGGGGAATATCTAGATAAATGTAACCTTGATTGGGTTAATAATCATTTTGAACGAATTTTTTGCTATTAGTTACATAACAGTGCCAATAAAAAGGAATTAATTTCTAAAATATGCATAGTTAAAGGGAAACAAAAACATAAGAATTATGATTAAGCTAAAAAGTCTGTTCGTTAATTATCACTGAAAGAATTGACTCATTAGTATAAAATAAAGTATAATGAAATAAATTTCAAAATATAAAACCTTAAGTATGTACGAGTATAATAAAAGAAATTTCAAAATAGAAGAGTTAAGTATGTATAATAAAAGAAATTTCAAAATAGAAGAGTTAAGTATATGTATAATAAAAGAAATTTCAAAATAGAAGAGTTAAGTATGTATAATAAAAGAAATTTCAAAATAGAAGAGTTAAGTATGTATAATAAAAGAAATTTCAAAATAGAAGAGTTAAGTATGTATAATAAAAGAAATTTCAAAATAGAAGAGTTAAGTATGTATAATAAAAGAAATTTCAAAATAGAAGAGTTAAGTATGTATAATAAAAGAAATTTCAAAATAGAAGAGTTAAGTATGTATAATAAAAGAAATTTCAAAATAGAAGAGTTAAGTATGTATAATAAAAGAAATTTCAAAATAGAAGAGTTAAGTATGTATAATAAAAGAAATTTCAAAATAGAAGAGTTAAGTATGTATAATAAAAGAAATTTCAAAATAGAAGAGTTAAGTATGTACGAGTATAATTAAAAGAAATTTCAAAATAGGAAAGTTTCTAAAACTTAGGTTGTGCCTTTGCGCGAGAGTAAGCGATGAGTTCAGAAGGTTGTAATTTACATAGGACTATTTAGTGGGCTAACTTAGACATACTTGTACTTCTAAATTTCATTAAAAATCGGGCAAGTAGTTTTTTAAAATATAGGCATTCGCAAATATGTATATTAAAGGGCAAACCAATAGACAGCTACGAGACCAAATAATATGTTCCCTCGTGACTGAAATGCATAGTATGTTAAGGAAATTTTAAATTTGAAGACAAAAGCGTACTTTTAAAAGTGTGCTCCAGAAAATAGTTTGCCAATTAGTGTGGCATAGAGCTTCCTCGCGTCCAAAAATGTCGTATATTAATATATATTTTAAACTTATATTGTGTTCATACTATTATTGTCATATTTATTTAATTCCCCCTTCCCACCATTTTTGAATCTGATGCCAAAATGGTTTTGAATTTTTACATGTATTAAAATGTCAATTTATAAAAATTGAAAGAGCGCAGACGGTTGAAATTAATCTGGAGCTATCTGCGGTCTACTTTAGACATACCATCCAAATTTCATACAAATCACATGATTACGTACTTTTGAAGATATAGCTGTAAATAAATGTATGTTTGTGCGCATGTAGAAGAGAAACAAATGGGTATAGATGCTTGAAATTCATATGAGACCAACAATGGGTTCATTATGACCTACCATACAAATTTAATTAAATTTGGGCAAGTAGTCTTTAAAGATATGTTGGTTTGAACAAATATTGAAAAAAAAAAAAAAAAAAACGGGATCATAAATATTCCCTGTTTCTGAAACGGATTTCTGTCTTGAAATTTTTTAAATCGGAGACAAAAACAAAAAGGTTTTGTTCTTCTAAACGACCACATTACTTCCGTTACTTACAGAGACACTTCTTTGTAGTGTTACGCCCTTTATAAAAAAACAACAAAAAAACAGAGGGGAGTAACAATCTAAAGAAGGTCTACGGAATGGTCTAATTTAGACTGTTACTCCCCTTATAAAAACAGAAGAGTGATATTTACCCTTTGTCTTAATAGTTATTAAATCCGTCATTTATATTCTTAAAAAAATATAGGGGAATAACAATCTAAAGAAGACCCCTTCAGTAAGCTTGGAAACAATATCATTTAATTAAAATAAATAAATAGAAAGGAAAAAAGTGAAAATTTAAATAAAAATCTCATTTTTTTGTACAAAAGTGAACTACAAACATGAAGGGGGCTAGTTAAAGCCACGTGGGTGAAATGTGCAAGAGAAATAAGAAATGTCAAGATATATAAATCACGGATGTGACATTGCAGGAGAGACATGAGATATATAGAGTGCAATATATTCGAGCCAAAATTAAACTAGTAAGATAGAATGGAACGTGGTCGCGACGACAGTCTCAATTCCTTTATATTTACAGTTGACAGATCCACGCTCGCGTATTAAGTTGTGAAAAAGCAAATAAAAACAAAAATTATTTCTCTAATAAAGCTTTTCTTTTAATTAATTGTTTCAGTAAATGTAAGGAAAACAGTTTCCAACTACCGATAAAAATATATTACTCAACCACATACACAGTATTACATAAATCAAAAATCAACTTCTATCCAATAAATTAATGATGTCCTGATCCAACTATAAAGTGTACTCAGTTAAAACTGTTCTTTATAAGAATTTATATATTTTCTCAGAATTACATTATAAATAATTATAAACGTATACACAATAGAAGGGTATAAAATATTTATTTTTTATTTCTTATTTTATTAATTTTTTTTTTACAAACTCCCAGTTCCTTTTAATTAGTTAAATTTATAACCTAACGACACATTAAGTAAATTTATTTGTGGTAAATGAAATTAAAAAAATATAAATATTTGTAAAAAAAAAAAACTTAAAGAGAGGACCGAAAACAAGTTTCAGGTATCATAAAAAACATAAAAAAAATTGAGAAAGGATTTCTTTGAAACTTAAACAACTTGAACTTCTTGTGTGTTTTCCCCCTTTTTAAGTTCTAACCTTTATGATAATTCATTTATTCTTTTGACTCACTAAGTCTGACTCACAAGTCACAAGAGCTTAGAACTTTGTTGGGTGTGTATTGTGTATATAGCACTCGGACTCAAGAGTAGTCTGGCCTTAAGGCTATAGCATTTATTTATGTTTTCTTTTTTACTTTTCCTCACCTCTGGTAGGAAAAGTATTGTTTTCATCCAACACTTTTTGTTCGAGATTTCAATTGAATTATCCGTTTTGGATGTTTTTAAAACCTCCTAAATGGTTTTCAGCATGTCGTCTGTATGTGTGTATGTATGTGTTCGTAGCGCCCAGGGTATGTAACCTAGAAAGTTGAAACTTGGCAGCAAAATCAGTCATTAATTCTAATTGTGCCGCCCAGAAAATCAACATTTTCCGTCATCTTGAACTCAGATTATTGAGTCAGCAAACGTTTAAAAAAATCATTTAAAAAAAGTGGTCCGATCGAGTTGCAATTTGGCACGACTGTGCCTCTCTTTATGACAAACAAATCTACTAAATTTAATTTTGATATTGGCCGCCATTTTAAAGTTATCGATTTTTGAATTTTGAAACTTTAACGGATAATAATACCGAAAGTATAAAAACGTTTTCGACAAATAGCATATAGCTGGAACCGGTAAAAAAAGAAACAAATATAAAAAACCCCGATAAAATTCCATTAATTGGTTTAAAAGTTATAAGCGAACATAATTATTAAATACTGGGATGCTTTTGTTAGTCAAAGTTTGTTTACGTCTGTCAAAATACCGCCAAAATTCAAATAATTACTTAAATGAAATAAAATAAATAAAAATAATGCGTAATGTTTTTTGAAAAATTATAATAAAAAATATCAGTTAGTTCAAAACGGTCACCCAGCCAAGTACTGACCTCGCCCAATGCTGCTTCGGAGAGGCCACGTTAGTGTCCTCCGAAATAAGGAAAAGTTCCGGAGTATCCCGTACCCGATTTTTTTTAAGTGTAATAACTGACCGATTTACCAGCGCATAACGATTAGGGTGATTAAAGTTTTGATTGTGATGACAAACATCGGATTTCATACATACATACTTACACACACACACACATATATATATATATATCTTCTAAATACATTGGACTTCTGTAGACTGTTACTCCCCATATAAAACAGAGAAGGGATTAACAATCTAAAGAAAGTGTACAGAATGTTTTTCTTTAGACTGTTACTCCCCTTATAAAAACAGAAGTGTGATATTCCTTTGTCCCCAAGTAGATTGAACTAAACATCCATTTGTCGTAATAAGTATTTAAACAAAGCTATGTATAAATAATTATATCCATTTACATTTATGTTCTATAAAAGATAGGGGAGTAACAATCTAAAGAAGTACCGACAATGTTACGCAATACAGATTCTTCATAATTATTTATTCAAAAGTAAAATAGTAAATTATAAAACTTAAAAAAATGAAAGTAATAAGAAATTTCGTACGTAATAATAATCTTTATATATTTGTAATAAACAAGCAGCCATACAATAGAAGTGACACAACAAGAGAAGAAATAGAAGCGTTACAAATTGATGCAGCTTTCATAAATCCAACACTTTTTTCTTTAGAAGTAAAAAAAAAACTAATCAAAGACGAAGAAATCAGGCCAGGGGATTTAATGTTGTGTTTAAAAAAAAGAAAAAACTGCAAAGATGATATTTGTGCCTGACAGGGAAGATACCAATAAACTTAAGAGGATTCACAACAGAAATAAAACTATACAAGACATGCAAGGTCTTCTAAACACAAGACACTAAGACAATCTCTGTACTGTACTGTTATATAGAGAGAAAAACAAGAAAATAAAACTTGAAATACCTTGGGTGTAAGGCGAGGTTATTTGCGAATCTCTGCAATACAGCCCACAATCTAGGGCATCACTCACAGTAAAAAAAGATTATATGGATAAACTTTCTTAGGTAGAAAAGAAACTTTACATCTTAAATATTTATAGAAGTAAAATTATTTTATTTAAAAAAAACTAACTAACGGTAAAACTACTATTATAAACGGTGAAATATAATAATCTAGGAAAATTATAAACGGTGGAAAAAGATATAAAGGAGAAAATATGGGGTTAAAAACACAATTACAGAAAAAAAGTCACGGTAAATTAAGCGAAGTTATACTGAGGTTTAAAACGAATACAACAGTCTGGTTTTTAATTTTATATTGGTAGAGTTATCATAAAACAAGAGTTAATCACTAAAAAATTCAACATTTGATAACGAGGCAAGAGCGTCTAAAGTCTAAAGAACCTAAAATGAAACGAAAAAGTAATCTAATGTTTATATAGATGGGTTTTAAGTATAGGGTGGACCACTTTTTAAATTGTTACCATGTGCTTAATAATGGGCCAGGAGATTGAAATAAAGCAAATTTTCAAGCAAAAATATGGAAATTTACTGGACATAAGTCAAATTTTTAAGTGTGGAAGACAATATCCGATAAAAGACGCCTTGTCGATTTCCACATTCACATATTATTCACACGAGCGAGAAACAATTGACGCACCCGATCCATGAACACTTGTGTGTGGAGGCTCCATCTTGTTGGAACCATACGTGGACAGTATCCATTTCGTTACCTTTGAATAGGGGATGAAAAATCGGATTCCCTGACGAGATGTTAGAGAATGCCATTCGCAACTTCGCCGAGCGCCTCTAAGAATGTGTAAATCGACAAGGCGTCATTTATCGGACATTATCTTCCACACTTAAAAATTTGACTTATGTCCAGTAAACTTCCACATTTTTGCTTGAAAATTTGCTTTATATCAATCTCCAACCTCTAGTATTAAGCACATTATGACAATTTAAAATGTGGTCATCCGCGTTGCGCCACCCTATATACTTTAATGATTAGGAATAATTGTAAATTATAAGAATTAATATAGGAATATGGCCAATTCATACAAACAAAAGCTTCCCTTTAGGTGTTTCAAAGGAACGAATCCATTTTATTAATGTTTAGTACAAAAGCATAAAAAGAGAAACATTGCAAATTGCAAACTTACAGTATGATACTAAAAGGTTGGCTTAGTACTAATGGTTACTTGATAAAAGTCGAAGATTACGCAGAATCTGTTGCTCGAGCTCTAGGACTCATTTTCAGGCTATTCCTTGTTTTTATAATTCATATTCAAGTACAATATTCTTTAGGTAGTTATGTATAAAAAGAGTCACTGAATGATAGACTATCTGCTACTTCACGTAACATAAAGAATAAAGGCACTATCCTTTGTAAAGAAAATGTTTCCCTCTTGAAAATGGGAACCAAAGTTGCTGGTATTTAGTGTTTGATTTCAACAAAAAATAATTGTCAACTAAAACTAGTATTAAGATTAAAGAAGTGTAGTTCAATAACTAAACAACGTCTTCACACAAAAAATTGTAGTAAACAATTGGCAGATTTTGGCTGTTCCAAAGCAGTCTTCTTTAGATAATCTAATGGTTACTGATATGACTTTGAATGTACAAGTGATGTTTAATACAAATCAGTAACCAATCCAAGTCAGTAGTCAATCCAGTAACCTTTAGATTATTTGAAGAAGGCTGCTTTAGAACAGCCAAAACCTGTCAATAGTTTATTACAATTTGTTGTGTGAAGACGTTGTTTGGTTATTGAACTACACCTCTTTTATGATGAGTCGCTATCACACACTGGAGAAAAACAGTCGATAGTCTTATGAGCTATATCTAGACAATTAATCTTCAACATTACAACTTTTTTGTATTTTTTATTTCATGCAATATAATATACTAACAACAAAGTACTCTACCATAATCTTAAGTACTTCAATATTCTGACAATAAACCAATTAAAACCAGACATTGACGGTATAAAATGGTTATGCTATTATACAATTCATATTGTTTGGTAATAAATTATTAATTTTTTTCTCTCATATAATACAATAAATGTGCAATAGATAAGTTCTTAAAGAAATCTTGGACAAAAGAAATAGCTTACCAAAACAATTGTACTAGAAAGGTGTTGAAAATAAAAAGCTAGTATCTAGATATTTGTATCAGAGTAAAGGTCGCTTTAAGTACATGAACCGATAAAAATTATTAAGTTTCTTACACAGTTTTGACTGCTTTTTTTAAACAAATAAACAAAACAGATATTTTAAGATTCTAAATAGTGAAACTGCTGTGCTTTATGAAAAAATAGCATTAGGAAATTACAGGGTAAAGATCGATCAATGAGAACATTAGTGAGAAACATGGCTTACCTCCCAGGAAATCATTCCAAGATTATTGTTTGTTTTTCTAACTTTGGTTAGCAGTATCATCGTTAACGTTTGTGTATTATTTTACCTATTATAAAAGAGAATATTTGAGCAATAGCAAAACATAAGCGTTATAGTAAAGTTAGTGTAATAATGATTTAGAAAAGAAGTAATTTCTTGTAACAGTAATAACACAGGTTAAATATTGGTTGGGTCTTGGGACTAAAACTCCACTAGGAATCAAAATAACTAAATCTAATGTGACTATTAGTTCAATAATATGACGCGAGGAAGCTATGTGCCAATTTTTGTGGCACAAAGCTTCCTGTGTATTATCTATAACATTTACTAAATAATAACAAAATTAACCAAAACTATCTGGGTTTTCTGGTGAAGACCGTGCTTTTATTGATAAGAAGTTACGACGTTTCGATTCCTCGATTAGATACATATTCAGGGCTGTTATTTATTCGAAGTAAGTAAATTCAATTTTGAGATATCGGACGTCCCTGAAGATGGGGATGCGAAACATCGGATATCATATATATATTGTATATATAAACCACGGTCTTAACTAAAAAAATGTAGAATCTAAATTATGAATAAGGGGGAGGTACCTTTATCATGGATAATTAGCAGATATCAACTATCGCTGAGCAATAGCAAAATATAAGCGTAATAGTTAAGTTATTAGTGTAATAATGATATAATAAGAAGTAATCTCTTGTTACAGTAATATAATAATAACATAGGTAAAATATTGGTTGGGTCTTGGGACAAATCTGCAACATTGTGCACTTCTTGAAGAATTTGAGACAAGTTTACCACGAAAGATGCCGGAAAATATGTCTTTAAGCGATTATTTTAAATCACAGAGCGAGGATTAACTGTGTACAATATTTAAGACAAGTGGACTTAAATAGTCTAAATACAATACTATGATCAGAGAGATACAGATTATGTACCGATTTACTTCCAGTGAAATTCTCTTTATTGAAAAATATCGGTGGTGGGGCCTAAGCCATTGTAAATTGACGATAAATAATTGTGATGAATGGTCGCTGGTGATAATACAATAAATTAATTAATTAATAAAACAAAAAAACTTTCATTGATTGGAGAGTATACAATATTATTCACAATTCACACTGATTTCATTTCTTCACATTCGTCAACTTTGTTATAGATCATTAGCAAGCGACTTATTTTCAGATTCGAACATTTCCAATACAAGACAGATATGGGAAGGTAAGAGTCAAGGCTTTCTTTGAGCTTGTATGGACCTCGAAATTTAATAAGGCATTCCGACACAGCCTTCTTTTAAAAAAAAGAACAGACCATATAAAGAAGTAAAAATTATTAACTAGAATTCGGGGTTACCGAATTCCAACATCCGAAAAACAAGTAAAAATATAACGTAATTAAAGACTTGTTAAAGAAAAGACAGAATAAGAAGGAATCTTTGGTTTTATATACCGCCGCTTTTGTTTCTCATCAAAGGAATGGAAAAATGTTAAAGCAATTTTCTTTTTTTAAAGAGAAGGTGAATCGGGAAGATAGGAGGCTGTCAACAGATAGCTGGCAACTCGCTAAGATGTCAATCAATCTTCTTCAAAGCTTCTTGTTCATACCAGTCACAGGATAATAAAGAATTCATTTCAAATTGTATCTTCTTTTTTCTCTTTTTTTTTTACTTTACATTCCTTCGTAAATACCAACATTTTACGTCTTTACTAAAAATCGAGGTAATATTTAAATAGAATTGTATAAAAAGGCTGAAAAGAGTTCCAAGGAAGTAGAAGCTTCGGTGTCGAATGACAGAAATGTCATTGACAGGCGTTAGGGAGAATAAAAACTAAATTAAATGTTGACAAAAAGTTGTTACGGCTTTTAAGAAATGTTTTGGGACTGGATCCCCAAAAAGAATCCCTTTTGGGGTCCTCCCCCGCCCTTCAAATGAAGAGCTTAAATTCATTTCTCGTTTTCTCGAACGCTGCCAAATTTCATCGGAATCAGCCCAGTAGTTTAGGCTCCAGTCGTCTGCACAGACGACAGACATTCTTGGGGGGGGGGGGGGGGGGGGGCACAAACAGACATACACCGACACCCTTAAACGTGTGAATCCATCAAAATCTCAAAATAGAATTTGTTCGTCATAACAATACATTCTCTTTATATATACATACTACCTACGAATATGAGAAATTGCACTTCAGTTTGAAGGCTTCAAGGAAAGGGCCAACTATGAGTCGCAACTCATTGTGGTGAATGTTTATATAATTGAAATGCGCATCTTATTAAGCTCTCGATAAACAATATATCTTTGTTAAATTCCAGAGATGTATACATTGTGTATTTAATACTTGATGACCACATCGTTGGATCTATTAAATGATTCATAAGAGTACTATACAGTACAGTAATAATAACCTTTGCTAAAAGTTAATAATAAGCTTATATGTTAATGATATATGTTCTTTTTGTTTTTATTTTAAGGGCATCACAACATTCCTGAGGTGGAGCGAAACACGTCATTTTGTTCAGCATGAGATCAAATTTCAAAAGCATACGCATAAAAATAGAGACGTTTCTCCTTGGGAAGCACTGACATACCTTGAGATATGATGATTACGAAGAAAGCCACGGCATAACGTATAAGGTAGGTAAAATGATCAGTTAATTAATATACTTAATAAGTGAGATAAAATAATAAAATTCTCTCCTCAACCTGTTCACTGTTCACATTACTGTCCCACTGTCTAGCAATATATGCTGACTTCTATTCAGCATATATTAGTATCCTTACTACAAGCCTATTTTCAGCCGGTTCCGCCTTCAGAAAGCTATTGCGAAGAAACATCATTGGGAGTGCTTCACCTCTGTCTAAAGTAGCTACATAGCTCATGTTCAAAAGTATATAAAAGTCTAAACTGGTTAAACTATATCTTCCGGAAGAGACTGCGTCAGAGATATTGTAAAATCCCAACGGTCTACCCTATTCCAGGGATCATTCTCAAGGGATTTGCGCTCATTGCGAGAAACTTAAGTGGGGCTAACCAACTCGGCTCTCAGATTTAAAATTTTTGTCCAGGTCCAAAATCCAAAGGACGTTGGGATATTGTAAATCCTAACGGTTCAACCCTATTCCATGGATCATTCTCAAGGGATTTGCTCATTACGAGAAACGTAAGTGGGGCTAACCAACTCGGCTCTCATATTTAATCCTACAAATAAGCGCCCGTATATCCACCTCCAACTGGATAAACAATTAAATATTTTTGCACCCTGACCTTAAAGACTATTTTGCATCCAACTCGGCTCCAGTTTTGTAAACTATGATACATTTTAGACTTACGACTATAAATTGGTAAGTAAATTAAAAAAATTAATTCCAATATATCTTCTCCTAGAATTTTGCTTGCTAAAAGATAAGTCAAGAACTTCATACACACATATTTTTCAGTTCTGAGTGACTTTATGTATCCACGTATTGTCCACGCTGATTTCGAGGAAGCGGTACGAATCATATGGCCAAACACTATTATCAAGGGTTGTAGGTTCCACATAGGGTAAGAGTTGGCGGAGAAAAATCAGGTTTGTCGTTCTCGCGTCAGATTTTATGGCAAAAGATTCGGATATAGGTTTATCTCTGAAACATATGTTTGAATTGCCGTAATTAAACCGTTGTTAAAGTTCCCGTTTTTCCAACCGAAATTTGGGCAAAAGGTTCGTCATCATCTCTGACAACTAACTGCTGCGAATCATTTCACAGCAAATTTAATGACTACTTTTCTGCTGTTCACCCCAATATCTTTTAAGGTAGTTGATGTGTTGCTGGAAGTACAGACTGAAACCTACATAAAAGTAAACAGCTCTCAATAGTTTTGTTATTAATATAATCTTGTTTTTCGTACATTTATAACTAAACCTAAATTTTGGTCAAGGTTATCTCCGGACCCTGGGGCCTGGGGCCGAGTCGGGCACCGGATGTATACGCATCTTAGTTACATTTTTCAACAAGCAACGTATTCAAAATCTGTCCTGCTATTATATGTAAACTACAAAGGCTTGTAGTTTAAATGCACTTCTGCACAAAAAAAAAATGTATCTAAAGTTTATAATAAAACTTATATGCAAAATAAAACTTTGGTATTAGCAATAAATGTGATCAAATTTCACTTATATTCAATAAAAATAATACAAAACATCTTGATAAGAAAAAAAAATAAAAAAGCTTATTAACTAGAAGAATAAGTAAAGCAAGCGACTATTTTTTTTTTAATTTATTTATTTTTTTTTAAATCTGTTACATAATAAAAAAAATTGCTTCAAGACTCACTAGGCTTAATTAATATCACATGATTTATTATCTTTTAATTAGAATAAAAAGTTACAAAAAAATTTACGAAGATGTAAATGCGTCATTAACAAGCAATCAAAATAAATTGGAATATAACACAACACGATATAGATAATTTTTTATGCTGCTTTCTTTTAACAAGTAAAAAACTGAAGGCGTTTAATAAAATGATGTTTAGCAAAAATAAAAATTATTATAACAGTTTTTAATGAGTCAGTGATTACAAAGAATTAAAAGGGATGTATATGTGTGGGTTCCGAAGAGGCAATATAGTCTAGTATGTATATAATATTGATATGACTCATGACATATCATTTTATAAGTGATATTTTTTTTAACTTAGCATTCTACAATTCTACTTATTTATATTTCACGGAGTTTCGGCAACAAACCAATATAGTATATTGTCAAAAGTTTCTTTCTCAAATGCACGTTATCGTTTTGTTTGTAAACTTAGACATGTTTATATGTTAAAATGGAAACAGTTGACTTAATGTTTAACATGGGATTGTATTGGATTCTGTCCAATTCAATTCGCACTGCGTATTGAGCTAAATTTGCGAAGAGTAGGATGTATTTCAATGTAATAATATTCTTTCTTAAGATTGGGTAAGATATTAACAATCGTAGTGTAACTCGATAAAAATGTTTTAGACATAGGAATTATCTAATCAACAATATTTTATCGTAATCTACTCGATTTTGTCATAATTTGGTAATTTTGAACCAACATTCCAACTCGTCTAATTTTTATGAAATTTGGGAGGTAGATCATAATTATTCCATTGTTGGACCCATATAATGTGTGAAAAAAGTTGTTTTTTATTAACACCTATCTTTAAAAGTACCTACTCAACTGATTTTTAAGACATTTAGATGGTTTTTTCGGTCCGTTGCTACAGCTCTTATCTCGGAGATTTCTTCCCTATCTTCTCTATACAGTCCACTCATGTTTTCCTTGGTCTTCCCATGGGCTCCCATCTTGTCAATCATGCTTACCTACATAAAGGGTTTGGGCTTTCTTGCACAATCCGTTAATCCAACAACAAAGCTGTTCTACACCATGGTTGTTTGTTCTAGATCTCTCGTATATAAGTCTTACGTTTGTTTGGAACACGATTTATCCAAGTTTATTCCAGTCACTCTTCTTAAACACTTTGACTTGCGGTGATCTGGCGTACTTCCTTATAGATAATCCAATTATTGACTAAAATCTACTTAATTTTCAACATAATATTCAATCTTTAAAACATACTTCACGTCATCATCTTCTTCCTTTATTGTATAATTTTTAAAACTAGGACATTAAATCAGACAGAGGTCTCAAAATAATCAGTACAGACTTTTTACCTCAACAAAAATACTTGACATTTGAAATCTAAACTTAATAGTATCGCTGTCAGTTAATTGGAAAAGAGTAAAAGTTCACTGTCAGTTTAGTTCTATAAATTGATCTCAAGGAGTTATGCCATTATAGTAGCATTATAATTTATTAAAATCTGCAGTAATTTGAAAGTATTTGTGAATTAGATAAAATTATTAAATTGAGTTGAACATTGAAAGATTTTCACTTTTCTGACATTTCTGAATAGCATTTGACTATTAGTTTATAAGTCTGTCCATCCATGTGCAAGCCAATTTCCATTTATCGGAAGCAAACAAGAAACAAATGTAAACTTCATAAAGTAACTTGTTGGCGGAGTAGATAAAAGGTTAGCGTCTTTGCAACTTGACACATTTTGACCGTGTATGGGGCTATTTGATGTTTGCGCAAACATGATGTTTGACGTGTATGGCCTAAATTTGTCCGACATCAGGTTTGCGCAAAATGTTTAATCGTGTACGGGGGCCTTTATATATGAAGGTCATAAATATAAATCAATTAAATAGTACAGTGTTTCCCAAAGTGTGGTACGCGTACCCCTGGGGGTACGGGAAGAGTTTTGTGGGGGTACGTGGTGCACCGGGCTTTGACTGCGCAGTCAATTTAATCCTGAGAAGGATGAAATTGTTCATGTTGAGGCAACAGTTCATCATAATTAATTTCCCTCTTAATTTTGTTCTTAAATTAGATTTTTGGAACGAAGTTCCTTATGGCACGTTCTGAAGCCCGGGAGTGAATCCGAAAAAAACGACCAAAATCACCGTCACGCTAAATCCGACACAAAATCTACAGATGACGATAACTTGAGTAAAATATCACCGAGTTAGATGATATTTGGTACACATGTTCATTTTACCAATGCCCAGGCTGAGTTCGTCGGAAAACGTTATCCGCCCAAGCGTTCACGCGCAACGCTCGCGTAAACGTAAGCTTTAAAAGACGGGAAAAAGTGTTATTAAGGAAGCCTGTTACTTGACTTGTTTTGATTATTTTTGTTATATATGTCAAAAATGTCACTTTGTTTTGTAAATAAATAAAATATAATCATGTAAAATTTTACCCTGATACAAGCAGAAGCTGTACAGTAGGGAAGAGATATATTTTATAATATTTTAAATTAATAGGCCGGGTAGGTAGAAAACAGTCCTATTTCAATCCAAACTCCTTTAACAAACATACTCTTTCACTATAAACTCATCGTGATCAACTTTTTTCTTATATTTAATACATATTTATAGTAAGACGCTTGCTTTAATGATACAAATAATGATTTTCTTTTAATTTTGCCTTAACTCTGCCAGGTACAAACAGTTCGTTACTTTTAATTTTGTCTCTTTTCTAACTCCGCCATGTATAAGTAGTTAGCAGTGTATACGTTGTTAGCAGTGTGATTTTATAATTTATATTTAATGAAAAATGTAAGGAACTTCGTTCTTTATTGATGTATACGCATGTTTATTATATATATTTTTTTTTATTCATCCTATTTCTAGTTAGATTTGTTCCATGAAGACTAGATAAATCCCAATGAGTGAAGTGACTCACATTCATTATTAGACCAAAATCCTTGGTTTTAGGTGCTTTAGTTTTGGACAAATTACTTTTAAGAGTAATAATTTGTAAATATTTGACAAATTTTTAATTTGAAAGTTTTTAATTTCCATTTTTAAAAAGGATAAACCTGGAGGGTTGAAAATGTTCCAATATAAGCGGGAACGAATTATAACCGTTTTATAGAAAGAAAGTAGTTTATATTATTTCATTTTTTAAAAAAAAAAAACCCGATTTGATATGTCTCCCATAGTTATTGATAATTATAATTTGATTTAAAGTAAAATTTAATCTTTCCGTAGTATGAATACTACCAAAAACTTAAAAATTTGAAAGAAAGTAGTTTATATTATTTCATTTTTTAAAAAAAAACACCCGATAAAGAAATACCCCGATTGACACAATTAGAAAAAATAGAATTAAATAATTAAAGACAACCAAATAGATACTCAATTTTTTTTTAACGAGGGGTACTTAGTGTTACGAAAATTATAGAAGGGGTACACAGATGTTAAAAGTTTGGGAAACACTGAAATAGTATATTAACTAACAATATATACATGTAAATACCTATATATATTATTTTTAGTTATATTCTTTAATAGTTTTACAGAATCCTGATTGAAGCATCAATTAACAAATACAATCTAACGATTATATAAATAGTTTTGTTGTGATGAGAAAATAATCTAATCATTCTATTTCATATGATTGTTTAAATGTCGATAATAACAACAAATTCAAAATAGTTAAATTCATTGGCGTTCGATACATCTTTATTAAACACACAATACGTTCTGCAAATTGTTTAGAGAAAGGAGTTGGTGGTGGAGTTGCTGTTTGTCTTCTACTAACCTTGTGAGATGGATACACATAAAAGCGTGACGTTTGTGTTTGTTTATGGGTGTATTTGCTCGGTGATAAGGCTAGGGGCTCACTAAAGGGAACGGAAGAGCTCACTAAAACTCAGAGAATTATTCGTATGTAGAGAGTAATACTGCGTTACACTGGGAAGAGACGAGGCTACAGCAGATAACACAGCCAACAACACAACTCGGAGCTTTGTGACTCATAGAGCCGACTTTACAATTCAGGAGACAGACAGTAAACTTAAAAACTTGTTCCATCATAAACCATTCTGCAACTAATATTATAAAATCGCAACAAGAATGAGGCGACAGTCAACCAACAACTTGCTAATCATACCTTTCTGTTCTATCATTGCGAAATCAAAACAAGAATAATCATAACTTGTTGCTGCAAGTTATAATAACAAAAAAACAAAAAACAAATATGCGACAGATAACTAATAACTTGTTAATCATAACTTTCTGTTCTACCAATGCTAAATCAAAGCAAGAATGATCATAACCTGCTACAGAATGTTGTAATCAATACAAGAAAGAGATGACAGTTAAATACCTTTCTGTACTAACATCGCGAAATCAAAACAAGAATAATCATAACCTGCAACAGCATGTTCTACCAATGCGAAAGCAAAGCAAGAATGGTCATAACGTGCTACAGCAAGTTATAAGTAAGAGTAATAATCTACAATCTACACACGAATGGGATGAAAGTTAAACAGTTTTCTGTTCTATCATTGCGAAATCAAAACAAGAATAATCATAACTTGTTGCAGCAAGTTGTAATAATAACAAAACAAATTATGTGACAGATAACTAATAACTTGTTAATCATAACTTTCTGCCCTGCTAATGTGAAACCAAAGCAAAAGAAAGAATGATCATAACCTGCTACAGAAAGTTGTAATAATCAATGCAAGAATGAGACGACAAATAAATACATTTCTGTTCTAACATCGCGAAATCAAAACAAGAATGATCACATCCTGCTACAGCTACAGAAAGTTGTAATCAATGCAAGAATGAGATGACAGTTAAATACCTTTCTGTTCTTACATTGCGAAATCCAAACAAGAATGATACGACATTTTTAACTCTCAACTAGTAAATAATAACTTTTAGTAACAACATCGCGCTATCAAAACAATAAAATGAGACAAAAAATCAAAATAAGAAGTAAGACTGGAAAAGAACATACATTAAAATAATATCTGAGATTGGGAGGTTCACTTACTACATTATTATCATTAAAAAATTAAGATTAAAACCATGAATGACACTTCACAAAAAAGAATAAAATGCTGTAAATTTTATCGGTGACCTTGAGTATATGTTTATAATAGCATATTATTTATACTATCCAGCCAAATTATATATATTATATACATATATATATATATATATATATATATATATATATATATATATATATATATATATATATATATATATATATATATAATATATATAATTTGGCTGGATAGTATAAATAATATGCTATTATAAACATATACTCAAGGTCACTGATAAAATTTACAGCATTTTAACCGGAACACGTCTTTGAAGCCATTTTTAGATCGTTACATCAACAAATAGCCAATAAAACATTTAATGGGTATGCAGATTTGTGTCTGAGTAATTTATTGTTTATTTCTGTGTAGATTCTGCAAGCGTGCTTGCCTATTAACATTGATAAGTTTTTTAATTAAATTACGGAAGATACGTGTTTTTATTCTTCCTTTTTACGTCTGGAGCGGTTGCGAACGCTTTTACCGAATCTAGAATGCGGTCAGTCCGGTTAGTTAACCATAACATTACCTTCTATGTCTCTATAATTTTATCGTAGTTGTAAAAGTTTAAAAGTGTCTCTTGTTGCGTCGTTTTATTTTGCTATTCTTATAAACAAAAAATATTTTTTGTGAAACATAGACCTTTTATTGGCACTCCCTTTACTTTGGTACCCACCTTATTTATTTTCAAATTAAGATGAATTAGGTGGGTAACTTAGTGACTTATATATAATCAGAATATATCAAAACTGAAAGATGAAAAGTGTGTTATTTCTTTAACACCACATTACATTAGACTAAATATTCTTTTGTCCAAATAGTTATTTACTTTGTTACCAATCTTACTTTAAAACATTTTATGTATATCAATGTAGGTGGATAACAAACTATAAGAGAGCCCCTTTAACGATGTGAAAAGTGCGGTGCAAGGTTTCAGGAGGAAGATGCTATTGAAAATCACATTAATATGTATATAAACAATGAGTTTTCAGTGGAAGGAAAAAAGAAAGGGATGATGACTTTTTATACAGATTTAACCTAAATCGGTGCCCGCTGCAATAGTTTATGCACTTGAGAAATCGCAATAGCTCCACTTCTTTCGTTTGTTACCGCAAACAACAACCAATTCATAACCTCTCTTTGTTTATAACCTCTTCGGTTGACCGCTGCCTTCAACCGGTCCCGTTCGGAAACAAGATTATTTCAAGCCATGACACTAACCACAACCAACCGTTCCGTTCGTCCACCGATCGATTGACTGGTTACTGATTCCACACGCACCCTTACTTCACATTACAACCTATTTGTTATATTGCATTCATGAAAATATGTTCAGGTATTAGCCATAATAAGCGGTTCTGCAATTTCTTCCCACGCACCAGGTCAGGGCGAAACTATGAGTGCAGGTCAAGAGTCTAATTTTACAAAGATTATAGGTCAACAAAACAGAGAATGAGTAGGTTAATTAAGTTTATATTAGAGTGGTTATTTTAGAATTCCGAGGAGAGATGGAAACACTGTACATCACCCCTTAATTATTTCCCTACCTTGTTTATCTCTATACACAGCCTGTATAAAAGCCCGGTATAAGGAATGGAAGGTACTGCGTAGCTACAGGGTTTATTTACGCCCTAATGCCCTTTGTACTTTTTTACCCTCGGCACCTGCACCAAGCGGTAAAAGAGGGGAGAGTTAACCAATCCAAAAGGTCTCCAGTTTACACAAAAGAATACTTGAAAAGTGAATTGAGCGTCCCTTCAACTTATTAAATATACAGATGATAACCCAAAAAGAAAACGTTTGTTTTGAATATTAGTATCCTCAAGTCGGCAATATTAATTTACAAACATAATTAAGAAATTACTAATGGAGGTGGTTCGTGACAATTCAAGAGTAATGAGAGGGCATATGTATTATTTGCTAAATTTAGCGAAACGTTAGCATAAACTTTCTCACTGTGTTTTATTTGACACCATCTCGCTAACATACCTTCTCATTAAGAAATTACTTAAAGGCCCCCATAAACGGTCAAAATGTTTGAGCAAACATCATATTTGCGCAAACATGATGTTTGACGTGTATGGCCTAAATTTGCCCGACATCAGGTTTGCGCAAACATCAAGTTTGCGCTAATGTTTGATCGTGTATGGGGAACTTAATAAAGAATTTTGATCAATCCTTCTTTTATAGGTTTTCCTTCTTGTATATTCTTGTCGAAACCTGCTTATAGATAAAAGGAATTAAGAGTTTCTGATGACAGACTGATTAATTTTTCACTTTGAGAGTTATCTTTAAGTATAAGTTTAAAATTATAAGGGTTAAGACCAGAGGCGTAGATGAGGGCCGCCCGCATCATGTGTCCTGCTCTTACGCCACTGCCCAAGACAAGAGACCACCCAAAACAAGTTCATCATCACAAAACCAATAACTAATAAACAATCTAACATTTGAAAGAGTCAAATCCTAAATTAAACAAATCAAAATAATAATAATGTTAAATAAATAATATTAATAAGTCAACTTCATTCGTTATCATTTACGTAGCTAAGGAAGGAAAAATAGCTCTTGAAATAAAAACATAATTCAGCCGTTCAAGTTTAATTTGGGTATAAATTCCAACATAAAAATCTAGTGTAATAATAAACGGTAAAACTTCAAGATAAAAAGAACGTTTTATATACTACGTTTTTAAATTTCCTGTTGAATCGTATGCAATGTTGATAATATAATTGTTAGATATTGTTAAATAATAAATAATGTTAGTGAAAAAAAAAAAAATATATATATATTTCCGAATGTATTTACTTCACATAAATGACAACCATCTAGAGAGCTCTTAAACCTATAAAAGGACAAATCTTTGTACAACGGATCTCCCCAACACCAAATCTAAACCGTGCCATCGATATATTTGAAATAATATAAATAATACAATCGATAAATAATATAATCGATATTTCCTGTTTTGCTGTCATTCAATGTTTATCTATCACAAATTGGAGACTGTCAAAATAAAGATTGCGTAAATATGGGACATGGCAAAACAAATTAAATAACTTGCGGATTTTTTCCGAACTAACTTTCCGTACAGCAAAATTTGCTGAAAACTATATAAATTCTGCTGAAAGATGGCTAAAAGTATTAAAATAATGCATTGTCATCGTGTTCTGAGCTATGCTAAAAGTTTCAAATGTCTATAGCTATTCGGGAAGTTAGTTAGAAATCGATTGCCAGATTTGTACCAGACAAACAAACAAACAAACAAGAAAGCAAGCTAATAAAAACGTAGTAAAAAAAAAAATACCATGTACATATTAAGAACAATAGATATCTAGTTCTGGGATATCACACGCAAAATGATTACAGACATTTAAGATAAAAAAATCCCGCGTATTATAATAGGTGAGAAGGATTTTGAAATCAATGAATTAGGATTACTCCATTCAATACGTGTAAAACAAAAGGCCTGGACTTATGCTAAAACAAATTTAAGAACAACAAAGCGCATAGAATATATCTTTTTTGAAGTAATTTCTGAAAAAAAATTATGAATAAACTATTTTATCCTTGTTTTTGATTTGTTAAAGAATACAATAGCTATTCTAGAAGGCATTCTTGATTAGTTGATAAAATCAATGTTAATTCTATTGAAACTGATTGATAAGCATTCAAATGCAATGTCTAGTTAAATCATACGTTTAAGTGGTCGAAACTGACTGTAAATTTCATATGAAGCAGTCAATTTATGGATTAGAAATAACCAGTTAAAGCATTACTGGCGCCTACGAGTCTACGAGATAAAACAGAATACGTCTCTGTAAATATAATATTGATTATGACATGAGGCAGTTTTATGGGATCAATGAAACAAAAGAGAGCACTCATTTAGTGTAGCTAATTAAACAACTAAGGCGCGCTTCACGTAAGTACGTGAGACGATAATCGCCGGTTTCTATAAGATTAAGTGTAAAATTTGAATAGTTGCGTATTCTTTTTCTACACTTCAAGTCCTTTAAATTGATGTATAACATGTCATGGTGACTAAAAACTTCTTTTTAGTCGCCTGCCATATTAGCCGCCATCTTGAAAATATTAAGTGTAAAATTTTAATAATTGCATATTCTTTTTGTACACTTTAAATTAATGTATAACATGTCATCGTTGACTATAAAAACTTTTATTTTAGTCGCCCACCATATTGGCCGCCATCTTGAAAATATTAAGTGTGATAAATCTAAAAAGTGTCCAGTTGTCACAAATGCCAAGATGAACGTGTGTGCCGAATTTCATGTTCCTAGCAATAGTAGTTTATGAATTGAAACAAGCCAACGGACAGACAGACAGACAGAGCCGTTATATAAGGTTTCTTTTTTACTTCGTACAGAAACCTAAAACAAAGTACAAATAAAATCTATGATTGGAAAATAACATATAATATTGATAACGTGAACCGGTTTCTTTAATATTATTATTATAAAGTCAGGTTCAAATAATCATGATAAAAAAAGTGTTATGGTCAACCTTATGGAAATTACAGATTTCATGGATATGGGAAAAAAAAATTATGTAAATCAGATTATTGGCCCATGAAAAAAAAAAAGTGTGGGTGTATATGTGGATAAAGCTTTAAATTGGAATGGCCAACTGAACAATCTCTCCTATACAGGGCCGTCGACAGGGGGGGGGGGCAAGGGGGGCAAATGCCCAGGGGCCCACCTGGGTCTCTAGGGGGCCCGGGCCTCCGGGGGCGAACCTGGTTTTTTACAACCAAAAATGGCTGGAACAAAAGATACAGGCAAAAAAGATGGACATTGTAATTAGTGGCATAACTATGGGCCCGAATTGCGAGCGGACCCTGGCGCCAAGGGGCCCTCAAATAAAAAAAATGATATTACTATCTTTGCACCAATGTCGGTAGGGGCCCCTTTAGAACATAATAAAATGTAACTAGAAAATATACTTCTATACTCTTGTAAGGAGACCCCATTCAATTTTGAACACAAATGTTTTTTTTCTTCTCATTATTTTTTTTTTTTTGGCGAAGGGCCCCAATGCCCTAGCTAAGTTTGGGAGGCATAGGCCCGGGCCCCCTGGAGCCCCGGGCCTCCGGGGGATGGCCCTAGATTTTTAAAAACCAATAAAGACAAGACGGATATTGTAATTAGTGGAACTATGGGCCCAAATTGTGGTTGGACCCTGGTGCCAAGGGGCCCCCAATTCCAAAAAAACATAAAACACGGTAGGGGCCCCTTTAGAGCATAATAAAATCTAACTTGGAATTATACTTCTATATTATTGTTAGAAGACCCCATTCAGTTCTGAACGCAAATGTTTTTTTCTTATAATTTTTTTTTTTTTTTTTTTGGCGAGGGCCCCTAATGTCCTAGCTAAGTTTGTGAGGCAAAGATGATTTACGCAACGAAAATTAAACAGACACACATACAAAACTTAACCAACAGTACATATGTATTTGAAATTCGCCCCACTAAAAATCTTTTCCTGTTAGGACAAACTTGCTCTCAGAAATTCATAAAACACATCTTTTTGCACTTAAATTTTAAAAAAAATTCCGGGGGAGGACCCCCGGACCCCCCGCCTTATTTGTTCAAAGGGAGTTCAGATGCTAAGTTCATCACTGATTGTCAAGAACATAAATTTATTCCTAATGTGTCATGACATGAGTATGAAAGTTTGAATTTTAGGCTTTCATTTAGTTACTTAGATTTTTTTTATCTTATTCAATATAGTCAATGTTAATGTATAGGAGAGAAACTGACAGACAAATCATAGTGACATGTGACATACTAATATTAATATTTTTTTACAAGTAATGCAACTTTTGTAAAAAAAATAATAACAATAAAAAATGCCTTACTTAATTATTTTGATTTTTTTTCTCTAAATGTCACTATTTTAGCAAACAATTTATATTATGTTTTATGTTATATTATGTATTTTACATTTTACAAAGTGTAAAAGAGGGTTTTTAATGATACTTACCAGCTACAAAACTACTCAATTATTTTTTTTTTTTAGCCCATCTTAGTTAAACGTCAATTCGTCCCCACCAAACATCTTTTCCTCAAAGGACAAAATTGTCCTCAGAAATCCTTAAAACTCATATTTTGGTAATTAAATTTTTAAAAATTTTCAGGGGAGCCCCCCCCCCCCCCCGTTATTTGTTCAAAGGGGCCCGGATGCTTACTTGCCCAGGGGCCCGGAAATCCTCTCAGCGGCCCTGCTCCTATATAGACTAGGAAAAAGTATAAAATGCTAGAATCGAGAGAGAAAAAGCGTTTTCTTTTGTACAACCAGGCCAAATTGATTATAGAAATAGTGGAAAAAAGAGAAAACCCATTTCCAATATTCACTGTTTCATCACTGAACAAGTAAAAAAGTACATAAGAATAGAGATGATTTATTGTAAAAAAAAATAGAGTTGGTAGTTTTTTTTTTTTCTTGAAAGGATTACTGAGTGGGTAAGGGAAGGGAAAAAAGGCCTTTCAGACTAATGTCTTAAGGAAGTTATTTGGAACGAATACTGACTCACGAAGTCAATAAAGCCTCCTGTGTTATTATAAGGTATTGTGGAGAGAACTTTCTATTTCGTTAAGCCTTTATCAGATTCAGAAGATGTTCAGTGAAGAATCCAAAACGAATTTTAAGAGGTTATAACGTTCGAAACCCAAGTCATGATATGGGTTTTAACGAAAGAAATAAAACACTGACTCTGAAGAAGATGTGAACCGTCATTTTAAACAATAAACGAGCTATAGAATGTAATTTCTAATCAATATATTCTGAATTTGTTTCTGTGTGTTTGGAAATAAAAAGTCATAGTTTCTTCTAGTAACAGACTTATTTAAAGACAGACTTATGAATAAATATCTATAAAACTCTTTAATTAGTCTACTTGGGTCTTGAGTATTCATTATTATAATAAGATAAAAGAACTCAAAAACGGTTTTAACAATTTCATTTTAAAATATTCCAAAATGTAATCCAATTGCTTAAATTCCAAATTAATTAAATTAATTATAAAAGTTTTAATTCCAGGAAAAATTTAATTTCCGTGACCATATTAATTATTGATAGTGACGGAAGTTTGAGATTCGATTGATTCCCCGCTGGGTATAGGATAGAAATAATTTAATGTATCCACGAAAATCAGTAAAAAACAAAATAACAAATGGAAAACACTTAAACGAATTTACCTAAGTACATGAAAAAGTATGGTACAGGTTTCGGACAGATTATTTTTTTTTTACTTTCTCATACAAAGAGAAAGTATTGTGATGGCGTGAAAATTCGATTTAGAGATTTTGATGGATTTACACGTTTTGAGGTACTTTGAGTCCAAAAAAGGGTTTTTTTTTTTTTTAAATGTCTGCCTATCGTCTGTCCAGATGCTTGGAGCCTAAACTGCTGGGCCGGCTTTTGACAAAATTTGGCATACATGATCTGAAAAAACATACCCCGAGGGGAAATCGAGAAATGAATTTTAGCTCCAACTTTGGGGGTGCTACTCCCAAAAAAAAACTCTGAAAAACGTGAAAAAAATTATTCCTTGAAAACAGTTGATTTTAAAAAATTCTAAAATGTAGTCCATTTTTCCCGGGAAAAAATTACTTCCTGAGAAAATAGCTTCAAACGCGGACGAAGAGAGGTCGGTTTCGATTCCCTGCCGATGAGAAGTTATTTTTAAGATAAATTTTGATTAAATAATTAAATGTACCAACGAAAATTAATGAACAACACTGGGCTAAGTAATTATGAACTCGTATACGAGAAAGTTTGTCTGAGTTAGGTCTCAGACCGATGTTTTAATAACATGTTTATGTATTACTCTAAAGTCTAAAGAATAATTATATGAACGGGAGCAAAATAATCAAGAATAAGGAGGCGTACCAAACTCATTCATCTGCCAAATCTAACTCGGATTCAGGAAGGCCTAGGGGCAGATTTCCAAAACCTTTCTTACCCGGCGCCAGAGATATTTTTTTCATGAAACAATATATACACGTATATATATGATTTATGAATGCCCCCATTTTTTTCTTCAATTCTAATATTACAAGGGAGAAGGGAGTTAAGATTTTTTTACTTTTCTCTTAGTTGTAGACTAAGTATTGATCTAATACAATAATTAAGACTTAATCCTACGTAAAGTTGTTCGTACTTTATACACTAAATTGTACTTTTTACAAAAAGTATACAAAAAAATTGGCTCTTAGATGGCATGCATTTCTGACATGGAGGAAAACATTTAATAGAAACTTAATTAGACTATACTTGGATAGCCGAACTGATTGACCAATTAAAGCAGTTTATCATTATAAAATATTTGTGGTATGACCGTGTTAGTTTGACAATAAATTAAACAATTCCACACAGTATAGATATTGTTTTTAGTCTGAGAACAGCTACCTTGAAACTTTACTGTGTAGGACAAAGCTAATCTTAACTCTAGAGTAAGCCTAAGAATACAGCAGTTGAAAAATCGAATAATAATTGTTGGTTTACTCACTTACACGTATGTAAAAGCGTAGAGAGGAAGGAATTTCACCGCTAATGGTTTAAGCCATTAAGGTTTAAAATGTATCCAAAAGAATGCTTTAAGGATTTCAAACATTAGCGACTCCAAAGGCAACGTATAGAAGTTTAAAAGTTCAAACATACTGAGAACCAAGAAAAACTTGTCAGACTAATAATTGATCTTAATGGAAGTATGAGTTTCAATGAAAACATTTTAGTTCCAGACAGCATGGGAAGGTGTTAGAAATGTTTTCGAACTCATACGGGTACTGTAATTAAATATTAAAAACTGTATTTGTTTCTGTCAGTTTAAGGCTTGTTTCAACAAATTCCATCACTATTATTCGAAGTGTTTACCTTTGATACTAAATCGATCGGGAAATAATCAACTGTATCGGTTTCAGCTATGTGGCACATAATTTGATTAAACGAAGAAGAGGGATAACAAAAAGGATAAACATAGAACTCAACGAGTCCAACGCTATAAATTAATAAGTATAGGTCTACAAAAGACTGTTTGTTTCTGTCAATTTAAGGCTTGTAAGTGTTTACCTTTGATACTTGATCGGGAAATAATCAATTGTATCGGTTTCAGCTATGTGGCATAATTAGATAAAACGAAGAGGATAAACATAGAACTCTAAAAGAATTCAACGTTATGAATTAATAAGTAAGCTCTATACAAAAGACTTTAATCTGACCATCAAACGTTTAGTTACTCATCATACAAGGTTTATCCAACATACAATTAAAAGTATAAATTATAATTTCAAATACAAATTTAGACTAATTCAGGAACTAATAGTGAATTAGTTTAAAACTCAGGCTTTAAATAAAATTTATGTTAATCTATACTGCATCCAAATCGGCTTTTAACCGTTTAGCAGTCATCAGAGCAGACGAAGTAGTAAATAGCAGCAGGAATTTGGTGAGTGGGAGGACCTAGTCAAAAAACCTGTTCTTCTAGAGAAGACAGCAACTGTTAATAGATAACATCGTTTAAAACCTACTTAAGAGGTCGTTTTCTAAGACTGATTGCCACAACTCAAATGAGTGATTTTCTACTATGATTCCTAAACTGAGGACTCGAAACTATATTAACCAATCTCGGAGTTAGTTACTTCCGAGACTAAAACTTATCTGCATTGTTGTAAATTAACGCTACTTCTAACATCTTCATTGATTCATCTTTCATTGATTGTAGTTTCGCTAATACAGTACTGTAGTAATGATTGATTTCATCCATGCCCAAAAATGTGTCATATAAATACTGGTAATAGCATACTTTCAGATAATTTTAGAAACAGCATAATTTAATAAATGTGGTTGTCATTAAAATAAAGTCTAAAGATGTCCAATAATTTTAAAAGGTCACTTTCTACAAAAAAAAAAAAAAAAAAAAAAAAAAAAAATGAAACATGAAAAACCTAGGTGTAAGGAAAATTTCCAAATTAGTGATATTCTTTTAAAATTTGCAAACGAACCATTATGTATCCACTTAATCGATCGTAGCGTCCAATAAAATGAACTATTATATTATTTATCCACTCATTACACAGTAGCGTTCAATAAAATGAAGCATTATTTTATATATCCACTCATTAGACTTAGACTGTAACGTTAAATAAAATACTAGTATGTCTCAAAACTCTACTGCCTCGCTAATTTTATAGGACGCTATAGTCTAAGCGTTCAATAAAATGAACCATTATACAAGTATTATAGAACGTAAACATTCTACTTATTATGTTTCCACTCATTAGACTGTAGCGTTCAAAAAATGAACTTTTATATTATGTATCCACCCATTAGACTGTAGCGTTCAAAAAATGAACTTTTATATTATGTATCACCCATTAGACTGTAGCGTTCAAAAAATGAACTTTTATATTATGTATCCACCCATTAGACTGTAGCGTTCAAAAAATGAACTTTTATATTATGTATCCACCCATTAGACTGTAGGGTTCAAAAAATGAACTTTTATATTATGTATCCACCCATTAGACTGTAGCGTTCAAAAAATGAACTTTTATATTATGTATCCACCCATTAGACTGTAGCGTTCAAAAAAATTCCAATATGTCTCAAAATTAAGTCAATTATTACATTTGAAAGCCGACTAAAAGAAAATTTAGATGTATTTTTATTTTCTGGGTAGATTTTTTTAAAGATAAGCATATATAAGCTGAAATTCTATACTCTCAATTAAGTGGAATATTAGTTGATAAATTGCAGGTGTTTTATTAAATTTAAACATTTTACTCTATTAACGCACTCATGCTGGACATAAAAAAGAAGCATTTAAATTGAAACTAAATTTACCTTGAGACTATGGGCTATCTGTTTGATGTAATAGAGGTCGAGATCTTGCAGTATCCTAGGCTGTGAAGGAGGCGCGCCTCCGCCTCCACTGCCGTTATGCGAAGCGGCCAATGCGGCCCACGCAGGGAAACAGGACTCCATGTGTTCGCTTCGCCTGCCCTCTTATTTAATCACACCCGAGATGTAAACACATTCACATAGCTGCTAATTCCCTCGGCTTCGACTAACACTTCCTAACATAACCAACCCCAACATAAACTATTAGCCCATTTATACAAACACAATTATCAAAATAAATTCGACACACCATTCAATTTAAAATTCCTGCCATGGACATCATAATAATATGAATAATTAAATAATAAATTCATATAATAACATTTTAATTACTAACCATATATTAACGAACAGTAATTTTTATACATTCATAAATATATTACTTTTTTGTTACTTGAATTAAAAATACTCTACCAATTAGTGTAGTACATAGCTTCCTCGCATCCAATCACGAACTTTAGTTTAAATATTAAATACATAGGTGATAATAAAAGAACTTTGGGCGAAAATGGAAGAGAAACCAATGGGTGCAAAAGATTGAAATTAATATGGGACCAAAAATGGTCAAATTGTTACACACCATACAAAGGTTATCCAAATTTGTAGGGTAGTTTTAAGAATATGTTTTTTAAGAGTAGTATATGTGTTTTAAGAAATATGTATATGGTAGTTAACAAAAATGTCCAAAAATCTTCCCTGATTTCTGAAACGGATTTCTATGTATTTTTGAAATCGAGAACAAAAATTTACGTTTTTCAGAACGATCATAATGCTTCCGTTACCTTCGGTAAGCTCGGAAACGATAGTTTTGAAACTGAAGTTAATAATATAGAGAACCTGTAAAAAGTTTTAATAATTTGAAAATAAGAAACGTCAAAATTCGCGGGCTTATTAGGTAACTTTAACGAAGGTTTTCCTCGCGACGTCATCGTTATGAGATATCAAAAAAATATTTCGATCATCAGTATTATTTTTTTTGTGTGAACATGTATCGTTTTAAAAACGAATCGGATCCAAAACGCTTTCTGTGAACGTATTAAGTGTCAAAGAATTGCTCAAAATGCCTCATATGATTCAATTATTTATTTTGACCTTTTAATATTTAAATAATCTTAATTTCTACTTGATATAACTCATTTAAATAAAATTATATACCTATATTTTCAATCAAATTACTTTTTGCTGATCTTTTATAATTTTTTTAAAATCTCAAAAAATATTTTTTCCATTTGTTAAGATTAAACCGTGTTGAACTACTTTCTTCCATTTATTTAAAATATAAAAATTATACTGATAAAAATATATCAAATGACTATATATTAAAGAGTATTATAACAGTAGTTAAGTTACGACCGCAAGGACAAATAACTTTGAATATAGTTTTAACCAAAACTATTTAAAGATAGTAAATAAAATAAAAATTTATATATACATATATATTTATATCTTATAATATAAATTTAAATATAAAAAATAAGGAATAAATATAAGATATACAATTAGTATCAATAATTTTGTTTAATACTTCATGTTTTGTATGGAAAGACTCCACAATATCTATTATTAGTGTGCAAAACATTAATTAATACTACAAGAGTATAATTATGTAATTAATTATATGTTAATTGTCTTTTTTTAACAATCTATTTAGTGTTTCATAATGGGCATTGACAACGTAGTGAAAAAAATAGATCTTTCACTCTATTAAAGCTGAAACAGCATTACGCTCAAATATAATGAATCCGTAAGCACAAATTCACAAGTCTAGCTTTGCTTTAAACTGTTTCGTAGCTAAAATAAAAAAAGAAATAAAATAGTGAGGTGATATAAGAAAAGATAGGTGTAAGCAGAAAACAGTGTTATATTCTCTAAAAGGTTAAACCCATTTATAATAAGCGCTAATGTGAAGATGTTTAATGAAAATTAAGAGAAGACAATAATGTGATAATAAGTACAAAAATATATTTATTTAATCTTTTAGATTTAGGATGTAACAAAAATTAAAGATGATAATATTGAATAATCAATTATCATCATAATATTTTTAAGACTAAATTTAGTTATTAATCTTACCGGAGAAGACCGCTTCTCTTGTATAAAATTATTATTAGATTAATTATTATTAGTTTTATCTTGTATAAAATTATTATTAGTTTTATCTTGTATACAGTGGCGTAACTAAGAAATTCGGCGCCCCCCCGCTACTTTTGAAAATGCGCCCCCTATGGCTTACAAAATTAACCTCCCCCCCCCCCCCATTATTTTTCCCTCTTTGTTAGTAGTTCTGGGACAGATGGACTGGGGACGATAAAATAATCTGTTCAATAAACTCTTCCTAGCTCCTTGCTTAAAGACTAGAACTGGAATATCTTATTCACCTATACATATGCACATAAAGCTACTGAATACCTAAGTAAGAAATTAAAAGACAATATACAACTATGCACATATCTATCTGCCACTTAATGTGGCACATAGCTTCATCGCGTCCTATTTTGTATACTTTAATGATTTTATGCTTTTAAAACTTATTATAGTAATCATTTATTAAATATTCTCCCGTTTTCATTAAATCAGTCAAAATTGTTTTGATTTTTACTTTCTCATATAAAGAGAAAGTATTGTGATGGCGCGAAAATTCGATTTTGATGGATTTACACGTTTTGAGGTCCCCTGAGTCCAAAAAAGTGGTTTTTAAAAAATGTCTGTCCGTCGTCTGTCGTCTGTCGTCTGTGCAGACGCCTGGAGCCTAAACTACTGGGCCGATTTTGACGAAATTTGGCATACATGTTCAGAAAAATCATACCCCGAGGTGAAATCGAGAAATAAATTTTAGCTCTAAATTTGGGGGCGTTACCCCCCAAAAACTCTGAAAAAACATGAAAAAAAATTATTTCTCGAAAACGGTTCCGACGATTTTGATTAAAAAATTCTAAAATGTAGTCCATTTGAATACGAATCCAACGATATAAGCCGTTTTCCCGGGAAAAATCTAGTTCCTGAGAAAAAAGCTTAAAACGCGGACGGAGAAAGCCCGGGTTCGATTCCCCACCCAGAAGAAGTTATTTTTATAATAAATTTTGATGAAAAGTTCAATAATATTTAAATGTACATTTGAAAACTAATAAATGGAAACACTGGGCTAAGTAATTATAAACTCGTATATGAGAAAGTTTGTCTGAGTTGTCTCGGACCGATTTTTTACATGAAATAAAGTATCGATTTAGCAAAATTTAAAGAGCGCAGACGGTTGAAATTAATCTGGCTATTACGACAAACTATCTAAATTTAACAAAAATCAAATGAGTACTTTTAAAGATATTATAGGTGTAAATTAATGTATGTTTGTGAGCATGTGAAAGAGAAAGAAATGGGCGCAAACGGTTTAGACTTATATGGGACCAACACCAAAAATGAGTTAATCATGATCCACCATCCAAATTTCATTAAAATTGGACAAGTAAATTTTAGCGACAGACAGACAGACACGGAAATAAAAATGATATGGTATGACTTGTTAAGTTTGGAACAGATTTTCTTATCTAGTACAGCTAAAACCGAATTAGATAAGATAACTTTTAGTTGTAATAAACACTTAGATCTCCTAGCAGTCCAAAATGAAGAAGGGAGAATCATTCCGATATACTTACCCATATTATAGGTATAGTGACACTTAACAAACTGTCAAAAAACCAAACTGAGCAATAAGCTCTAAACCATAACAACTCATAACATTCTCACCCTGATTTAAACTCTTTATTTGTTTTATCTCTCATTTATTTTTTCTCCCAAAAATAATTTATAAAATAATGCCGCCTACATAGTTTCTTTTAATTTGTATTATTAAATATCACTGTTTAATCATTTTTCGGCGCCCCCTAGAGCAGGCGCCCCCCCGCACCGCGGGGTTGGCGGGGGCGCTATTTACGCCACTGCTTGTATAAAATTATTATTAGTTTTATCTTGTATAAAATTATTATTAGATTAATTATTATTAGTTTTATCTTGTATAAAATTATTATTAGATTAATTATTATTAGTTTTATCTTGTATAAAATTATGATTAGATTAATTATTATTAGTTTTATCTTGTATAAAATTATTATCAAGAGGTTCTTTCGGATTGAAAAGTTTGTTAGAATCATACGAATAATTGTAAATCTGATCAATAAAGAACATTGGCAGCTCCTTTAATGATATCAGCAATGCACTTACTTGACGCAAAGTTTAATTACCCAAACATGTACAGTGAAACCTCGATAAGAAGTGTTTCAAGGGGATTAGGGAAACAGTCTTGTTATTGAAGTGCTCTTTTTGTTGAGGGTCGTGTTATCAAGGTTATTTTGGCTATCAGTCGTGTTATCGAGGTTCGAGGGCGGGGTTATCAAGTCTAGACTCGTTCAAGGTTGACCTATTCCTGTATAGAGTCGCGTTATGGAGGTTTACGTTTTAAAACGACTTGTCATAGAGGTTCTGAGTTACGTTGTGAATTGGAAAAAATCCGTGTTATTGAGGTTGTTTGGATCATAATAGTCGTGTTATAGAGTTTAATTTAACATATTGTGTTATGGCAATCTCAAGGGGATTTGAAAATTTCACTTGTAATAGAGGTGTTCGTGTTATTGAGGGTCGTGTTAGCGAGGTTCTACTGTAATTACTTTGACATAAACCATGGAAACAAGCAATTTCCCCGTGCTTTGTTATTATTAATGGCTATTAAACATATATTTGTACTGCTGATGGCAACACCTCAACCTCTTGTCATCCATTCATATATAAATTTGTATAAGATTATTATCAAAATCAAGAGCTTTTTTCAGATAGAAAACTAGGTTGCTATAGAATCATACTAATCACACTTAATCTGATTAATCAAGAACATGGACTGCTCCTTTAATGATATCAGCAACGTACTTTGTTAATGATGTAAAATGTAATTTACCAAACATTACATTACTTTGACAAAAACCATGCAAACGAGGTTTTTTCTCGAGCTTGGTTCTATTTGTACAGCAGATTACTGCTGATTTGCCAACCTCATGTCATCATGGTGTATAAGCCCTTTTACCTGGTGTATATAACCTTTCACGGGGTCTTCCGCCACGAATTAGTGTTATGTATTTAGTTTTTACAATAAAGTATGCTAAAAAGAGAGGAGATTTCAATTCAATGAGCGATTTTATCAGTATCTAAGGAGAATAAAGGAGAGTAGGGCATATAAATAAGGAAGTAGATGCTTTGTTCTTTTGGTATTCATTCAGAGTACAAAGTCGCCTTAAGTTTATTATCAGGCAGAAGTGCGTTGAAAACACTTGTTTACTCAGTAAATTGGTTATTCACATCAGGCTTAAGTCCGTATTGATTTTGGGTCCCTTGAACCTTTTTTTCGCTGGAACTGTGTTTTCAAGCCCCCCTCTACTTGAGGGCTTCACCCTCGTCCATGTACCAGAATTCCCCCTCAAGCGGGTCTTGCAACAGAGTTTACAGTTTACGATGCCCCGCAGTTTATACTAACACAGATGCCATGGTAACCGCTCAGACTGGAAAGCAGTAATACGCTTTCATGGGGGTTACTTGCCTTTATCTCCTTTGCACCCCTGAAAGTTTGATATTTGCATTTACCCTTATCCCTCCTTGACAGCTTGAACCCCTTAAAAAAAGCATATTTTCATATGAATATGTATAAACGCAATCTCACCTTTTTATTACTCGGTTTATAATTAAGGAAATAAATTTTGAGATATTCATAGTACTTAAAAGTGAAAAATCCAATAACATCTTCATCTAGATTTTGTCTCCCCCAAACAGCGTAACTGGAAAATATGGAATACCCTTGAAGCTCATTTTCCCCCCTTTAAAACTAATAAATTGTAAGGGAGAACTTAGAATGGAGTATAATCGTAGACCCTTCCATATCGAATTCCACCCCTCTGAAAATTGTCCTCCATCCATCACCATGCTCCCCCTCCCCCTAAAACAGGGAAATATGGCGAGTTCCATTAGAAAAGCATTTTGAATTTCTCTATCTTAGCTCTTATAACTTCCCCCACATTTCATGATAACCTCAAGCTACACGTGGATCAAAACGGTTGCGGGTGGAACGCAAGCGATGAATTATTCAATGCTTTGACATTCAGTTTAACCAATAAAGGAATAAACAATGGACGACTCCATTCTTATGAGACTTAATCACTTGAAATAAGTTTCAAGTCAAAACGACCTTTTTTTTTAAAAGATAAAGATAAATATATTGTAGATTTTAGAAGCCAATAACATATCAAATTTATCACAGATCAAGTGGAAAGCAATTTCTTATCAGTGGTTTGGTTACTCTGTAGCACCCATAAAATTATAACCACGATCTCAAAAAAAAACATCGAACGCTTTTTCTACTTGCATTTCAAATAATCCCTTCCTGCCGTCGAGAAATAGATTACAAAAACTGCGGTTGAAGAAGGGCCAAAGATTCGGTGACCATATAAAACTAATTCAAATTAAGCTTGAATAAAAGAAGTGTACAGTAATTGGAGGAGTAGTGAGCAGGGTTAAACCTTTGATATAATTTTACATGGGATGCTAAAGAAACAATGAAATGTAAAAAACACTTGTCATAGACAGAAAGAACATCGCGTGAGGTACAAGAAAAAGATGCCGTGAGCATGTATTTTAGGCAAAGAGTATAATTCTCTTCTAATATATCTTTTACACCTATTATCTTTCATGATAAGCTCACGAGAGATTGGAGGGAACAAAGATTGTACAAGCATGAATTCAAGTGGGTTCAAACTTACGTATAGTTATCAAGTTACGGAGTAAAGAGCACAGATATCAGAGTAACTTAGTAATTATTAGAATTAGATATCCTTTAACAATTAAAACCACGCAAGCGACATTTGAAGAGTACAAGTGCTCTATTTAGTGAGAAAAAACAAACGCTGAGTTAAATATAAGAATGCAAGAGCTTATTTATTAAGAAGTAACCCAAAATAAATAGTCTATAAAGATCTCTTTAACTGAGTAGTTACCAAACATCAAGATGGGATAACGGATAATCAATAAGATCAAAAGTAAGTGCGAATAAAAGAAAAAGAAAAGTTCCATATATGAGAAAACATGAAAATAAGTTAAATAAAATGGTAATAAATTTAATCTAAACTAAGATAGAAGAGCAGATGCAAAGATCTTTAATTAGAAACGAAATATGAAAGGAAGTAGACAGTATGAAACTACCTAAATCTACCTGTGCTGCTAATCCTTCCCCTTTCCAAAGTAATCTAATTTTGTTCCCCTTCAGCAGTAAATCTCATTTAGTCCTGATAGGTCTCCCAGTCATTAATTTGAAATCCGAATACCCTTAAAATTGGGCACATTCATTTTATTGATCCATCCCCTGGTTTCATCAAGCGTATACTTGTCATTCCGATAGACTGAACTAGAATTGAAGACAACTGAATAGTAAAATGTAAAAAGTTTATGAGCTATTCTCAATTCCTTAAATAAATTTAACTTTCCGATGTTTAATTTGAAACTAGGATATCAGATTATACAGCCGTGCTTTACTATAGTTAATTATAGTTTATGTAGTTATGTATATTACTACGGTCCAATCAATAAAGAAGTCGTTAAGCCGAACGGTGGACAAAACTGATGCATATTTCTTTTTGTAAGTCACGATAAACTACACGCAGTCACTAACTAAACTACATTGAGTAGTCTCGCTAATCCAGACACCACTAGTCCGAACATCCGGTTAATCCAGACGGACCTCATTAATTTCCTAATAATATAAAATCAAGAAACTTAGAATTTATATCAATAAGATGGTATAAGTCCTTTATCCTAAATCAATATGTTAGGGAGAGTTATCTTACGTAGAGACTAAACAGTCATTTTTATGATAAAAAAAAAATTGTCTAATAGTTTTACCCAGCTAATACTAGTTTTACAGAATTTAAAACTGATTCCATTTAATCCGGACTTTCGGTAATCCGGACAGTGTCCGGTCTCATCAAATCCGGATTATCGAGACTCAACTGTATTTAAAAATGTCAAACAAAAAATAGTCAAACCAAAAAAACGGCACATCTAATCACATCCAAATTAAAAATTTTATTAAGGTAATTTAGCCGTAATTTGCATAAAAGCTGGTGAGCGCGAACATACCTATTAGATATGGGTGTAACGGATTAAAAAACACAAAAATAATATAATTATACATTAAATAAAACTCAGAGTAAAAAGAATCGGTAAAACTCGAGTAAAAATTATATCAAACCTTTAAAGCTAATGGGTTGATACAATTCGACAATTTTGAATGAAGTCATCAGTAAACAATGAAAAAAAAACTATTACACAAAATCACGTCCCAAACAACTAACTTAATATATTCAACAGATAAACGATTAAACGATTACATGGCTCAGTGTGTAACAAACTTGAGTTACACAGTAGGTTTATTAAATATTACAAAACCTCACCATTAGTTTATATTTTATTTTATTGGGAGTAATTAAGTGTGTAAATGGAATAGATTTTAAAAAAGTATTATAAACGACAGTTTTGTTTAATTGTTTAGCAGTTTAGTTTAACTGTTCAACTGTTTTGCTTAACTGTACAACAGTTTTGCTTAAATGTTCACGAGAAGACATTATCAAATGAGGAACATTAATATGCCCTGTTTTGACACAAGAACCTTAGTTAAAGGTGTGTAAGTACAACAGTTTTGCTTAAATGTTCACGAGAAGACATTATCAAATGAGGAACATTAATATGCCCTGTTTTGACACAAGAACCTTAGTTAAAGGTGTGTAACTGTTCAACAGTTTTTGCTTAACTGTACAACAGTTTTGCTTAAATGTTCACGAGAAGACATTATCAAATGAGGAACATTAATATGCCCTGTTTTGACACAAGAACCTTAGTTAAAGGTGTGTAACTGTTCAACAGTTTTTGCTTAACTGTACAACAGTTTTGCTTAAATGTTCACGAGAAGACATTATCAAATGAGGAACATTAATATGCCCTGTTTTGACACAAGAACCTTAGTTAAAGGTGTGTAACTGTTCAACAGTTTTTGCTTAACTGTACAACAGTTTTGCTTAACTGTACAACAGTTTTTGCTTAACTGTACAACAGTTTTGCTTAAATGTTCACGAGAAGACATTATCAAATGAGGAACATTAATATGCCCTGTTTTGACACAAGAACCTTAGTTAAAGGTGTGTAACTGTTCAACAGTTTTTGCTTAACTGTACAACAGTTTTGCTTAAATGTTCACGAGAAGACATTATCAAATGAGGAACATTAATATGCTCTGTTTTGACACAAGAACCTTAGTTAAAGGTGTGTAACTGTTCAACAGTTTTTGCTTAACTGTACAACAGTTTTGCTTAAATGTTCACGAGAAGACATTATCAAATGAGGAACATTAATATGCCCTGTTTTGACACAAGAACCTTAGTTAAAGGTGTGTAACTGTTCAACAGTTTTTGCTTAACTGTACAACAGTTTTGCTTAAATGTTCACGAGAAGACATTATCAAATGAGGAACATTATTATGCCCTGTTTTGACACAAGAACCTTAGTTAAAGGTGTGTAACTGTTCAACAGTTTTTGCTTAACTGTACAACAGTTTTGCTTAACTGTACAACAGTTTTTGCTTAACTGTACAACAGTTTTGCTTAAATGTTCACGAGAAGACATTATCAAATGAGGAACATTAATATGCCCTGTTTTGACACAAGAACCTTAGTTAAAGGTGTGTAACTGTTCAACAGTTTTTGCTTAACTGTACAACAGTTTTGCTTAACTGTACAACAGTTTTTGCTTAACTGTACAACAGTTTTGCTTAAATGTTCACGAGAAGACATTATCAAATGAGGAACATTAATATGCCCTGTTTTGACACAAGAACCTTAGTTAAAGGTGTGTAACTGTTCAACAGTTTTTGCTTAACTGTACAACAGTTTTGCTTAACTGTACAACAGTTTTTGCTTAACTGTACAACAGTTTTGCTTAAATGTTCACGAGAAGACATTATCAAATGAGGAACATTAATATGCCCTGTTTTGACACAAGAACCTTAGTTAAAGGTGTGTAACTGTTCAACAGTTTTGCTTAACTCCAACAGTTTTGCTTAAGTGTTCAACAGTTTTGTTTAACTGTTCAACAGTTTAGCTTAACTGTTCAATAGGTTTGCTTAACTGTTCAACAGTTTTGCTTAACTGTTCAACAGTTTTGCTTAACTGTTCAACAGAAAACATAGCAAAAAATCTTCTGATGTTTGGGAAAGAGAGTAACATTAAATATAAATAGGCCCTGTTTTGACACAAGAACCTTAGTTCAAAGATGTTCTATTCTATAGTCTATAGTTCAACCATTCTTGTATTTAGTTTAGATAAAAAGAAGCAAAGAACTTTAGTTCGTAGGCCTACTCACACAGCAACAAAACACAGGGTACCCAACTCAGGTAGAACTCGGTTAATGAGAAAGGGAACATAAGATGTTTTGATGGCTCAATAAATCAACTAGCCAATCAATCAACATCTTAACTAGGATAGTTTAATCAATAGTTTGAGCTTATAACCATAGAAAAAACCTCCCCAATGAATAGCGTAATGTAACAAAAGATTGTTTTATCATAAATCAACAAACTGTCTATCACCTTGAAGTATTACATAAAAACTTAAATTAGTGTAATGTCTTGTTTCATTGCCACTTAACAAGAACTTTAATCAATTTACTGCGTTATACTATAAATAATAATAAAAACGTTTTCGATTAATACTTAATGTTTGTAAAAATGGTTCATTATAAACAAGTAAGGGATACTCAATATAATACTTGAACCTTTTGGCTTATAATTTAATTTCAAATTTTTTAACATTCAATAAGACTAAATGCCATAAAATCTCATTTAGAACTACTAAATTCGTAGGTAACAGAAAGAATCAACAGTGATTGATAAATGATAAATAATATTGAAATAGTTTTGAAACAACACAAAAAGATAATGAAAAAGAAAGAAAATGAAACAGAGTAAGAGTGTTAGAGTAAGAAAAAATCGGTCCGAGACAACTCAGACAAACTTTCTCATATAGGAGTTCATAATTATTTAGCCCAGTGTTTTCCATTTAGTAGATTTCGTATGTAAATTTAATTATTATTGTGCATTTCATTAAAATTTATCATAAAAATAACTTCTCCCGGGCGGGGAATCAAACCCGGGCTCTCTCGGTCCGCGTTTTAAGCTTTTTTCTCAGGAACTAGATTTTTTCCGGGAAAACGGCTTATATCGTTGGATTCGTATTTAAATGGACTATATTTTAGAATTTTTTAATCAAAATCGTCTGAACCGTTTTCGAGAAATAATATATCAAAAATGTATCAATAATATATCAGAAATATATCAAACCTTTAAAGCTAATGGGTTGATACAATTCGACAATTTTGAATGAAGTCATCAGTAAACAATGAAAAAAAAACTATTACACAAAATCACGTCCCAAACAACTAACTTAATATATTCAACAGATAAACGATTAAACGATTACATGGCTCAGTGTGTAACAAACTTGAGTTACACAGTAGGTTTATTAAATATTACAAAACCTCACCATTAGTTTATATTTTATTTTATTAGGAGTAATTAAGTGTGTAAATGGAATAGATTTTAAAAAAGTATTATAAACGACAGTTTTGTTTAATTGTTTAGCAGTTTAGTTTAACTGTTCAACTGTTTTGCTTAACTGTACAACAGTTTTGCTTAAATGTTCACGAGAAGACATTATCAAATGAGGAACATTAATATGCCCTGTTTTGACACAAGAACCTTAGTTAAAGGTGTGTAACTGTTCAACAGTTTTTGCTTAACTGTACAACAGTTTTGCTTAAATGTTCACGAGAAGACATTATCAAATGAGGAACATTAATATGCCCTGTTTTGACACAAGAACCTTAGTTAAAGGTGTGTAACTGTTCAACAGTTTTTGCTTAACTGTACAACAGTTTTGCTTAAATGTTCACGAGAAGACATTATCAAATGAGGAACATTAATATGCCCTGTTTTGACACAAGAACCTTAGTTAAAGGTGTGTAACTGTTCAACAGTTTTTGCTTAACTGTACAACAGTTTTGCTTAAATGTTCACGAGAAGACATTATCAAATGAGGAACATTAATATGCCCTGTTTTGACACAAGAACCTTAGTTAAAGGTGTGTAACTGTTCAACAGTTTTTGCTTAACTGTACAACAGTTTTGCTTAACTGTACAACAGTTTTTGCTTAACTGTACAACAGTTTTGCTTAAATGTTCACGAGAAGACATTATCAAATGAGGAACATTAATATGCCCTGTTTTGACACAAGAACCTTAGTTAAAGGTGTGTAACTGTTCAACAGTTTTTGCTTAACTGTACAACAGTTTTGCTTAAATGTTCACGAGAAGACATTATCAAATGAGGAACATTAATATGCTCTGTTTTGACACAAGAACCTTAGTTAAAGGTGTGTAACTGTTCAACAGTTTTTGCTTAACTGTACAACAGTTTTGCTTAAATGTTCACGAGAAGACATTATCAAATGAGGAACATTAATATGCTCTGTTTTGACACAAGAACCTTAGTTAAAGGTGTGTAACTGTTCAACAGTTTTTGCTTAACTGTACAACAGTTTTGCTTAAATGTTCACGAGAAGACATTATCAAATGAGGAACATTAATATGCCCTGTTTTGACACAAGAACCTTAGTTAAAGGTGTGTAACTGTTCAACAGTTTTTGCTTAACTGTACAACAGTTTTGCTTAACTGTACAACAGTTTTTGCTTAACTGTACAACAGTTTTGCTTAAATGTTCACGAGAAGACATTATCAAATGAGGAACATTAATATGCCCTGTTTTGACACAAGAACCTTAGTTAAAGGTGTGTAACTGTTCAACAGTTTTTGCTTAACTGTACAACAGTTTTGCTTAAATGTTCACGAGAAGACATTATCAAATGAGGAACATTAATATGCTCTGTTTTGACACAAGAACCTTAGTTAAAGGTGTGTAACTGTTCAACAGTTTTTGCTTAACTGTACAACAGTTTTGCTTAAATGTTCACGAGAAGACATTATCAAATGAGGAACATTAATATGCCCTGTTTTGACACAAGAACCTTAGTTAAAGGTGTGTAACTGTTCAACAGTTTTTGCTTAACTGTACAACAGTTTTGCTTAACTGTACAACAGTTTTTGCTTAACTGTACAACAGTTTTGCTTAAATGTTCACGAGAAGACATTATCAAATGAGGAACATTAATATGCCCTGTTTTGACACAAGAACCTTAGTTAAAGGTGTGTAACTGTTCAACAGTTTTTGCTTAACTGTACAACAGTTTTGCTTAACTGTACAACAGTTTTTGCTTAACTGTACAACAGTTTTGCTTAAATGTTCACGAGAAGACATTATCAAATGAGGAACATTAATATGCCCTGTTTTGACACAAGAACCTTAGTTAAAGGCGTGTAACTGTTCAACAGTTTTTGCTTAACTGTACAACAGTTTTGCTTAACTGTACAACAGTTTTTGCTTAACTGTACAACAGTTTTGCTTAAATGTTCACGAGAAGACATTATCAAATGAGGAACATTAATATGCTCTGTTTTGACACAAGAACCTTAGTTAAAGGTGTGTAACTGTTCAACAGTTTTTGCTTAACTGTACAACAGTTTTGCTTAAATGTTCACGAGAAGACATTATCAAATGAGGAACATTAATATGCTCTGTTTTGACACAAGAACCTTAGTTAAAGGTGTGTAACTGTTCAACAGTTTTTGCTTAACTGTACAACAGTTTTGCTTAAATGTTCACGAGAAGACATTATCAAATGAGGAACATTATTATGCCCTGTTTTGACACAAGAACCTTAGTTAAAGGTGTGTAACTGTTCAACAGTTTTTGCTTAACTGTACAACAGTTTTGCTTAACTGTACAACAGTTTTTGCTTAACTGTACAACAGTTTTGCTTAAATGTTCACGAGAAGACATTATCAAATGAGGAACATTAATATGCCCTGTTTTGACACAAGAACCTTAGTTAAAGGTGTGTAACTGTTCAACAGTTTTTGCTTAACTGTACAACAGTTTTGCTTAACTGTACAACAGTTTTTGCTTAACTGTACAACAGTTTTGCTTAAATGTTCACGAGAAGACATTATCAAATGAGGAACATTAATATGCCCTGTTTTGACACAAGAACCTTAGTTAAAGGTGTGTAACTGTTCAACAGTTTTTGCTTAACTGTACAACAGTTTTGCTTAACTGTACAACAGTTTTTGCTTAACTGTACAACAGTTTTGCTTAAATGTTCACGAGAAGACATTATCAAATGAGGAACATTAATATGCCCTGTTTTGACACAAGAACCTTAGTTAAAGGTGTGTAACTGTTCAACAGTTTTGCTTAACTCCAACAGTTTTGCTTAAGTGTTCAACAGTTTTGTTTAACTGTTCAACAGTTTAGCTTAACTGTTCAATAGGTTTGCTTAACTGTTCAACAGTTTTGCTTAACTGTTCAACAGTTTTGCTTAACTGTTCAACAGAAAACATAGCAAAAAATCTTCTGATGTTTGGGAAAGAGAGTAACATTAAATATAAATAGGCCCTGTTTTGACACAAGAACCTTAGTTCAAAGATGTTCTATTCTATAGTCTATAGTTCAACCATTCTTGTATTTAGTTTAGATAAAAAGAAGCAAAGAACTTTAGTTCGTAGGCCTACTCACACAGCAACAAAACACAGGGTACCCAACTCAGGTAGAACTCGGTTAATGAGAAAGGGAACATAAGATGTTTTGATGGCTCAATAAATCAACTAGCCAATCAATCAACATCTTAACTAGGATAGTTTAATCAATAGTTTGAGCTTATAACCATAGAAAAAACCTCCCCAATGAATAGCGTAATGTAACAAAAGATTGTTTTATCATAAATCAACAAACTGTCTATCACCTTGAAGTATTACATAAAAACTTAAATTAGTGTAATGTCTTGTTTCATTGCCACTTAACAAGAACTTTAATCAATTTACTGCGTTATACTATAAATAATAATAAAAACGTTTTCGATTAATACTTAATGTTTGTAAAAATGGTTCATTATAAACAAGTAAGGGATACTCAATATAATACTTGAACCTTTTGGCTTATAATTTAATTTCAAATTTTTTAACATTCAATAAGACTAAATGCCATAAAATCTCATTTAGAACTACTAAATTCGTAGGTAACAGAAAGAATCAACAGTGATTGATAAATGATAAATAATATTGAAATAGTTTTGAAACAACACAAAAAGATAATGAAAAAGAAAGAAAATGAAACAGAGTAAGAGTGTTAGAGTAAGAAAAAATCGGTCCGAGACAACTCAGACAAACTTTCTCATATAGGAGTTCATAATTATTTAGCCCAGTGTTTTCCATTTAGTAGATTTCGTATGTAAATTTAATTATTATTGTGCATTTCATTAAAATTTATCATAAAAATAACTTCTCCCGGGCGGGGAATCAAACCCGGGCTCTCTCGGTCCGCGTTTTAAGCTTTTTTCTCAGGAACTAGATTTTTTCCGGGAAAACGGCTTATATCGTTGGATTCGTATTTAAATGGACTATATTTTAGAATTTTTTAATCAAAATCGTCTGAACCGTTTTCGAGAAATAACTTTTTTTCACGTTTTTTCAGAGTTTTTGGGGGGCAGCGCCCCCAAATTTAGAGCTAAAATTCATTTCTCGATTTCGCCTCGGGGTATGATTTTTCTGAACATGTATGCCAAATTTCGTCAAAATCGGCCCAATAGTTTAGGCTCCAGGCGTCTGCACAGACGACAGACAGACATTTTTATAAAAACCACTTTTTTGGACTCAGGGGACCTCAAAACGTGTAAATCCATCAAAATCTCAAAATCGAATTTTCGCGCCATCACAATACTTTCTCTTTATATGAGAAAGTAAAAAATAGATTATACAAATTATATGTAAGGAATAATCCCTAACAAAAACGTAACCGTGAAAAAGTGCCTTGTTCCAGATCCACTCCCAATAGAGTCAGCCAATCAAAGTAGTGAAAACTACATTGTGGCTGTCTGATTTTTCTTTAGTCCATAACCTCAATTCACTTCTACTTTCATAAGAATAAAGACTGCTCTTTTACTTTGATTGCTTAACACTTGGCCAGTTTCTGAATGAGGCATAAAACAGGGACTTGGCCGCAATTTAGATATCACTACTTTGATGGGCTGACTTTTTGGGAGGGGGAACTTTTTTGTCTTCTGCGTTTTCCCCTTCGTAACTCCAGTGACGACACATTATAGTATGTTTGTAATTCTACCGTCAGTTACACGGCTATGGTCTGTAAGTCACTAATAATTTTGATGATGAGTGAATGAGGTTCTGAACGTAGAAACTCTCCCCTTTTCAAAAAAAACTTAATATTAAGGGCTCATTTTATTACAGTGTCCTAAGGTACTTACGCTAAATCTATGGTTCAAATTTCAAACGCCCATCTCAAGAGAAACCAGAGATATAAGGGTGAGAAAAACCGGCTGAATTGGTTCAAGTAAAGATACACGGCACGCTTACTGGAACTTGGCCTTAAGCACTACTGATGTGCTCTCAAATTTTATAACCAAAGCAAAGGATGTTCAAACCTTCCTCTTGATAAAATATTCACCGGGAATACGAGCACACATCCTGTATTCTAATAATATTAAGTATTCCGAGACTAATCAAACATTAAATTAAACATTTGCATAAAGTAATAAACCACAATATTTGGTAGACTACTATTCAGTGTCGGCGCCTCGTAATTAACTTAGCAACAAATGTAATCAAAATTCTTTTTCAAGAATTTTTTTCTTAACAGTTAGTCATGTTAACTCAAGGTTTAAGCTTATTGAAAGCAAACTTCATTATTTAAAACAATGGCTAATAATCGCTACAACTAGAACGTGGGCAGTTAGAAAACCAGGAGCTGTAAATAAAACGCAATGATGTACTCTTATATTTTAAGAATAATGGCCAAGACGTGATGAATTCCCTCGCGAAAATATGTGCATTATGCAAATTGAACTAATGGACTGGAATTGTGAACAAGAGAGAAATAATGGAATGAAGGCTGTAGTAACAAGAAAGAATACCTATGAGAGCAAGGTTCAAAGCTTTCATGTACAATGTCAAAATCATTTAAAACCTTTCACAGCTGCGCTATTTGGAAGGCAGTCAAGCGGTAGATATTTAGTCGCTACTACCACTCCTTGAAGAAACCAACTATACATATGAACATCATTTGAATATTTAACATAGTTGTTGGTCTGAAATCATTCGCAATTTCTAACTTGATAAATATCACCCTCTTCGAACTAAGAACAATTTCTTACACACCCGGTTTAACTAAAACAAATTTGGTCCAAGACAACTCAGACAAACTTTTTTATATTGTTGAAACTGTATTTAAATTCCATAATATCTTATTTAATTGATTTAAAAAAATATTTCGATTTCAACAAAATCAGATTGACTTTCATCAATATCTCGGAAACTAGATTTTTCTCGGGAAAACGGTTAGATTCGTATTTAAATGGACTACATTTTATAATTTTTTAATTAAAATCGTCGGAACCGTTTTCAAGAATTTTTTATTTCAGAGTTATTGGGGGGGGGGGGGGGATGCCCCCAAATTTGGAGCTAAAATTAATTTCTTATTTCGCCTCGGGGTATAATTTTTCTGAACATGCATTCCAAATTTCGTCAAAAGTCGGCCCAGCAATTTAGGCTCCAAGCGACTGCATAGAAAATTTTTTTTTTTGAACTCAGGGGACCTTAAAACGTGTAAATCCATCAAAATTGAATGTTCGCGCCAGCACAATACTTTCTCTTTATATAAGAAAGTAAAAAGAAATTGCAAAATTCAGATTTATGAAAAAAAAAAAAAAAAAAAATGCAATCAAGGTTTTTTTAAGGTTGCACTGCACAAGTACAACGCCCCATTCAGCACATACTATAGAAGAGTTTGATGCAAAGATATTTAGACAATCAGAAAATGGCGCCACCTAGAGATAAAAATCTAACTACTTACTTTCGTTTATACAATCTCCTGCTTTCTTTTAAGAACTGAGCTGAAACTTTATGTATCAAATCTAATCTAATGAATTATTGATATAACTTAATTGTAGCTTAGGACTAATAATATGTGGTCATATTTTTTTTTTCATTTTCTTCAAATGCAATTAAAAATATTTAAAAGTAATGATTCGTTGACAGTCAAACTAAACGACAAAGTGAATATAAGTCTAATAAATGTATTGTGTTTATAATCAGAATTAGTTATAGTATTCGATCTTTTGCTTCCATTTGAAAAGTTTTTTTTATTGTACCAATACTCTCTTTATTATCCGATTAGTATCCCATACTTCTCATTTCTCTTTTTAGTCTACTATTAAAATTCATCTTATCCAATCTTTGAAAATTCGATGGAGTTTATGGAAAAGGATAGATTTATGGATTACTTCAACAATACAATTCCTTTTCACCTCTTGATCTCTTTTATAGAACTTTAATAAACATTTTGGAAAGTCCATCTTAACGCTGAAGAAGGAAAACAGTCCATTCAAATTGCTTTCCTCATCTGAAGACTTTCTTCAGCAGCCACAATCCATACTCTCAAACAAAGTTTTTTTTCGACTTTGACCGATCAAGCGATAACAACCTAAGAGTAGATGATCCTTACATATCCGTAATACCGATATCAGACACCTTTCCAATCTCAAGTAAAGTGGATTGATCTTCAAAGGCTCATTTCCTGGCAGTCCGTGAGAAAACCCCATAACAAATCTTTTGATGTTTTGGAAGACTTGGAAGGCCCATGTTTTTACACAGGACCGTGGTCAAAGACGGTCTATAGCTTAACCATTCTTGTACCTTAACTACCTTACATATAGCGAGGTAAAGAAAAAAGGTAACCCAACGCACGTAGTCACAGAGCACGTCTACCTGTCTGTCCCATTGTGTGCGCTTCTGTCCGACGACAACGGAGGGACGGCAAAACGTCTCCTCAAGGTGAACGATCCAACCATAACGGTATTATTACCTTTCCCTTCCTCCTTGTCGAATAGGACCTGTGAAAAGGATTCCCTCACTCTTTCCTTCTGCCTTCTTATACACTACTACAACAGGATATCGATCCCGACACTTTCACACACACAGGAAGCATATCACTACATCTAACTCTTTCCTTCTTAAATAAAAGGATGTCATTTCATCTCTTTTCCACATGAAGAAGGACAGAACCTCTTGTTTTAACTCCTTTGCGTTTACAGGAACTATAAGTCACGTAGGCTCTGCTTTTTTTTTCTACTCTCTCGTAAATAAGACTCCACAAGATTAGTTTACTTCAGAAAAAAAAATACTTAAGGCAGAGATACTTTAAAGGATTACCACTAAGCATTCAAAAGATAAAAGAAGAAAACATTAAAAATTCTTAAAATATAGAACTGGACTGTCAAAATCATTTGTTTCAAGAAATCAAAGCGGATCAAAGGATGATACCTCCCAAAGAAAGCCTCTAAGTCCTAAGTAAATAAAATACACATTTATATTTAAAGAAAATCCGAAATATAAGCGAAGACTTTTTTATTTTTCAAATTAGTCATAGAATGCATCAGGGAGTGTTCTAGTTATTTGCAAGTATCAAGAACATGTAAATTTATAGAAAGTTTAATATCTACCATGCATCGCAGTTAAATAGTTACTTGTATACCTAGTCAATGTACGGTTTCTAAAGCATAGTCATAATATAATGGTAAATTAGAGCATCTTATACCTAATTAAGGCGAACGACTAAATAATAGTTCATGGCAATTAATCACAGCAAATTGGTGCGAAATTCTTTATAGACATGCACATCATTTGAGCACATTTTCTTTAAATACCTAGGAGAGTTTTCACATAAATTATTCAACTGAGACTTGTTGCTGGGATTTAATATTTAAAATAATTCAATTTAAAGTTCTCTACGTAACATTCCTTTTCGTTTAGCATTTATTAATTGGTAATTAGCATAGAATAATTAAGTAAATTAAATCGGATCAAAAAAAATTAATCTGTGTTATTTTCTATAAATTAACAATAACACATACCACTAAAAAATTATCTTACGTCATTTATTTCTGAGGTTAAAGGTTTATAATCCAATAGTTTCACCATGAAGTTTGAAGTTATTTGATGCACTTACAAACTATGTAAAGTAACCTTATAATAACCTCCACAGTATAAATAATAAAACAACATATACCACACCTTGTAGTAGTTCTAATTTCCATAATCTAACACTAACAAATACCACCAAAAACCATCTTTCTTCATATCATATAATATTATATGTTTCTGAGGTTAATCCAAAAGTTTCACTACGAAAGTTAATAGATGCACTTCCAAATGACGTAACATAACCTTAAAATAACCTCCAAAGTAAGTAATAAAACAACACACACCAAACACCTTCTTATAATAGTTCTTATTTCCATAATCTAACACAAACCAATACCACTAAAAACCATTTTCCGTCATATGTTTTTGAGGTTAAAGGTTAATCCAACAGTTTTACTATGAATTGTAAAGTTATTAGGTGCTCTTACGAACGACAAAACGTAACCTTAAAATAACCTCAAAAATAAGTAATAAAACAACTCACAACTTATAGCAGTTCTTACTTCCATAATCTAACTCTAACAAATGCCAATAAAAACCATCTTTCATTTCTAAGGTTGGGTAATCCAATAGTTTCACTACGAACTTTGAAGTTATTAGATGCACTTCCAAATGACGTAACATAACCTTAAAATAACCTTCAATGTAACTAATAAACCAAAATACACCAAACATATAGTGTTTGGTAGTTTGGTGTATTTGTTATACTTCATTTTCATATTTAAAAAAAATAGTTTCATTTAATATAGTATGAGGTTTACGTGGCTTTAAATATTCATATATATCCGTAAAAATACCATAAATATGAAACCCTTACGGAAATATTATTAAAATGAGAAAAACCAAAAAGACTTGCATCATTAAAACGTTCTTTGTGCATCTAGTTCGGATCTTCAAATCTCTCACAACTATAAGAATAACCATAAAATAAAACAACAAAATCTCATTTGTTGGTACATAATTTAAGTTAAATTTTTAAAACCACTAACATAATGGTTTCGTTACGTCGAAAGATATATCGTTAGTATCTTTTTTCTTCTTATTCAAATTAATTAGAAATAAAAATCTAATATAACGCCCATTTGAAATTTATGGCCACACAAAAAACAAACAAAAAAACATCTTTCTAATTGAACAAACCCCTCATAAAAAATAAACTAAACTAAAACTCCGATGTTTATATCTGTTCTAATCTACAGAAAAGAACATATTTCAATAATTAAATTATACATAACAAATTAAAGACACCCAAATAGTTTAGTATATTGGGTTGTCCTACACGGCTTGGCTAAAAACTTTGACTGCAGACGAAGATTAAAGAAAAATTTAAAAAAATAATCTATTCGACAAGATTAATAATTTAAATTACATTTTGTATGTTTTAATGATTACTTTTATCGTATAAAAAACTATAAATAAAAGAGATAAAAAAACGAAAATTTTGAATAACAGTTTTGCCTATACATTTATAAGACAATAAATATTATTTTTACATAATAGTTTTAACAGTAAATACATAGGCATTTGAAATTAATAAAGTCGTCATTTTATTAAACTAATTTATTATAGATATAATTAAAAATGTTATTATATTAAATTCCAATTAAAATCTACAAGCGGATATTGTCTAGTCCTGAGTTGATAGATAGGGAGATTTCAAGGTCTCCCCTGCCCCCCTCTCATTTGCTATTGGTTCAAAGCTGGTTTCAAAACCTTTATCCCCACTCCAGAGGCTCGAAGCCGCACTCGTAGTCCAGCCTTGAGAGAGTCAAGATCGTGCAGCCCAACCCTTGATCGATCATACATCATTACAGTCCAAATCTTCATTTATTAATTGTGTTTTTATTTTGTGTTAACCCGAACATTCCCGCACATAAATTTTTGGTCCTAAGCGCCGGATCAAGATCAATTTCATGGTTGTCTCAGTCTCAGTTTCAGTTGTCTCAAAACTCGGTCTAGTGCGTTGTGCGTTGTTTGTGATTGTTTTATTTAGAGCACGTGTTTCCCGCGTATTTATCCAAGTGTTTAACGTGAAGATCGAACTGTACGAATCGATATATCGAAGTAAACTTGGAATTGTTGTACTCTGCAACATCGATTGGGTATTTGACATCGAGCGAAGCACGTCGATACAGCGGGATCGCAGAGCCCTGACCTTGTCTTCTGTCTTCTACCCTACTCCGCTAGCAGCTGCCCGGCGCGGCGGCTCCACACAGCTACAAAGGAACCTCTCTTCTCTTATCACCGGTGTCACCCAGTCTCAGCCACCTGCAGTCTGCTTCCTTATTTCCTAGTATTTATTTTTATTTTTATTTAATTTAATTTATGCACTCTTCTCTTTTATAGATTGCTCATTCCTTATCACTTTAAACTCTCTTTTAATTTACATAATTTTCTATTTTTATCATTTAACTTTTATCATTTTATTCTTTTAACTCCTTTCTTATGGTATTCCTAGAATTTTACGTATTTGAACATAGTTTAGCATTACTTACGTAAGTTGGTACTATATTATTTAGAGCTCTCTTTATTTATTTTAATTTTAACATGAATCAAGATCAAGGTGAATTAGTAATTCGTGAAGATAAAATGATCAAAACACTTATTCAGAAACGTGGATCGATAAAGGCGCGCATAACAAAATTTAATTTGTTTATTGATTCGATTGCATCCTTAGCTCAGGTACCTATCGTTCAAATAGAGGTACGATTAGATAAAATAAAGCAATGTTGGGAGGCGTTTGATGACATACAGACACAAATTGAGGATAAGGAAGGAGAGGGTGATCAGAACGAACGGGATATATTTGAGGAATCGTATTTTGAAGTTATAGGGAGGGCTGAAGAAATAATTAAAAAATACTCAACAGACTCAGTCTCGGCTGAGGTTAGCGCATCTTATGAACATGCTCATCATCCCATGTCTCAGTTAGACATAAAATTACCCACAATAAAGGTTCCTACTTTTAATGGTGATATCGACGCATATCCTGCATTTCAAGAACTATACACCTCTATTATTCATAACAATGCCAATTTAACGGATGTTCAAAAATTTCAGTATCTGAAATCTTCGCTTCAAGGTGAAGCAGGAGAACTAATTTCTTCTCTACCGTTAAGTCAGCGTAACTATTCGGTAGCATTGTCGTTACTCAATGACAGATACAATAGGAGGGGAGTTCTTATCATGAAGCACATAAGAAAACTTTTCAACCTTGATAAGATCGAAAGAGAAACTTCCTCTGCCTTGCACAAACTTAATGATGATTCGCAGAAACATATACGCGCGCTCAAGGCTTTAAATCAGCCTACTGAACAATGGGATCTTATACTGGTTCACATTATAAGTTCTAGATTAGATAGTAAGTCGTATCGTGAGTGGCAGGCTTCGATCAATAATTTAACAGATGATCTCCCGACTTTAGCTCAGTTAACAGAATTTATTAATAAAAAATGCAACATATTAGATGCTATTTCCCTTACTCAGACTTCTTCTAAGCCCAATATTGTCTCTACTAGTGCAAGAACTACACAAGGTTATCAGTCTAAACCCTCACAAGCTCATTCATATTCAAGAAGGTTTAGTACAAATCAGCAATCTAATTCGGTCAATTCCACTGTACCTAATAGAAGTCAAGTTTCTTGTCTAGCTACAAGCGATCAACCGGCTAAAGATAAATCAGAAACAAAATGTTATAAGTGTAGGGGTTTACATGAATTTTTCCGCTGTCCAGATTTTCAGAAAATGTCAGTATCACAACGTGAAGAATGTGTCAAATCATTAAATCTTTGCTTCAATTGTTTAAGAAGGGGTCATATATCAAAGGATTGTCGCTCAAGCCGCTGTAGGACATGTGGACGTCTTCATAATTCCTTGCTACATAATAATAGACCTCAAAACGATCAAACGAACGCCACTAGTGTCAACGTTGCATCTGTCGACCAAGAACCAGTTTCCTCATTAGTCGCATTTCAAGGAAGATCTAACGCTTCATCGATCATTTTGTCCACTGTGCTAATCAAGGTTCGTGGACGAAGTGGTTATCACTTCACAGCGAGGGCCTTATTAGATTGTGGCTCCCAGACAAGCTTTATTACGGAAAATCTTGCCCAGAAATTAGGTCTTTCAAAACAACGTGTGTCACTCCCTATTGTTGGGATAAGTAATGCCTCAACCCGATCAAGCTTTAAAATAACTACAGCAATTAAGTCTCTTCACAGTGAATATGAAGCCAATATTACGTTATTCATCTTGCCCAAGATCACAAATTTACTGCCAGCAGAGTCCGTTAGTCTTGCCACTATATCCCTTCCGAAGGTGAAGTTAGCAGACCCTTACTTTAATGAACCTGGTAAGATCGATATTTTAATCGGTGCCGATCTTTTCTGGCAGATACTTTGTACTGGTGTCATGAACCTTTCGAACACACAGATTAAACTAAGAGAAACCCATTTCGGATGGATAGTTACAGGACAGACAGCGTGTGTACCCTCAGAAGAACCCAATGATCAGGATAAAACTATATGTTGTTTAGCTCAAACGGATGATAACTTAGATAAACAATTAAGACGATTTTGGGAGATAGAAGAGTGTGAAATCCAAGTTTCACCAGAAGAAAGGCACTGTGAAGAATTCTTCAGCGCCACGACAAGGCGTATTAACGAACAGAGATATTGCGTTAAAATGCCATTTAAGGAACATCCATCAACCCTGGGGGACTCAAGATCAATAGCTCTCAAGCGTTTTGAGTTACTAGACCGCAGACTTGCTCGAAACTTGGATCTGAGACAAGAGTATTGCAATTTTATAGAGCAATACAAGGAATTGGGGCACATGATAAAATTATCCCCCTCAGAAATTGAATCTTTAGATAGTCGCAGCAAATATTTTCTACCTCATCATCCTATAATTAAGGAGTCCTCAAGCACAACTAGAGTTAGAGTAGTTTTCGACGCCTCTGCGAAAACCTCATCAGGCTTATCTCTGAACGACATTCTCTTTGCAGGTCCAGAAATTCAAGATGACGTTTTTGCGTTAGTAACCCGATTTAGACAGCACAATGTAGTTATGAGCGCGGACATCGAGAAGATGTTTCGACAGATCGAGATAGAGGAGTCGCACACTTGGTTTCTACTGGTCTTTTGGCGAGCATCTCCAGAACTTCCATTAGAAATCTATAGACTTAAGACTGTGACATATGGCACAGCCTGTGCTCCCTTTCTTGCTAAAAGAACTTTAAAACAACTCGCATTGGATGAAAGGGAACATCATGAGCAAACATCTACGATTATTGAACAAGATTTCTTTATGGACGATCTTTTAACTGGCGGTGAATCCCTCGAACAAGCTATTTTCCTACAAAGGGATATTGCAACTCTTTTGAACAAGGGAGGATTCCAGCTCAGAAAATGGAAATCTAACTCTCCTGAACTTCTTGAGATAATAGATCCTGCACTTTTAGACAACATAAATAATCCATCATCATTTTCCATAGATCAAGATCCTAAATTTAAAACACTAGGCCTATCATGGCAAACTAATTCAGATACATTCCGTTTCCTTGTTAAGATAGATCAGCATACTGTTGTAACCAAACGCAAAATTCTTTCATCCATAGCCAAATTATTTGATCCTCTGGGCCTCTTAGGGCCATTGATTGTTAAGGCAAAAATATTTTTACAGCAATTATGGGCTCACTCGTTACAGTGGGACCAAGAAATACAAGACCCAATTTTAACTGATTGGATTAACTTTTATCAATCATTCGAGCATATCAACACACTTTCAATTCCTCGCCAGATCACTTGCTTATCAAGGATCATTCACGCAGAGATGCATGGCTTCTCAGACGCTTCGGAGAAGGCATATGGGGCCTGCGTCTACTTGCGTTCTGTGAATGAAATAGGTGAAATAAATGTCAGGCTCATAGCGTCAAAATCGAGAGTGGCTCCACTGAAGTGTCAGTCAATTCCGAGACTGGAATTATGTGGAGCGCTACTACTTGCCAATCTTATGCTCAAGATTCACGATTCCCTCCATAAATCATATGACACATTTTACTGGACGGACTCAATGATAGTGATACACTGGTTAGCATCCCCGGCCGCTCGTTGGAACACTTTTGTCCGGAACCGTGTTGCTAAGATACAGGACATGACATCAATTCATTCCTGGAGACATACAGCTGGTGAGAATAATCCAGCCGATCTAGTGTCTCGGGGTCTGAATGGCGATCAATTAGTTGCTGCAGATATTTGGTGGCAAGGCCCAGTATGGCTGTCGCAAAATGATAATTACTGGCAGACTCCAATTGAGCTTCAACCTGCTGAATCATTACCTGAAGAAAAGGAGCAAGTTATTGTAGCATTGCACAATAAACCAGAACAAGAAAATGTAATTAACATACTTATTCAAAGACATTCCTCCTTTACAAGGCTCATACGTACTCTTGCACACTGCAAACGATTTATTATGAATTGTAGAACAAACTTACCGGATCGAAACACCAATCCTCTTGGTGTTGATGAATTGAATCTTGCCACCCGATTGATAATAGCTCAGGTTCAAGGGGAATGCTTCAAATCAGAACTCAATGATTTGCACAAGGAGGGTACCGTCGCTCGTAATAGTAAGTTGCTTTCATTAAGTCCATTCCTTGACAAGGATAATTTGATCAGAGTCGGTGGGAGACTTGAAAATGCTCAAATTAGAAATGATCACAAGCATCCACTTATTTTACCAGCACGTCATAAATTATCGGAATTGATTATCATCTATGAACACCAGAGATTGCTGCATGCCGGACCACAAGGGGTTTTATCGTCAGTTAGACAAAAATACTGGCCGATTGATGGACGCAACTTAACAAGAAAGATAGTCCGAACATGCATACGTTGCTTTAAGGCTAAACCTGTCATCCCACAGCAACTCATGGGTCAGTTACCAGCCCAAAGAGTGAGACCATCCCGGCCATTTCTATTCACAGGTGTGGATTATTGTGGACCATTTCTAATAAAATCGAGTACCCGACGCAAGGCCCCTGTTATAAAGTCGTATGTCTCAGTTTTTGTCTGTTTTTCCACAAAGGCTTTGCATTTAGAATTAGTGGAAGATATGACCACCCCTACATTCCTTAATGCTGTTCATAGATTCACATCCAGGCGAGGAAAACCAATAAAAATCTACTCCGATAATGGTAGTAATTTTATCGGAGCTAGCAATATTATTCGAATCAATCATCTTTCTATGACTGAGGATAAGGATCATGTTTGTAATAGCTTATGTTCTGAAGGCATAGAATGGTCCTTCATGCCTCCTGCGGCGCCTCACTTCGGTTCCTTATGGGAATCTGGAGTGCGACAAGTTAAATTTCATTTAAAGAGAGTAATAAATAATACAGTTACTTTAACTTTTTCAGAGTTTTGCACTATTCTAACAAAAATTGAAGCTTGCATAAATTCAAGACCTCTTTTGCCCCTCTCCTCTGATCCCTCTGACCTCCACCCTCTCACACCCGCCCATTTCCTGATTGGTGGACCTATGACCGAAGTCCCAGAACCTGACGTTTCTCTACTTCCAACTAACAGACTCAACAGCTATCAACGTCTTCAAGCGCTTTTCCAGTCCTTCTGGAAACGCTGGTCTGCTCAATATCTGTCCGAACTTCAAGTGAGGTCAAGATGGAAGAAAAAACAACCTAATCTGCAGGTTGGCTCATTAGTGATCATACGTGATTCCAACCTACCCCCTATGTCATGGAAAATGGGTCGCATCATCCAGACGCACGCTGGTGCAGATGGACTGGTTCGCGTTGCAACCATTCGCACGAAAAATGGAGAAATGAAAAGGCCCATCACGAAACTCTGCCCTCTTCCCGTGGACCAGGAACCAGGAGAAGAATGTTAATTTTCTTAATTCCATTTAATTTTATTTTATTATTTGATTTATATAATCCAGTAGAGCATTTCTTAAATTTCAATTGTATATATTTTGTTCTTATTTTTCTTTCTCTGAATTAAATTGTATGTACCTTTGGTTAATAAAGTTGATCATCCATGATAGATCAAGGCGGGCGGGATGTCTAGTCCTGAGTTGATAGATAGGGAGATTTCAAGGTCTCCCCTGCCCCCCTCTCATTTGCTATTGGTTCAAAGCTGGTTTCAAAACCTTTATCCCCACTCCAGAGGCTCGAAGCCGCACTCGTAGTCCAGCCTTGAGAGAGTCAAGATCGTGCAGCCCAACCCTTGATCGATCATACATCATTACAGTCCAAATCTTCATTTATTAATTGTGTTTTTATTTTGTGTTAACCCGAACATTCCCGCACAGATATGGTAAATATGAAAGCCTATGAAAGAACTCAGGATTAGACTTGATCCACGTGGAGGTTTTTTTCTAAAATTATTGTTATAAAAATAATCTTCTTTTGATAGTAATCGAACACGAGTTACTTTAAATCTTAATTAAAGAGAACCATTTCCACATAGAGGCTTTTTCAACCTGAGAGCAGGAAAAGTTTATGTTAAAAACTCTTGGGGTCCGTACACGATAAAGCGTTCTATTAAAAATATATAGAAGAAATCTCTGAAGAAAGAAAAAATAAAAAAAACTAAAAACGTGAGATTGTATTTTTAGATGTTAATTCGACTCAGTGGCCTTGCCCTTGGAAATTAAAATAAAAAATTGATGTGCTTAGAATATTTTAAAAAATTGTATACCATTTGAAAGAATTGTCTTGAACTATTTTTTATTCCATTATTGTTTCCGAGCTTACCGAAGGTAACGGAAACATTGTAATCATTTTGAAAAATAGTACATTACGTGTCTAGTGTGGAACTTTAGACAATAATATATAACTTAATAACTTATAACTTAGTAACTTATTATAGGACTAGATATAGTTTACAAACTATCAACAAACAGAAATAAAAAAGTAACAAATCAAACTCAGAAATGAAGAGGAAGAAAAAATAGATTAAGAAAGAAGAAAATCGATTTAGATTTAAAGAATATTTTTATGAATAATTAATCAATGATAATATAATAGTACATTACGCGTCGAGTGCGAAAGTAGCATTATTCATGCGAGTGTGGAGTTTGCACCCAAGCGATAGCGAGGATAGTAAAACCACACGAGCAAAGCAAAATGCAGTTTTCGCAGGAGTTGCGTACCGTACTTAATCTACGGTTGTTGGATTTTAATAATAAATAAAGAAGATTTCGAAACGTGTATGCGCAATGGATACAACTTCACTTTCTACGCATGTGATCTTTTAGAATTACTTTCTGTAATGTTTATATTCGTATCAATCGTAGATAAATTTATTTTTTGTCTCCAAATTCAAAAAATCTAAGACAGAAATCAGTTTTAGATATCAGGGAACATTTCGGTCTCCTGTCTGTCTATCGGTCTGTATGCCGTTGACCATTTTTGCGAACCAACATAACTTAAAAACCACTCATTCTAATTTAATTTAGATGGAAGGTCATAATTAGCCTACTATATTTAAGTGAAAGGTCATAATTAGCCCATTATATTTAGGTGGAAGGTCATAATGAGCCTATTATATTTAGATGGAAGGTTATAATTAGCCCATTACATATGGATGGAGGTCACAATTATTTAATGGTTCCATATTAATTTCAAAATTACTCTCTCTTCTGCTTGCGTACAAACTATTTTTTTAAAACTTTATCTTTAAAAATATTTATCCGATTTTGAAGAAATTTGTATAGTTTGTCAAAAGTAGTATACAATACATGGTCCACTATTAATTTCATAAGTAGCCCATTGTCCGTCTTATATTAATTTAACCGTCAGCAAACAGTTAACATTAAGTAAAAATAACTGTGGCACCACTGGGAATCGAAACAGGTCCAAACAATGACAATTTTAATTCCCAGCGGAACCCCATTATTTTATACTCAGTTTTTTAATTCAGTGAATATTGTCAATACTTTCTATAAATATTGTCAAAATGACAATTTCATCCAATGTGTAGAAACATTGACAATATTTATTGACTGCCATTTTATTGTAGGACCCATAACTATAGACCCATAACTATATACTAAAAACCTGATTTTGACAGCTCTGTAACAATTCCTCAATTTGAATCGCTCTTTTAAGATTTCTATTAAATTTCACTTCTATATTGTGATTACTCTTTTTAATGCTTCTATTATGTTACTTGACAAAATATTTATCTACCTCTTCTTTTATTGAATAGCTTGGTTTTTCGGTAAAATCCGCGTCACTAAGCACCAAAACTCTGAAAATGCTTCCAGTAGTGGAAGCGAAACGTCGGATTTCAACCCCTTCGAGACGTGGATTTCATCGGAAAACTAAGCTGTTTATTAGGAGTCTACCCCCGGAAGCCTCCGCTCCCAGTTATCTCTTCTTCTGTTGGTTCAGCCGTTTCTAATACATCCCTTCAAAATACCTCTCTATTTCTTTTTATTACTAAACTGTTACTGTTACAGCCCTTTTCTGGGCCAATATACTTTTACCCGGCAAATTTTAATTTATCTTCATACTTTTAAGTGATTACAAATAACCTTTCTTATATTGTAACATATTATAACCAATTCTTTGGTGTGAGAGCCCTTTTCTATGTCAATTTACTAGGTATATGCTTTCATATTTTTACTTAATCAATAATTCATCTATCTATTCTTACTTTTTTTAAGTTGTAATAATCTTTTTTATGACTAAATCATGGCGGATATCGACTGTGAAATAATAAAATTAAATTATAGGATAACAAGATACTCTTGTTTATAGAAGTTGTTAGAAGAAGAAAATATATCTTTCCGTGGTAGGCTGTGAAATAGTAACTTTAGAGCCTATAAAACATAGTTAAAATCAATTTTTTCATTACATGGACTTAAAATAACTTTTTATTACTCCTAGCTGTAAAGAAAAAATTGTTTACGTCCTAGGACAGACATTTTTTTTTTCTTTATAGCTGGTAGTTATCACAACTTCAGTTTTTAGCGCTGCAATCTTTGTAGAAATGCTTCTTAGTACGATTAAATTCCGCTAGATGTCAATGCGTTTTATTTATCTTTTCTTATAGACTAACCACTTTTTAAGGTTTTTTTATTAATCTTAAGTACATATGTACTAATATGTGTTATTATTATATTGATTATTGATTAATATTTAATGTTTTTTCATTGTCTGCTACCACGGAAAAAATAGCATATGCTACACGACTGTGAAGTATTTTCTCTTACAAAAAACTCACTTCACAGCATAGTAACATAATATACTATGTGTTTATAGAAACTTCGGTGATCCAAAATTTATATACATATATATAAAATCATATGATTATATTATAATATCGAATTAATATGAATGATTCTTGTATGATTCCGCAATATTTTTTCAGTTTAAAAACAACTCCTTATCACCGAGTAAGACTGTACATTATGTATTTATAGTTTGATGTTATCATTTATCAATGATCATTCACAAACTCAAAATTCATTCAATCTTATTATCAATACTAATACAATTAGCTGTTATGAGCATCATTCACTTCTCATTTCTAATTATTATTGTTATTATTCATGGGCTCAAGGACTCCCAAGTATGAGGAGTTAATTAGTTAACAAGGGAAGTCTTAACGAGAGGCTGATTGTTCCGTCTGGTTTTGTCTTTCTTTTGCTTCACCCGTCTTATTATGACTCACTTGTGTTTTAAACTCGTTCAAATACATCCAAGTTTAGTTTGTCTTAATGGAAATTTATTGCTTTTTAACAAAAATAATCTAATTTTGTTCAAATACCCTTTAAAAAAAACCGTAAGTTAAATATAATTTAATTTATTCAAGTGAAATTACATTCAGTATTCTGTAATCTATAATCTAAATTTTGTTCCCGAGTCAAGAGGAAGTTATCTGATCATTTTGAAGAACGAACATATTTTTAATGCGTCAGAATTGAAATTCTAATACAGAAATCTGTTTGAGACATCAAAAATCATTTTTGGTATTGTGACAGTCTTAAGGCCATACACGGTCAAAATGTTTCAACAAATCAAACATGATGTTTAACGTGTATGGCCTAAATTTTCCCGACATCAGGTTTGCGCAAACATTTTGCGCAAAATGTTTGTTCGTGTATGGGTGCCTTCACGTTCAAAAAGTTTGCGAACAAATTTATCTAAAAACTACTTATCCGATTTTAATGAAATTTGGATGGTATAGGTCATAATTAGCCTATTGTTGGTCTCATATAAGTTTCAACCTTTCACACCCATTAGTTTCTCTTTCACATGAGCTCTTTTTTTTATCAATATCTATATATCTTTATAAGTAGGTACTCATCCAGATATTAAGAAATTTGGTTGGTTTGTCTAAAACAGAACACATGCAGATAGTCTCACATTAATTGCACTTTTCTGCGCACTTTTAATAATTGAAAAATTTATTACTTTTATTTATGTAAGAAAACAATATTGACGGATTTAAAAATAAAAGTGGGACAAATTAAATAAATTAGACAACAATGGGTTGTATAAGGAACATATTATTAAAGTATGATATAAGACTCGAGGAAGCTATGTGCCACATTAATTAGCAGACTTATTTATACTGGTTGTAATAATAAAAATCGGAATAAGAAAGTGCAGATTTTATGTAGCTTTCGCATCACTACACTTATATCTCTGTCGCTTGAAGATTTCTTAAGTTCGGAAGTCAACCTATAGAAGGTTTTACAGAAGGCTAAATATCAGGGGTGTTTTCATGCTTTATTTCAATAGTGTAATATAATCACAGAAATGATTTCCAAATATCTGCGAAAAACGAGTTTTACCCCACAATTTTTATAACAGTGAGAAATTCATAAGCAGTTTATATTAACTAGTTTACTTTACACAATGAAGATTATCTTAAACTAGCATAAAAAAAATATTACCAACCATATACAACAAATTTTTCATTCCTTTATTAACTGTGAGAAAGTTATTTGCTGAACACATCAATTAGTTTCTTCATATATTATAATTGTGTATCCGCACATGATTAAAAATTCAACAGGTTAACAGATCCACAGAATTCATAGCTATTCATCTTCACAGAAACAAATGGTTTGTGAAACATTAATCTTTCCGAAGGAGACTAATTAGGGAAAAAATTTGTGTATTGACCCGTTTTTTCTTTTTAAGAATAATGTAGTTTATTAATAGATTGGTTAATCCCTTAGACTAGGATACCTGAAGTTTAGAATAATTAACAGGTTGAATGTAAAAAAATAGATTGCACCACATTTTGATTATAGGTTCATAATTACTAGTTCTGTTCCCACTCTCAGCTCAAAATACAAAGCATACTTTACAAGTTAAGGGGTATCTATCAAGCGATATGTGTAATCAGGTCGGAAAAACAATCATCTAATACCTTCTTTCAAACAATCTATATGTTCAACTATTGGATTTATAAATAGAATTGTAAAGCAATAAAGATTACATATACATACGTGGTCTAGTCAGTCTATGAGGCTCATCTCAATAGTAGATACAAATGCTATGTATAGAATTAGTGTTTTTTGTTCTTATATTTTATTTATTTATTTATTTATTATAATTTATAGAGTCCTCTACAGTAATTTTATATACCACAAGAGAGGCACTCTCACACAGCGACATTATAAATAGATAGATGAGCAAAAAGATTAACGTAAAACATAGAATAACAAGAATTAAAAAGGATACAATTCAATATAAGTAAAATAAGTGATAAATAAAAAGCAAATTAGACAGTTTCTTTGGTATTATAAGCATTAAAAATGGTGACAATTAAAAGTGGTAACGATTACGAAATTACTAATAACACACATAATTTAAAAAAGTATAAAATAAGTTAAACAACCCACAATCGCTCAGAGAATAACAAAAGGATGTGGCGGAGACGGGAAAGGGTGTCAACATTAAGTGAGGAAATGGGAAGATTATTGACAGAGGACACACAACGGACAAGAGGACTAAGGTTAGATAGTTGACGGATGTAGAGGAATCTGCCTGTTCGACGATCTGGAGGTAACACAATAATATCTGATAGCACTTTATCGCAGTAGGCTTTATTATATAGGCATTTAACAAGAAATAACACTTCAAAGGCAGATCGGCGACGGCAGAGGGGTTCGATAGAAAAACGACGGCACAAGGATGCATAGGAGTAGTAAACTTTTCTAAAGACATAACGAAAGTAACAATAACGAATAAAACGGCGCTGAATATTTTCAATGAGAGACTGTTTGGACTGGACAGATTAAGGTTATTCCAGACAGGCACAGCATACTCTATATGATTTTAGGAAAATATATCTAAACACAAACGACAATAGTTAAGGGAAAAAATTAATCAAAGTATAAAAGAATAAACTTGATGTACAGTAATACCCTGACTTACGTAAATTTGGAGTTACGTATCACCCGAAACTGCTGCTAAAAGTGAGAAGGGAGTCGATTGTGTACCTTGAAACCTCCCTTTTCAAGTAATTATACATCAAAATTAGATAAGAAGATGCGCGCGCATCCTATAAACGTGAATCTACAACTTAATTGTTGTAAAATAACAAAAGAGATTATATTTAGTGAGTGTATAAGTGTATCTAAGTGCGCATTCCTTGACTTAAGTTTTCTTCGACTTACGGTACACTTCGCGGTCCCACCTTTTACCTAAGTCCGGGGTATTACTTTATCGTCAAACCTCAGTGATTAAAATTTCGAAATCTCATTTAAACAAAGAATTTTCTCTTGTTTTGATGGAAATTTCAGAATAAAATTGTTGATTTCAACATAAAAATCAAATAAACTCAGGCACACTTGTTTCTATAGATACACTATTTATCTTGTTTTAGAGTTAGTAAGTAAATAACACCAATTTCAACAAATTGCGCCTTAAACGGATTAGACGGATTAGAAAACATTTTTTAAACTCGTGCAAATTGTTGTCACTAATTACTCTATTTGTTAAAAATAAAACTGAAGTAATAGATAAGAAATCAAAAATTGAATAAGTGATATCCAACCCAAATTATTAGTATTACGAGTGAGTGATATAATTGTTTAGTGGCCTAATTTTTTAATCCGAGCGGTATATGGCGGTATAAGTTAGTGTATATGTATATCCTTAATTATTTTGAAAGCAAAAAGATGGCTTATCATAAGATTAACTTTAAAGGCAGTGGGATTATTTAATTAAGAAAAAGATCAACTTTTATGTATTTAGACTGTAATTATGTTAAGAACATGATAAAAACATTGCTTTAATTAACATTATTTTTTTATTTCAGATGAAAATATTTCATTGTTTTTCTTTTCTCTTTTAAACAATAATAAAAAAAATTAAAATATAACTAAAAGAACAATAGTTAAAAAGTTCGCAATATTAGTCTTAATTAATTTTATTAAAAAATGTATCTACAATAAAATCAAGCATAAAAGCATTTGTAACATATATCAAGAAAGAAAATAAATAAAACAATAATTATTTGCATATCTATACAGAGAGGGATTTCATACTAACACATTCAGGCAGTAAAATAATAATAAAATAAAACAGACAGTCAGAGAACAATAGGATAGGAAAAGTCAGTTCGTTTGTTTCGCGTCTACACAAAAAGGAGACGAGGAATCATGCCGCAGCCACACGCATATTAATAACAATAACGTACAGGAGGATTTTTATTGTGCGAGTTCGAAATGATAAATACAATAATTATATGCGTAAGCAATATATTAATACACGAATGAAGAGAAATATAAAAGATAAAAGAAGTAAATTAATAAAAAACAAAGTATGTGAAAAAAATAACGATAATAAAATTCCTTCTAACATGAAATAAAGAAGAATAACAATGGTTAAAAGATACAGAAGTCTTCTAACTATTAATAGAAATTGGAAAGATTCGAAAGAATAAAAGATACAGATAACCGAGTACCAATGGACAAACAGGTTGGTCATTTGATTGCGAAAATACTGTGAGAATTTTGGTCACGCTCTATGCATTAACGACACATTGTTTATGTGAAATAACACTTCTTGGGAGAAGCATGCTTGTAAAGGGGAAGGAATACAAAAAGATAGTTTAAACAATAACCACACCTAATAAAACTATATACCCAATTCAATATTATAATGTAGCTGAATTAAGAGAAGTCGATCACTAACACATAAATTTAGTTAGGGTTTGAGTTACATGGAAGGAGGGTTAAAACGAAGAAATTAGATGGTCTTCTACGGTATCAGTAAAGTATAGCCGTGTCCAGACTGCCGAACAGAGGAAATGAGTCGTGTATTGGTCTCTGAGCATGCCAAGACTGAGATGGGCATGCGCACTTTAGGCTGGGCATGCGTACTTTAGGCTGGGCATGCGCAGAGAACAATGCTCGGTTCGTTTCCTCTGTTCGATTCGGAGTCTGGACACGGCATAAGGATCCAGAAAATTAGAATAGTTCTTCTACATTCTACAAATAAGAATAAACTAATTAATAACAAACAAACTTAGTTGTGGGTTGATGTATGTTGGAGAGAGGGTAAAAATGGGAAAAGATAGATGATGGGGGATTGTTCTCTTACAGAATCTGTGAGAATCCCGAAAAATTAAAATGATCAAGAATTGTATTAGTAGTTATTCTATTTTCCTTTCCTTACTTTCTGTCTCTTTTTTAAAATGTTAACTTAAATTCAAGCCATAGATAGGCTTAATGCTTAAATCTATTCATTAGCAGAAAATATAAAAGTATTATGTATATCATAAAAAAATATCTTACACAACTAGTTCCTTAAAAAATATAAACAAGTGTGAGCTTAGAACTATGATTCTGAGTATTTATAAAGACTACAATTAAACACATATAAGGATCTTGTATAATTAATGATATTTATTATATTGACATATAAATTAAATTTAAAACCAAACAACCAAATAAAGAAAACATTATGAAACCATTACAACTACTATTTAAAAACCAATATCAAGTTTCCTGTTATTAAATAACATGAGAGAATAACCTTTAAAAAAATAAATCTTTTTTAAGAAATTAAATATTAAAAAGGATAGTAAAATATCAACATCGTCAAAGAATATAATTTATTATAATTAATAGTAAAAGAAAATATATTAAGAAAGTGAAGGGCACCGAGTAATAGTTAAATAACAAATTCCACAATAATTTCCCAATAGATCTGTTATAAATTAAAAAGTTGGATATTATTATACAGTAACAACGATAAAGCTATTTTTTATACTTGTAACATAAAAATTAACATTTTGTAACTTATGTTAATGGAACCTAAACCACCTTTATAGGCAATAATAATCATAGTTAATTTCTAGGCAATACCTTTTTAGGTACTAAAATAAAATAATGTTAAATGAGTAAATCTTCCATTACTTTAATTTAAGTGTAATTTTATTTATTTAATCGCTGCATTACATTATAACTGTGAAGATAAGGATTTCTTTTAAAAAAACAATACAATCTATAGTAATCACCTATTTATACAGCATAGAAAAACATTAAGTTGATAAATTTATTATTTTTGTTTCTTTGATTAATATGCCGAGATAGTTTGAGTGATTAGAGCCAATCTTGCATACTATTTTTAATACCATAAACTTAAAAGTTCGAACCATATTTGATTTTCCAAATGTGTAAATAAAAGTATGTTTGTACGCATGTGAAAGAGAAACTAATGGGGCGCAGAAGGTTAAAATTTATATGGGACCAACAATGGGCTAATTATGTCCAAATTTCATTAAAATCGGTGTAGTTTTTAAAGATATGTTGGTTCGCAAAAATATCTTGAACACAAGACCAAAAAATTTCTCTGATGTCTGAATCGGATTTCGATCTTGGTATTTTTGAATTCAGAGATATAAACAAATTTTCTTCCAACAGAATGATAACATAGCTTCCTTACCTTCAGTAAGCTCGGAACCAAAAAAAAATGATTAATTCGGATAAGTTAGACATTTACCCAGTAACATATTACCATAATTCAAGCTTCTATTGTAAATGAAAATAATAAGTAAAAAGAACAAAATAAAATAAGAATATGTTACTTCTTATTTTATTTTGTTCGTTTTAATGTCGGGTCATATTTTAAGATTATACAGCTAAATAATAGATTATAAATGATTTAACATGTTTTAGAATACTCCGTATCACCCGTAATAGTGCAGTACGCGTCTAGTGCGAAAATTAACATTTTCCATGCGAGTGTGTAGTTTGCACCCTATCGCTCGGGCGAAGGTTGTAAAACCACACGAACAAAGCAAAATGCCGTTTTCGCACGAGTTGCGTACCGTACTTTATCTACGATTGTTGGATTTTAATAATAAGTACAGAAAAAAATATTTAATAAACTTCCTGTATGTAAGTTCGTATTTCTCTTTTGATTAAGATGACATTAATGCATTAGTTGTATTTTGTGCCGAATTAATTATTTCGGGAGACGTATTATTCTACTCATTTTCGTCATAATCACTTAAATCACTCATTGTTTTTCACTAAAAACTCGATATAAACAGTTACTTATATAAACAAACAGCAAATTAGTATTGTTAAATGTAAACAAACTCGCTAATCGTGAGTTAAGGTGAAGAATTCTTCTTTTTCACCACACTAGGGCGGAAAAAAGAGGAATTATGAAACGTGCATGCGCAATGAATACAAGTACGTAAAGAATCACTTTCTACGCATCTAAACAGAGCTACACAGTTTATATTTCGTATCAATCGTAGATAAAAGGTTTACAATATGACAGCTAGGGTAAAAATTGTGTTGATTTTTCGATATTTTTGGTGCTTAAGTCTTTAACAGTTTTGCTCTGCGTTAAAGTTTATTGCTTTTACCAATCAATGATTATAAATAATTGGGTAAAGGTAATTAAATAATTTGAATTTTAAAAATACAACTAAAACTATACAGTTAGAACAAAATCCAATTAAATTTATTCTGATCTTGTCACTAAAAACACCCGACATTTTAATGACACTCTCAACAAAATGTAATCAAACGACGTATGATTAATACGAACATTAGAATAATAAAATTAAATGGAATTAAATAAGGAAGTGAATAATTTATTTACTAAGAACTAATAAATATATTGATTTAAAATCCTATCTAGAGACAAATGATTTTAAGAAGTTAAAAATTCAAGAGTTAAGAAGATTGGGATGCTGGGAGTTTATTATTATTTGTGGTTGAGTTTTGAGTATTATTTCTAGTTTGACCTTTGAATCAGATAAGGTAGAATCTCTCACTGCCTCGATAAATAATCCCATTTCCCTCTTAGAACCATCTTCTAGATTTGTATTTAAGAGCATCTCCACCTCTAGAGTATATTAGGAGAGTCTATGTTCTTATTTCCTGACTACAGACTCTTCTATATTTAATCTTGATATCTTTGTTTTGTTTCACCAAAACGACATATGAATAAACTGACTATAAACTATAATTAAACAATTAAAGGTATAACATGATGTTACAGCACCTAAATATTCTGATGAATTAAGTACTTAGTATAAACAAATTTAACTTTAAGCAAAATCTTAATTATTTTATTATCAAACAAAATCATAAAATGTTAATTAAGGGGATAAGAAGCCAAGGTTAGAAAGGATATTTGCACAATTATTAGAAATCGCAGTGTAAAGTTAAATCCATCGAAGGATATTTGCACAATTATGAGAAATCGCAGTGTAAAGTTAAATCGACCGAAAAATATTTGTCCAATTCTGAGAAATCGCGTGTAAAGTTAAATCGATCGAAGGATATTTGTCCAATTCTGAGAAATCGCAGTGTAAAGTTAAATCGATCAAAGGATATTTTCACAATTTTGAGAAATTGCAGTGTAAAGATAAATCGATTGAAGGGTATTTGCACAATTTTGAGAAATCGCAGTTTAAAGTTAAATCTATTCGCCATATTCGATTCTTGAAGTAAATGATTTTCATGGCCACAGATTAGATCCCTTTGCCACTAACATTTCATATATATGCATTACTATCCATTCCTTAGAGCCATTTGGGATCTCAAACCCTCAATTACAAATGACTAATATTGAATGCAGCCCAGTTTCAGACCACTGTATAGTTGGCCATCATAAGTCAACTCCTGTTGACCAACCATTGTAGTTGGCCATCATCAGTCAACCCCCGTTGACCAACTAATGTAGTTGGTTATCATCAGTCAACTGTTATTGACTGTAGACTACAGTTTATTGCCAATATTGCCCTATAAGGTTTTAATCAATTTTAAAGAAATCTTGGTAGAAACATTTTTAGTTTTAGCTTGAGTTTAAATTAACACTTTTAAAACTTACACTTATTTAGATTTCCCACAGCTTTAGAGTGCTTGGATAACAAACAAAAAGGAGAACAAAAGTAATTTACAACTGAGATATTTCACTTATACGGAAAGAGTGACTTCTTACCGAATTATACCATCGCATATTAGAAAAGAAGTGTTAAATTTTTATTTAAATCATTCAAATTTAATGCGTTATTTACGTTATTATCATTAGTTAAAGCGTCACTGATTAACAGGCCTATAACTGTATCAGTGCCCTGATACAGTTATCGAGAAAACACGTTTAAATCACTCCAAATAACATAAAGGATTTGCTAATGCTAAAGCTTCTATACGGTTTGTAACTTAATGAAGTTCTAGGTCTTAGGTTTCAACCTAAAACCTATAAATTATTCGTAAGTGATTAGTAATTCGTGGCAACAGCCTATGGCGAGCATGGATCTACCAAAGCGCTGATGGTCAGAAGTTGTTTAAAATAGACTTTACTCTCGGCATTATACACAAGTAAGAGTCATTGAGATTTACACAAGTAAAAATCGTCGGCATTTTATACAAGTAAATATCTCAAAACTATCGTGATTCAAATGCGGAGTAGGCAAGGGGAGAATGGCAAAGTGGCATATGGTAAAAAGCTGTAGGGACACTAAAAGGTCGAACCATGGCATTCTATACTTCGCTTCCTTCCTCTAATAGACTCCAACCACTCCCGAGTAATTCCGATGACAAAATCCCACCGCTGACAAAAGGTATTAAGCAAGAATAAAGTGAAGGTTAACCAGTGTCTGAGGTCTGGATCTAAACAGTTTCTAAAACAAATTAGATTCGGTTCCCAAATCAATTTGCCATGAAGCTATATACATTTTATCGCGAATTACAAAAAAAGGCTTTATATTCTTGAAACATTATTCAATAAAATAATAAAAAGAGATATGTAGGGCCGAGGAAGAATTGTAAGCCTTGGAACAGAAAAGTATATAACTATTACTGAACCAGAACTAAACTGCTGACAAGGGAAAATAAAATACTATAGTTTAATAGGTATTACCAGAGTTACGGTAACGATTATCTAGATATATACTTAGCATTTTGTTTATTATTTTGTTATAAATTATATAAATATATTTGAACTCTAAAATAAACATGATGGATAAACATTTAAACATACAAATAAACGTTTTAATTAACAATCAAATTTAACATATTACGACATTAGAATGATACTAGGAGTGGGTTAGTAAATCCCTAGCAGTGCTACTTTAAAGTATTACACTTTACTATCTTCCTTCAAGCAACTCGAAGACGTTCTTTTTTTTCGAAGAACGACTCCGAAGTGAAAGATACAGAACAGGACCAACAAGCTTCACATTTACATTATTAGGAAGGAAAAGGGGAAGAAGAACAGGCTCTCCTCTTTTAGAATTAGAGGTACTAAAGGGCTCAGGTGATTGCCTCCAGCAGAAAGCATTTTTCGAAATCAGTGCTAAGTAGCAGAAGTGTCACGATCAAAACCACGAGCTTCACATTTACAATATGAGGAAGGAAAAGGTGAAGAAGAACAGGCTCTGTCCTTTTAGAATTAGAGGTACTAGAGGGTTTAGCTGGTCGCCTCCAGCAAGCGGCATCATTCGAGATCAGTGCTACAGCAGAACTGCCAGATCAAAGCCACGAGCTTCACATTAACATTATGGAGAAGGAAAAGGTGAAAAAGCACAAAACAGCCTATTCCCTTTCAGTATTAAAGGTACAAGAGGAATTAGCTAACTCCAGCGGGCAGCATCATTCGAGATCAATGCATAACTAAAATGCTTCAAACGTTTTAAGAGATTTACATTTAATCATTAGGTATAAACGTTACAGTTTCTGCACCATGCACTTTGCATGTTGGGTTATCCTTGTATATATGCCTAGTTGTTAGTTTGTATTTTTATCACAAAATGGCTCAGCAGCCAAAAGTGGTTGGGGTGCAAGTACACAAGTAAGTATGTTTTGTTATGATCTTCAAAAAGCAGCAATTACCTACTAATAAGTTGTAATCCTTTCTGTTGTAGTCTGGATGAATTGCTTTTATAGAACTAGATAGAATAGAAAATTAGCCTCTATCTCCTCTAGATCTAAAAGAAAATTGTTCATTCATAATTATTAAAATAACTCATTTTCCATCCTTCTAGGAACCTTGAGTTTCACAATGATTAGTTACATAGATGGAAATTATTAATAGACAATCATACTAGGCAAATAGTCATTCATATTAATTAGTTATCAATGAATTGTTATCCTTCGTGAAATGTAACAATGTGCAAATACTAAAAAATAAAGGTTTTGTTTCCCATAATTGAAAGATCAATCAGTAGAATTCATTTACATAGTTTATTATAGGTCATGGAGAATAAAATAAAGAATTCTCGGATTCTACTAACTAATAAGTCGTAAGTATTTAGTTTGCAATGTTACTTATAAAACTCACTGGTTGCGGTTTTATTTCCAACTAGTTAGTTCCACTAAGTTTCGGTAAGAATAAATAACTAAGAAGAAAATAGATAATGTAGAATTCATTTCCATAGTTTATTATAGGTCATGGAGAATAAAATGAAGAATTCCTATTCTCGGATTCTACTAACTAATACGTAATACGTATTTAGTTTGCAATGTTATATATTAATTAATATGGCTCACTGGTTGTGGTTTTATTTCTAGTTTTTTTAACTAGTTAGTTCCACTAAGTTTCGGTAAAAATAAATATCTAATAGAAAATATAGGAAAACTATAATAAAATTTATTTTTATAATAATAGCTAAAACAATTTTATAAATTAATTTATTCCTCCACTTAAAACTTTGAGAGCGAATATCTAGAGAACAAAATATACCAGATTATTAAACATCTAAGCAACAATAGATTTACGTAATGAGCTCACAAAATATTGGGGAACATTTTATTAAAAAGTTCTTTTAAAGTGGAAAAGAATAAAACATACAAATAAAAAAAATGTACAACAAAAAATTCATTCTGAATTATTTTCACAAAATAACAGAGAAAAAGATAAAGTGAAATAAATTATATGGGCATAAATACGTGAACACTGATGGAATCTCACGAAAAATATTTTTTTTTAAAAATTCGTCGATTACAGACTAAAATTACAAAACAAAATTAAGATTATCTTGCAAGAAAGGTTGGTTAATTCGTACATAGTTATATTTTATAGCCTAGGGTTGTAAAAAAACACCGCCAAATATTTTATTTGGGCATTGAAGATATTATCAAACTGCTACAAGGGCAACATTTGCCGGCATTGTTAGTTTTGATATTAAGTATACAACAAGTGTTTTTTTCTTATAACAACCAACATTATTAACACTTTTAATGTAGTAACACTCATTTTCAAGCATTACATATTACAATACAATCGAGTAGGCACAAAATTCAACGAGGATAACGTGGGGGGGGGGATAATCTGAAGTGTGTTTAAAAGGATTACGCAATTTTCTCTTTATTTACTTTAAACTTAAAAATTTATATTGAACAAAAGAATTTTTGCGAACCAATAGGGTAGGTGGGGGCAAAGGTCCGCACTTTGTGGTTTAGGGCTAATTTTTAGCATTTGCTTCCTTTTAATAATTTCTAAATGACCTGTGAATTTTGACCAACAATCCCCCATCTCTCATTGCTCTAAATTTCTCAACATTTTTGGGGCACCATTTTACAAACGTTTGCCCCATTTCTTGGGGCAAACGTCTGCACCACGAACCTTTACCCCTAAGAAAGTGAAATAATTCATAAAATAATATGTATATTGAACGATAAAGAAAACATATTAGGTACAATATAAAGTATAGAATTAAAAAAAACTCTGATCAAGAAACCGCTTGTAATAATTCCTTTCGCTTCATCCAGGATCTGCTGGGTAAAGGGCGCAAACAATCTCTCTTTCTCTAGTACACTTTGGAAATATTAAAAACTAGTTATTTTACCATAAGCATTTAAAATAAATTAATCTTTAGATTAAACTTTTTAAATGGGAAAACGGTCCACATTTGGACGTTTGCCCCATTCAGTGCGCGGATCTTTGCCCTATTTTATCAAATCATAAAAATATAGTAACCTATCGAAGGTAACTACATATAAAGGTAAAACAAGTGACTATTTATACACTACTTTAGCACCACTCTGGTACAACTTTATCAAAAATAAGAATATTGATTTATAATAATTAATAATAAACTGCCAAAATTCTATAAAAGTTAGATTGAAACATAAAAAAATAAATATAACTCATGTTTTTTGGCAACAGTCGAAACTGAATCAAGATAAACTTACAGGAGCAAAGCCTCAACGTAAGGAATGAGAATATAAATACATATACCTCTCTACAATTAGAGTAAGGAATGAGTGTTGCCATTCCCATTACAAAAAGTAGTTTCTCTCCCAATTTTAAAACAGTTTGGAAATTTACCCAATGCGAACCTTTCCCCCACCTACCCTATATCTTAAAACAGCTCGTCGAATTTGGATTAAATTTGGTTGGTAAGCCAAAATTAGTTTATACTTGGCCCCAGTTTCAAACCTTCTGCGATCATTAGATTCACTTCCACATAAGCACAAACATACACTTATATCGTTAAAAGTACACATCCGGTTTTTATAAAAATTTGGATGGTGTGTCGGAAGTAGCCTGCAGATTAATTTCAACCAACTGCACAAAATTAAATATTCCTAATTTGATACTTTCATCCGTGTAAATAAACCACACCATTTTTGAGAGATTTCAGGAAAAAAATTAAACAAAAAAGACAATAATGATGTGTAAAAGCATAACATCATTTAAGTACATTATAAAAACGCACGAGGAAGCAATGTGCCACACTAATTGACAGAGAGATTTTTATATTAACAACACTAATATGTTATAACTGAAATAATAATTTGGTAATTTATTTCCCACAAAAATTCTTTTAAGGGTTTTAAATTAAGTTAATTTTAATTTAAACATGAAAAATTATTTGAATTATTCTCATGAGTAAAAAGAACAGAACTCAATTATTGCTTCCGAGCTTACCGAAGGTAACGGAAGCATTGTGTTCACTTTTGAGAACGAAAAACTTTTATGCCTCCGATTTCAAAAATTCCAAGACAGAAATCCGTTTCAGACATCAGGGAACATTTTTGGTCTCGTGTCTGTCTGTCTGTCTGTCGGTCTGTGTGTCCGCGAATTATGAAACGTGCGACGATAACTTGAGTAAATGTCGACCGATTTTGATGAAATTTGGTAGACATGTTCATTTTAGCAATGCTCAGGACGAGTTCGTTGGACAACGTTATCCGTCCAAGCGTTCACGAGCAATGCTCGCGTAAACGTGAACTTTAAATTAAAAATTGGAATTTTAGGTCGGGGAAAAAATCTAACTTCATCTATTCAATGAGACAAACATTTTTTTCTAATACAATTTTTTAGTAAAACCAACAGCGACACCGCTATGAAGTGTTAAAGATCGCTAAAACTATTAATTGTTTTTACAAAATAAACAATATTACAATAAAGTAATATAACAATAATTGTTATAGTATATGATAGGATGCGAGGAAGCTATGTGCCACACTAATTGGCAGTCTATTTTTAATCTATTTTGCAATTTATTTTTTATTTGGTACCAAAGAGGGGCCTTCGTCAAAGTTAGATGCTCTTCTGATCCTTCAATGGCGTCATATCTTGTCTCTCTCCCCATTTTTTTTATGATTATTATATAAACACTTATTTAACCTCGTTGAAACTGGTAGCGATGCCTTCCATAACAACCAACGTTATGGGAAAATGAGAATTGTTGATCTAGGCTTACAATACCAGATGAACAAAAAAAACCCGCGAATGACGCCAGTAGTCAGTTAAAAAGAAAATAAATATAATAGGCTTGTGAATGTAAGGGTACAATAATAAGTAAAGTGGCAAACAACTGGAAACCATAAAGAGTTGGAGGCATATGACAATGAAAGATTATGAAAAGAGTAGTCTGTTCTTCTCTTTCCAATGCACATGTTACGTCAAGCATTCTCTTTTTTTTTAACTATAATACTAGTCTGCATGTCGCTCTCTCCTCCAGGCATGTCCGGACAAAACTGGCGACCAGCTTTAACGATATTTAGACCTCCTACAGATACAAACTGACTATTTTTAGACCACACTACCAGTGTTGTCACCCTTTAAAAATAATTTAAACTAAGAAAAGAAAAAAAATAATAATAATAAATATGCATATATACATCTTTACATCATAAATATACAAATAACAGTATTAAGTATTAAAAATAAATATATTCTTGGATTTATTTAGGTTGTTTTTTTCTGTATCAATTTTCTCATTGGACTCAAACCAAATACTAAAATATAAACTTCCTTAATTGGATCACACTTCTCCTTTTAAAAATGTAAATATTATTTGTCGTTTCCTCGATTCAAACCTCTTTTTCCTGAAATAACGAATTAAAAAATGAATAAATAGATACTGATTAGTGATTAGTGGCACTGTAAAAGCTTTTTAAGATAAATAAATAAGAAAAATGTTTAAATAAAAATAGACTGCCAATTAGTGTGGCACATAGCTTCCTCGCATCCTAACATTAACATTATTGTTATATTACTGTATTGTTATACATTGTTTATTGTGTGAAAACTATTAATAAGTTTTAGCGATCTTTAACACTTTATAGCCGTGTCGATGTTTATTATACTATAAAAAATGTATTTGAAAAAAAATGTTTGTCTCATTGAGTATGTTTTAGAGTAGAAGTTAGATTTTTACCGACCTAAAATTCCAATTTTAAATTTGAAGTTCCCGTTTACGCGAGCGTTGCGCGTGAACGTTTAAACGGATAACGTTGTCCAACGAAATCGTCCTGGGCATTGGTAAAATAAACATGTCCACCAAATTTCATCAAAATCGGTTTACATTTACTCAAGTTATCGACACACGTTTTAAGGATCCGCGGACAGACAGACAGACACGAGACCAAAAATGTTCCCTGATGTCTGAAACGGATTTCTGGCTTGGAATTTTTAAAATCGGTGATATAACATTTTTTCGTTCTCAAAAGTGAAGACAATGCTTCCGTTACCTTCGGTAAGCTCGGAAGCAAAATAAAATCAGGACAAAATTAACTAATTAGTTATCAATCAAGTGAATGTTTAATTATATAATACGTTCTGTATATTAAGCCCGTATAGCAACGGGCTTAATTTTATATTTAGAAAGAAGTAAAATTAAGTAAATTAAAATAAATATCTATTTAGATAAGTTATTATATCTATTTCAAGACCAACAAATCAAAACAAAAATTGATTTTCATTGGAATAAATATGGTTGCCTTAGCTTAGCAATAACAAATCATTTCGAGGTGAGTGGTTCGTCGGGACACTTCTTGATTTTACTTAAATGATTGTGTTCATTTAGGTATTAAATTAGTCAGTCACTTACAGATTGAGAAGGCACGTGTCACCCCTCTAGAGTCATTCATTTTTATATTAATCTACTTTTTTCATATTTTTTGTTCCTCCTGATAAAAAAAAAGTTCAAACCTAAAGTAAAAGTATACATCAATCATTTTACTCCTTTAAATAAAAGACAGTTTACCTTCTTATACTTATTGATTGTTTGTTTATCTTATTTTCTTAACATCCCGTTAGATCTATTAGTTGAAGAATTGAGTTTTTTTTTTATTTTAAAGGAATAAATTACTTCCAGAATTAGAAGGCACGTGCCTCCCCTTAAGAACCCTTCATTTTAATATTAACCATAATATTCTGTTTACAGATAAGTACTTTAGTTAACTTCTTCTAACCAAAAATAATAGTACATTACGCGTCGAGTGCGGAAAGTAGCATTTTGCATGCGAGTGTGGAGTTAGCACCTGAGCGACAGCGAGGGCAGTAAAACCACACGAGCAATGCAAAATGCCGTTTTCGCACGAGTTGCGTACCGTACTTTATCTACGATTGTTAGATATAAATAATAAATACAGAAAAAAATAAACTTGCTGTATGTAAGTTCGTATCTCTTCTCTTGATAAAGATGGCATATGACATTCATCTTGAGTTGTATTTTGTGCCGAATTAATTATTTCTGGAGGAGTATTATTCTCTACATTTTCGTCAAAGCCACTTGATTCATTCATTGTTTTTCACTAAAAACTCGATATAAACAGTTACTTTAATAAAAGAAAGCAAATTAGTTTTGTTAAATGTAAACAAACTCGCTAATCGTGCGTAAAGCTGAAGAATTCCTCTTCTTTTCTTTCGCGCTAGCGTGGTAAAGAAGAGGAATTCTTCAGAACTATGAGACTCGCATGCGCAATGAATACAAGTACGTAAATAATCACTTTCTACGCATCTAAACAGAGATTATAATGTTTATATTTCGTATCAATCGTAGATAAAATTACATTACAGCTTATTCCAGCTAAATTATTGGTTTTTTTGACTGAGATTTTGTGGTACCACTTCATAATTATGACTAGAGAGGTTAATAAAAAGTAACACAACAATATTGTCACCACAATTTTATATTAATTATTATAAAAGTGCTTCGTCATTTTATATCATTTAGAGTGTTATGTGTTTTAGCATAGATAAGAGTGAAGATTCTAAATATGTAGCAAGTAGAATCTTCACTCTTACTATGCCAATATTTAACACTGAAAATGAAATAAAATTTTGAAACGCGTTTGTTATTAATTAATATAATATTGTGGTGACACTATTGTTGTGTTACTTTTTATTAACCTCTCTAGTCATACTTATTCCAGCCAAAAATAAAATCACATTATGAGATTCTTCTACCCAAAAATTAAAATGTGCCAAGGAAATAATTTACAAAAATAACCGAGAATACATTGTTTTTGTTCAGACAATACGTTGTATGGAATCAGGTTAAACGGGTTACACATAAATATAATTACATTTGATCTGTACATTATTAATTAATATTCATAATATAATTAACCCTATCATTTAGTTTACTTTAGCTGTATTTAGATATTATTTGAAGCTATCTTATCTTTGAATATAGTATATTATGTACTATTATTTATATAGGTATACCTACTATCAGTGGCGTATCCAGGGGGGCACAGGGGGCACGTGCCCCCCCCCCCCCCCGAATAGAGTAAAAAAAAAAAAAATACCGCCGTATATCTTTTTTTAATACGTCTTTTTTTACATTCACCTCATATTCAATTTCACCTCAGAAATGCATAAAAGCACTGTTTTGAGAAGTCAAAATTATCCGGGGGAGGGCCCCCGAACCTCCTAATAATTAACTGCAGACGGCGCCCATGGCTTACTGTGCGATATTGTACTGCCAGTAAGCATCAGCATATTCACATTTTTTAATAAATACGTTCTAACACAGTTGTTGTTACTTGAGCAGGAGATTTTTTTGTTTATTAGTAATACTTTTTTTTGGGGGGGGGGGAGGGGGGGCAGCTGCTTTGTTGAATAAATAGTTCTCTTTTCTTGTTACCACTACCAATCCCCCCCCCCCCCCCCCCCCTCCAATTCAAGTTGACTTAGAATATGCCCCCCCCCCCCCAGACCTAGCCGCTGCCACTGCCTACTATATACATAATGCGAGTCGTTAAGCCCTTGGCAATGGGCATAATTTTATACTTAGAGAAAAGTAAAATTAAGTAAAGTAATTTAGATATCTATTTAGATTATTATTATATCTATTTGAAGACAAACAAATCAAAACAAACATTTAATTTTATTGGAATAAATGTGGTTGCCATAGCTTAGCAATAACAAATTAATCAATTTGAGGTGCGTCGTCGGAACACTACTCGATTATATAAAATTATAGTATTAAGTAATTCTTGTATTAAGTGAATTAAAAACCATGCAATGAAAACCAGTTTCATTTTTACAAGATTTAATCGCTTTAAAGGAATCAGGTTTACTTAGTACATTCGGAGACAGGTTGTCTGGTTTATTTTGAAAAATGTATAAATTTATAATGTTTAATAAAGTAATAAGGGTATTTCAAAAATATATTATATTCTTGAACGTTCCACGCATATATTTAAGAGAAACATGCCGATGTATAAATGAAAATAGGGGTATAAATCGCCCACATTATTTGAAAAGGAGTGCAGTCGGCATTTCACCACTCAAGATTACAAGTGCGTAGGTTTCACCGTTTTCATGTTATCCCACACAGCTCAAACACAAATAATGTATTCAGGTTTAACTTTAACGCTGCAAAAGATTATTTATAAAATTAGCATCAACGGCAATTTCTTTTTTTTCGGATAGAGTATATCCGCATTTCTTTCTGTATTTTCTTTTTTAACTAATTTCAATGTTCTGCTAATGTCTAGTTTCGATACTTTCAAATATTGTTTTTTTTTTGGATAAAGGTAATTTTAGTTATTATTTGAAATTATTCACTGAAAATTTCAATACAATTTATTAGTCGTTTCTTTTTCATACTTTTGAATTTATAATTTGATTGTGGGCTTTAAAATGAGACGTTTGATTGATTTTTGACACTTCAAACAATAGAAATAAGAGTTTTTTGTGTAAAGGTACATAGTTTATTTTGTAGTTGGGATTAAGAATTATTTAAATTAGAGAGTTAGGTCAATGGCCAAGGTGGTTTAGAACCTGAAACTACTGGACCAACCATATGGGGACCGCAATATGAAGTCATCAACTCCCAATCAATAATTTAGATCCGCCTTTCCTGACGTACTATTAATAGACTTCAATGCTTATTTAAGGCTGTTTTTATAGTTTTGATAAGTGATAACACTAACATTTTCGCTCTAGACTCTACATATGGACAAAATAATGTAATGTATCCAACTACAACTACATTTGTTTAAAAAACGTATATACAAGACAGACAATCATCAAAGTAACCATCTTCCCCAACTTTTGAGATCGAAGTGAACTATACTGACAGTGCCTTAAAACCACCTTAAAGGTGGGTACACAGCTAGCGGATGCGTAATTGCGGAGGGCTATATGCTATATATAGCCCTTCGCAATTACGTATATAGATATATTGTTATCGTTATCTATATAAAATCCGCATTGGTACTCACCCAATATTTCTTCTGCTAAAGGGGTTATTCTTGATAATATGATTCTTGAGAGTGTTTTATATAGAGTATTCAATAACGTTATACCTCTATAGTTACTACACTCCATTTTGTCTCCCTTCTTATGTAAAGGACATAATAATACCCATGAACCACTCTTCCGGCATCTCTTCCATAATATACACCTCCTGTAACAACTCAGTTACTCTTCTGATCAAGTCCGCTCCACCAGCCTTCCATAATTCTGAAGGGATGTTATCCTTTCCCGGTGACTTGTTTGGTTTAAGCTTATCTAGAGCTGCTTCCACTTCCTCTTCACTGGGTGGAGCACATATATTTCCATTTTGTGGATCTCCATTTCCTGCTAAACGGTCTTCGCAAATTCTTCCTCTTCTTCTCCCTGCATGACTATCTCCTCTTCTCCTTCTAATAGGTGCTGAAAGTATTCGGCCCATCTATCGAGTATCTTCTCTTTATTCCCAATTAAATTCCCTTCCTTGTCCTTACAAAGTATAGTACGTGGTTGATATCCTCTCTTTTGCTTTTTAACTCCTTGGTAAAAAGCCCTCACGTTACCTTGTTCCCTTGTCAGCTCAAGTTGATCCAATTTGCCTCTTTCGAAACTTCTCTTCTTCTTCCTACATATTTTATTTGCTTCTCTGCTTGTATTCAGATATTCTTCTCTCCTGCCCCTAGTATCTCTCTGTATCATAAGTTCCCTAGCCCGATTTCTTTGTCTTACAGCTTCTTCACATTCCATATAGGACCACTCATTTCACTTTGGCCTCTTACTCTTTCCCACTTCCAATATAGATAACAATATATCTTGGGGGAGCCGCGGTGGCGGAGGACGGAGTCACTGTTTCCCTCCCCCTCGAGTTTCGGACGGTCAGGTTATAATCAAAGCCAATTATAACATCGTGTTTTCAAATTTAATTTAGTTCTCTTGCTAAAAATCACTTATTTAATAAGATTATATATTAAGATTTTTATTATATATAAATAAGAAATAAGGTATATAATCAAATAATGTAGGGAACAGATTATAATAAACACAGCTATAAAAAACAGGTACAATATGCAGATACAGATAAAACACTTAAAAAACGTAGATAAACACAGATATAATAAAAAATAATGTAGCAACAGATACAAATATATTATAATAAAACAATTTAAATATTATATAATATAAACACAGAAGGGATGTTTCCCTATAGGGATGTTTTTGCTTGTTAGCAGAGGACGAAGTGAAGGTTTCATACAGGTTTAGCGGCACCGCTAAAAATTGGTTTGGAACTAACTTTCTGCTGCGCCGCTAAAGCGTTGCCATAGATGAATCCCTTAGGGTTTCCGCAATCAAGGATCCGCTAGCTAAGAACCCACCTTTAGGCTAAGTAATTAAGTCAATGCTAAAGACACAAGGATGGGTGGTTTTCGCTTGTTACTTAATTATCTGCACAAAGGAATCTGTGCATCCTAAAACTACTACGAAGCCGAACAGGAGGGGAGAACTTTTGAAGTCCTCTCCCTGCTCGCTCAATAATTCTGATCCACTTAGAAACCCTTTCTCGTTTAAACGAATGTAAAATAGAGTGAATTTTATTCCAAAGGATCTATTTCAGAACAGTGAACAGTCGCAATATAAAAAGAGCAGAGTACTTTATACGTATATTACCATATTTATTACGGAAAAAAAAAGATCCAAACTTATGACATCTTAATTAATTTTGAGTATATGGAAATTAAAATGTCGAATATATTATTTGAACCAACTTAAATTTAAAAGCCTAATAAAGCTAACTGCTGTAAAAGTAATAAGAATAACAATTTCCTCGACTGTGTTTTTCTTCAATGTGTGATTAGCGACTCATCATGAAAGAGGTGTAGTTCAATAACCAAATAACGTCTTCACACACAATATTGTAATAAAAACAATTGACCTGTTTCGGCTGTTCTAAAGCACACTTTTACATCTTAAGTAATCTAATAACCACTAGATAATTTAAAGAAGGCTGCTTCAGAACAGCCGAAACCGGTCAATTGCTTTAATTACATTATTTTGTGCGAAGACGTTGTTTGGTTATTGAAATACACCTGTTTCATGAAGAAAAACAAACTACTAACTATACAAAGTAATGTTTTATCAACATTTATAAGAGCAGTAAAATCATTAAACTTAAATAAAAGAAAAATACTGCGCGGAAGAATTAAAACTTCACAATATGTACTTCAACTCCGACTGTAAAACCTAGATTTTATTCATGTCTATTACACGTAAGTCGGTTTTACTTTAAACAATAAAAATAAATTTTAAGAATAGGTACTAGATCAGATCGATTTATAAGTGTAATAAATAGAGTAATAGAGTTAAAATGCTAACAAAAAAATAATCTTCAAAAACAGAAATAGAGGAATAAAAGTGTTAAAAAACATTATTTTATTACTTAAAAATCTTCAAAGAGTGATGCCGATATAAATACTTCAAAAAGATAATACCTCTTAACTTATTATGAAGTATGATAGAATTTAGGTGCTTGGAAGAAGAAACTTTAAAAATTTCATTATATGTCAGAAACGTAAAAACCTACCTCATATTTTTACCTTCTCCTTTTTCACCCCTTTTTATACCTAAAGTTCCTTTAAGCTTAAAAGCCTATTAGGGTCACAAGCCATTAAGAACAGGGCTCTAAAGAGTCTTATAGAGAAGTAAAACCCTCGAAGCGTACACAATACATTTTGAGAGCAAAGGGTTAGTGGTCGAGGAAAGGATAAGGATTAATGGCCTCCATGGACCAGAGTCTAAAGTGCTTTGTTTACTCCATTCTGCCTCTAATCCAAAGTCTAAGAAAAACCATAAAGTTTATAAATGTGTTTGTTTGCATTTTACTTTTTCTAATTAATACTGTGTAAAGAGGAACTACGAGCAAAACAAACTTTAATGTAACTTATTGATTTATTGATGGTACATTGTCATTAAGAGTTCCATTTCTTGAGAAAGCACAATTGCAAGAGATTGCATTAATGTTTCTAAAGAAATCTTAGTTTACTTAATTTGAAAACATACACTGTCTTCTATAAAGTCAATCAGTTGAGTAAAAGAGTTATCCGCTGCCTATTTTAAACATTCTAACAAGCTTTACCTAAAGATCTCGCCTCTGAGTGACTTAATTCTCAACTAGCAAGGACGTAAGTTATAAACTTATAATATTAACGTCAAAAGTGTTACTAATTCTTCCCACCAAAGAACTAAGTGGGTAAGCACTAAATAAAGCGGCCTTTACATATGAAAACTTGGTTCGCCGATATTCTGTGAGTGGAGGTTAACGAGCCAAATTTGTGACGAACTTGGTCTTCTTTTTAGTCAGTGGAGACGCTATAGACTCTACGTCTTTGAACGACTCATTTGTTTCGCGGCTACAATATCAAATAATAAGGGTATTCTTCCCCCATAATGAGGGTATTCTTTCCTTCTTTTCTTAAAAAGTTTATTGAAGCCAATCGGGATCTTTCCATGTTTGTGGAAAGTTAAAAGTGACGGATACAGAGGAACAAGAATGACGAAGCTTTGAATAACCTTCTTTCTGCTCATGATTTGCAAAACTATTCCCGGTGCTGACTTAGCCATTTCCTTCGCACAGTTTACTCTGAGGTGACTTATAAGATGAAAGTGTGACCACTTTTTTCTATCACACAACCACTTCTTGGTCCACTCGGATCTCTTTTAACAACATCAGATTCAACTAAAACAATAACAGAAGCTGCAAACTTCGAAGAACTCATCTCGACCTCATACAGAGGGAAACTGACTTTTTGGAAGAAACGCTGTTCGTATTTCTCTACTGTGTGTAGAGAGCGACCCTACGACAGAGGTTCGACGAACTAAATTCCCACATGTATTGGCAATGCCGCTTTTTAAAAGATTTTTTTAAAACAATGTTCGTAACAATAATGTTTTTTATAATCATAAACACTGTGCTAACTGTCTAATTCTAGACGACTAACTAATCTAATTAGAATAGTTGTGTTAATTCTTCAATTAACGTTTGATATGTTAACCTGACTGTGTTAATTCTTCAATTAACGTTTGATATGTTAACCTGACTAACTGTGTTAATTCTTCAATTAACGTTTGATATGTTAACCGGGCTAACTGTGTTAATTCTTTAATTAACGTTTGATATGTTAACCTGACTAACTGTGTTAATTCTTCAATTAACGTTTGATATGTTAACCGGGCAATTCTTCAATTAACGTTTGATATCTTAACCTGACTAAAGGATGATTCACGCTACACCGAGCCGGGGCCGTGCCGTGCCGGGCACGAGCCCTCCCACCGTGCCCCGTCCGAGCCTTTACATACATGCTACAACGAGCCGGGGACGTGGCGGGCATGGGCCGGGCTGTCCTCTACTAGGCGGCCCGTGTTTATTTCATATCTAGTGCTTGTGCCTTATGTTTAATAACGAGGGTGGGAGGGCTCGGCCCGGGCAACGAGGCGGGGCCGAGGCGGGGACGGGCCGGGCGCGTGAGAACAATGTATCCCAACGTTTTGCCACCGAGCCTCGGACGAGGCTCGGTCATGACTCGTGTCGTGCCCGGTGTACTGTGCATTGCTTCATTTAAAATCTATACATTTTTTCAGCGAGCCTCGGGCCCGGCACGGCACGGCCCCGGCTCGGTGTAGCGTGAATCATCCTTTACTGTGTTAATTCTTCAATTAACGTTTGATATGTTAACCTGACTGTGTTAATTCTTTAATTAACGTTTGATATGTTAACCTGACTAACTGTGTTAATTCTTTAATTATTAACGTTGATATGTTAACCTGACTAACTGTGTTTATTCTTTAATTATTAACGTTTGATATGTTAACCTGACTAATTGTGTTAATTCTTCAATTAACGTTTGATATGTTAACCTGACTAACTGTGTTAATTCTTCAATTAACGTTTGATATGTTAACCTAACTAACCTAGTTAGTCTTTCAGATTACAATCAGTATGATTAAGCTTAACAAATTCTCGCACAAAATATCTAATTTAGTAATCTAGTTTAGAAATCGAAACAAATACAAACAACCACATTCAATTCCCTAATAATAGAAATGTAGGAAGCTGTGTACCCCACTAAGTGACAAACTATTTTTTCCATAGTTAAAATAAGATTTTCACAATACCTTCAATGAAATTCAAGAATAAAAAGGGATATATTTATAAACCACTCATTCAGTATGGCAGACCCAGTTTATCTAATTGATATAGCTTAGAAGATTAAAATCTATATATAGAATCTATTGTTTTTTTTTGTTTTTCAAACGGGTAATTCACGAGAAAAAGGAAGGCGTGGGTTAGTTCATAAAAAAAAAGTTTATTATTATTACTTCTTTCCGTTTACAATACTGTAATTAAAAAAAAAACACAATAAAACAAAAACAATTTTAGCAAAAATACAAAACAATTTTAGCAATAACATGTCCGATAAACTACTATTAGAAACAAAAAGATATTTAAAGATCGTGGCGCAATTCTATACAATATTATATAAATATGGGTATGTAGAAGGATTGTTTACATTTAGATAAGAGCAAAAAACGATTGAAATACTAAAGTGAACCCTCCCCAGTTCATTATAATTTATAATTCATTCATAAAAAAACAAAAATTGATTTGTTATTCAGATATTGAGATAGGGTAGGTAAAAGAGTAAATACTAACTATGATTGTAATGGTAATGCAGCTAAATATATATTCAGTCAACAAGTATAATATAAACTATTCGATCGAAGAATAATGTTGAGCATGCAAAGCAGTAACGATCTAGTAAACAATGAGATCATGTACAAGATTGATAAAGACGTAGTTATTAACAGATATAGTTAGTAAAAAGATTTTAAGGGGGAAATATAAATTAGTATGCTTAATCTTGTGGTAAAATCAATTTTAATTGTTACAATTATTTGTTAGATTACCAAATCTTTGTTTATTTGGTTAAAATTGATTTCCTAGTTCAGCAAACCTGACCAGGGTTAGTTTGTTTATTCTATCATAACACACTCTGTTTACCACTTACATCACCTTTCATCTATGTTTGATAGTGCATATTTACTATTTCGTACATTAAAGTATTATAAATATCTGTATATTATATCTGTGAAACATCCCATCTATATCATCATTGTATACCAATGGATCTTCATATACTTATCTGGTATACTTATTGCTATCTTTATCAATATTATTTCTATTCTCATACTTAAGACCAAATGTATAGTCATTCTTTATATAAAGCCAATACATTTATTATCTATTTGTTTTAAAAGAACTTGTAGAAGTTAAATATTATGATATGTTTTATTTTTTTATAAAAATAAAAAAAAAACAATTATTATCTAAAGCATGCATTATGTATCAGTCTGGGTAATTGGAAATGTTTCATTTTTATTTACATTTTGTAATAATAATAATTCCCCTTCCGATGAAACATATACTATGTTTCCACGAGTCTTCAAAATGGTTTTGATTATTTTGAAAACTGTTTTAGCATCAAAACAAAAGTGTTTCCCTTTTTCAATGAGGAGTTTCCAATATAGTTTTCAAAACAATTTTCAAAGCTCCCAGACTAGTCATATACTACGTTTCCATGATGTTTAAATACGGATTGAATCCAAATTTGGGATTTAACAAGTTAGGTGTTTCCATAAGTAATAGTGAATCCGTATTCAATACGAAATAAAAAAACAAACTTTTTCTTGGTTACTTTTGTTAAAGGTTATAAATCGTTTTGTAACCTTCACCTTTTATAACCATGCTTTTTATTACGTATTTTGACAGATTTGACTACAGTTTCTACAGAAATACGCTAGGTTCGCTCACAACACCGCTCTGCGCATGTCAGGATCGAGTTAAGTGTTCCCATGCAACTAAGATCCAGATACGATACCAGAATTTAGTGGATTGTATCGGGATCGGGATCGTACTTAATCCGTTTTGAATCTAGGTTTCCATGGACACTTAGGATCCAAAAACTGTATTCTACCCGTATTCAATCTGTATTTAAACATCATGGAAACGTAGTAATAGTTAAGTCAGGTTATATATCTCTGCTCATCACACTTACTTGGGCATGTCACAATTCTGTTTTCAATTCAATACCTGTTTCCATGGCTATTTTTTCAAATCAGTTTCAATACGTACAAAACCAAATATTGCTGTAGTGACCTTGAAATCAAAACATTTTGAGATCACTGTTTCCATGGGGATTCGAATACCAAAACCGTTTTGAAAACTCTGTTTTGAAGGAACGTAGTAATAGTATCAAAAGCAGTTATAGAAACAAACTAGTGTTTATATAATATATTTATATAATAATAATAATAATTAATATTTTTATTAAAAAAAAGTGTTTAACAGCTAAAATTCAGAGAAGGAAAACCTTATAAATAGTATACAAATATACACACATAATGTTACAAATTATTTATTTAATTTTGATTTTGAATTTTTTATTTTTTCCAGATTACTTAAGTTAAACTGACTAAAGAATTAGCTAGAAGAGTGGAGAGAATTGCAATGAAATTTTCCCTTCTCAGTTGAAAAGGAGTCTTCGCATGGTATACGTGAATACATCAACACTCTTATCAGGTAACATTTGTTATATCAACATATATATGTTTTTGGGCTGAGGCCCAAAAAAAAATTTACATCACGCAAAAAATAACAAAAAATGTTGACGCTCTTACATATATACCTGCTTCCGAGCATACCGAAGTTAACGAATGCATTATAACCATTCTAAAGAAAGACCTTTTTTCTGTCTCCGAATTTAAAAATTTCTAGAATGAAATCGGTCGTAGACATTAGAGAACATTTTTGCTCTCGTGTAATCGTGTCTGTTTGTCGATCAAGAAATAGTATAGGCAAAGCAGACTATTTTAACAGTAGCGCAACATAGTATTTATGACTATGGAGATGTGTAGATTGTAGATACAAACATATTCTTCAACCTTTACTTGTATTTTAAATCAAATTATAATTATCAATAACTACGGGAGACATACAGAGAAAAATAGACCCCTGCACCGGGACTCGAACCACGGGTCCTCCTATTAATCCGTTACAGGTGCTCTTACCAACTGAGCTCGGGGAATTTGTATCGGTAACGACAGAGAAAAATCATTCTCCCGTATAACTCAGTTGGTATAGGAGCGCCTGTAACGGATTAATAGGAGGACCCGTGGTTCGAGTCCCGGTGCGGGGGTCTATTTTTCTCTGTATGTCTCCCGTAGTTATTGATCATTATATAAATTTGATTTAAAGTAAAATTTAATCTTTCCTAGTATGAAAACTACCAAAAACTTAAAAAATTGCCTTTACTTGTATTTCAAACACTATAATTTTTTAATTTATTTATACATAAGATATTATTCATTTTAATCATCATGATATTAATATTAGTCATCTCTCCTCTATTATATTTACATAAAGCTAGATTTTGCGTTATTGAGTTTAATGTTACTTTTTTAAAAAAATTATCAGGAATTGGATAGATTTATGGTGCGGGTCAAATTACAGAAAAAATTGTACTGCATAAAAAATACAGATTTTTTTTTTTATTTAAATAAAAATAAAGATTACCAGATGACAAACAATAGCAAAAAACGTGGACTAGGTTGAAGATAATTTGGTCATGTTATTATCAAATTAAAGAGTTCATTCAACTAAAATACACGCTAAATATAAACGAACTTGTTCTCTGAAAATGTAGTTAATAGTTAATCCATAACAAAAATAGGATGTCATGTTTGTATGTAATTGAACGAGCATAGTGATAGTGAGTAAGTAAATATTTCAAAGACTCCGGTTTTGAAAAGTTAGTGTTTTTGTCTAACGATAACTGGAGTAAAAATTGATCGATATGACCGACAGGTGCATCACAGCATTTGTGATAACTGTATAGTTTTTGAAATTTTCACACTCGTCATTTTCAAGATGGCGGCCAACATGTCATACGACAACAAATAGTTTTCAGTCAGCATGATGTATCATACATCATTTTAAATTTTAATGTCTATTGAAGAGTAGGAACAGAATATGTAACTATTATTACAAAATTTCCATTCTTTGCCGGCATTTTTAAAAGAAATGTGGGAGTGAAAAAAAAGTTAATGCTTATATATAAAAATTAAAGTTATTTTTTGCATGTAACTTATAAATTTAAAGCTCATTTTTAAGTAGATTAAGAATATCCCGAAAAATATATCGTTTCAGTTTCAGCTTTCAGCCATATTAAAAAGAAATATGGCATATATAGGACCAAAATGCACTTTTTTTTACGCAAGTGGTTTATGCACACCATCACTAGTTTTAAATAATTACCAAATATAAAAAGGTTTCTGCTGGCGAGCTATCGCAATTGCCTAAAACCATGGTACGCAGACTTCCTCTCCCCTGGAATTGTGCAGGGGGCAAGTGGAGTGTCCAAATTTATAACTGTCCAAGGTAAGGGAACCACAACAATTTTCTGGGGTATACAGAAGAAATTTCCGTCACGCAAAATGTGATACTCTTAATTATCGTGCCAGGAAGTTAGAATATAATAAGAGGTAGATTGGTTTTCACTTGTATTCATTGTAGTTCTATATTTCGCCGATAGAAGTGCTGATGTATACTTTCTAAATTTTATATAAAATGATATCAGAGCTCCTAGCGGACCGAATGGTAATCAAAATGGATTAATGTTTCATAATTTCACACCTTAAGATCCATCAACTATATCAATTAGACAAATGCATACTCCCATTTTGACTATTATTTTATTATCCATACCTACCACTCCTGGATAAGAATTGAAGCCAGTCATTTCGGAGTTACAACTTCCAACATAAATTAAACTTATTGCTCCAATGAATATTATCCAATGGATAGAAAGCACGAAAAATACGTATGGTCTTAAATATATGCGATAACTTTTGTAATCTTTAACTGCGATTTACAATAAAATTAGAGGAGGCATTCTTCTTATCATTAATATAGTCTGAGTTCGTTGACCGACACAAGTTTAAAAACATAGATACAGCGTCTTATCTAATAATGTAAAAATACGAATTTGCAGCAACATTCGGCAAATTTTGAAAATCCTAAAAATAAAATGGGAAAAAACTTTAATTTATATAAATAGATCATATCTACTTTAAAGAATTAATTAATTGAAAGATTAAAAACAAAATAAAAAATGTTTCTGAACAAAATAGGAGTAAAATATAAAAATAAATTACATCTGTCATTAAATGATTTAAACTAAATCTACCAGGATTAAATGTCAAAGAAGAATGATTGTCTTATATATAATATCAATGCAAAATAAAACTAACAATATTATTTTAAATTGACCACTCCTATTGTATTTAAACTCGGAACAAAATCAAGGACTTTATACCTGATCGAATGCTAAAAGATTAGCTCAAAAATAATGGTAACATGAGTAGACAATAGACTAAGATTAACCATTTTTATAATATATTTATACAAGTTATGGGCCACCCACGAAATAAAAATAATAAGAAAAACAAAATTATGGTAATTTTCCTAAACAGACTAATAGCTGTGATAAATCATTCATATATTTATGTTATCTCCTACTTATATATTACACATTTTTTATGTTTTTTTCTTTTATAATATTATACATTCACACTGTGCTTACACTTAGTATTGAGTTTTGACACTCAGTCTGGCCAACCTATGTAGGGGAAAAAATAAAAGGACGGGTTGGGCCAGCGATATTTATATTTGCCTAGTTGGCCCGACCTTCTTAAATTCAAAATCCAGTGTTTTCTTTGGCACTTTCCTTCCCTATCAAAAGTCAATACTAAATTTAAGAATAGTACACTGATTACATTATAATATAGTTCGTAACATCTGTAAATATATTATCATGAATCATGAATTATCTCAAACATTTCCTTTTATAGATCAGCTTTATTTGATGTTATTTAAAAATGAAGCATAAAGCATAAAATAGACGAATATAGAGTATAGCATAAGATATATTCACAAAATATGAATATAGATAGATTGTTAAATATGTATATATATATATATTTCAAAACTTTAGTATTTGGATCTAGTATTTGAAGAAGAGAGAGATAGAGGTAGATTTGATTGAGTCTCTCACACTACAGAATTAGCTTAGTTAGAAATAACTTTAGTGTTACTTTTAAAGTTGGACTCGAGTCTTAAAGTCTCTTGTTCAACACTTTAAAAGCTTAAAGACTTAAAAACAATACAAGGAAGTGCAACCAAGACAATAATAACAATTATATTGTTCAAGGACAAATACAATACTAATTACTTAACGGTTTTAAAGTTTAAAGTATGTAATTATATGTGCCGAGGTGATTTTATTTTAAAGTGCATCGAAAATTAGTTGAGAAAAGGAAATTAATAATTAGTAAGCAATATTTTAATAACAAATAAATATTCATTGCACACAGTTTACTAAAGTATTCAAAATTATAATCGATGCGGTAAATGCAATCTTACAGATGTCATATAGTAAACTAATACTTAATCTAAAAAAAAAAAATTCTAAAGCAGTTTAGAGCTATTAAATTGCCGTAAATGTGTGAAATAAATAAACACTATTAAATAAATTAACATTATTAAATAGATAAATATTATTTCAATATTGCAAGAATCTTATTAACAGTTATGGAGCTATTTTAAATTCTAAGTGGATAGTTATAGTATTATAAATAATTAGAATTTAATTTTATATTAATGCAACACTGATTTTTACAGATAAGTGCAGGTATAGAGTTTTAGGGTCAAAGTACTATTCTAGACACTACCTCTTTGAAAAAAAAAAAAAAAAAAAAAAAAAAAAAAAAAAAAATCAAGGTTTACCGAATAATTTCTAATTATAGGTGGTTTATTTTTTATTAACGTTTAGAAATATGTATATGTTTCTTTTTAAAAAAAACTACTTGGTTTCCATGTAGGCATAGATAGAGATGGGTATTAAAATATCTTAGCCCTTTCTCTCCCCAAGTCAAATCTATTGTCTAATTTAATCTTCCCCTAAGATTCCACGTGAGCAGTCATCTATAATCCGAACTTGAAGGACCAAGGGAAGAACCCTATTAGTTATAGAGATCCCGTACAACAAAAAAATTTCCACTTCTTCAACGCATTTTAGTTTAATCTACATATTTTAATCTATCCGTTCAAGGAATTATATCTTGCAACACGGTGCGTGTTGGAAATATAATGTGGCGTACTTTTTAGAATACATCTTTTCCCTAATAAATCATATTATTAAAATAAAAAATTCGGGGTTTTAACAAAATGTAGATAATTTGACCATAACTCCATTTTAACCCGTCGATAAGTCTTCTTTTATTGTTATCACAGTGATTAAACATTTTCAGTTGATCAAATAAAAAAAATTAAACCAAAAGAGGGCGAATTTAGTATTAAAAAAAGAACAGGATTATTAACTGTGTACATATGAAAAATATTTTAAATTTAGCTTGACACCTTTAACCATTGATCCTATAACTGGTTTTCAAAATCCAACCCTTTACATGAGACTTCAAGGACTAAACATTGTAAGGGTGCTAGTGCAAACTAGGCCCACTAAAAAAAACTAGTCCCTATACCTTTACTATTGGACTAGGAAGGTTTCATACAGTTAATAAAAATATAACTTATCTAGTAGAAATGTTGCATATAAACGAAAAATACCTTCAACTACGATTGATACGAAATATAAATAAAGAAGAATTCTTCACCTTATCGCACGATTAGCGTGTTTGATTACATTTAACAAAACTAATTCGCTGTTTGTTTAATTAAAGTAACTGTTTTTTTCTGTATTTATTATTAAAATCTAACAATCGTAGATAAAGTACGGTACGCCGCTCATGCGAAAACTGCATTTTGCTTTGCTCGTGTGGTTTACCTGCCCTCGCTATCGCTCCTCGCTAAACTGTACACTCGCATGAAAAATGCTACTTTCTGCACTATACGCGTAATGTACTATTTTGGTTATATATGTACTTACTTATAGTATTTTCTGATTAAATTTTCTCCCCAAGTGTAAGTTCATATTCGAACATTGTAAGGGTAAAAACAATATCTTAAATCGAAGACTGCGAAAATGAATCGATGTTGTGATCAGACCAACAGTGGTATAAGGTCAGCAAAGGGTAAAAGAATAAACCTGTTTATCTGCCAATAATTGTTTCACCTTTACGCGAATCGAATTCATATTATAGCTAGTATTAGATGGTTGAAAATGCAATGGAAAATTTTATAGCTGCGGTTTGACAATTAGAAATTGCGATTTTTTCATCTGTGCTTTATTCCTTGAACTTAATTTATTAATTTTATACAATTTCAAAAGATCAAAAGTGAACTTAATCCGGTAAAAACTATATTTTACAAAATATATAATAAATAATCATTATAGTTTTAAGTATTTCTATCAGCTTTTCTTTTTTTCAAAAAAAAAAAAAAAAAAAAAAAATCAATCACAATGATACGTAAATCATTTTAAATTAGTAGACAATGAAGAATAAAACTGATGATCTCTTGTACCTAAATTAGTAAGTCGAATCAGTAAACAATAATACAATTTAAATAAACAATTAGAAATAAATAAAAACAATAATATTATGAGAACAATGCGTTTCAGTTGATTGTTTACGTTCAGTTATCGAAATATAAATTGTAAATAAACATTTGGGTTCAGAGTTTACATTGCAGAAAGAGGATGAGTCCGAATGTAGAACAATACATCTTTGAAGCTCTAATTTAAAAACAAAGAATTTTTATTTTATTTATAAGAAAAATGATAAATTACTAAAGGATAATACAAATTTTATAAATCTAAATTTGGACTTATTTTACGCGTTATCAAATTTCAGGCTATTTAATATGTCTATGTTGCTTTAAGTTTGTTTGACTCATAAGTTTTTCCCGCTACGATGTTAATTTCGCAAATCGCTACACATAGTTCATACGTGACTTTCTGCTTCTCCTCAAATGATAATGATAAATAATATTATTTCTATTTATAATTATCAAAACAAGTTTTATTTTTATAAATCATTTACGCCATTCCATGCGCCACTGTCAATTTAAATAATTAAGATTCATCTCGGGTCTTCTCATATCATTCCGATATATATATATATATATATATATATATATATATATATATATATATATATATATATATATATATATATATATATATATATATATATTTATATACATACATATATATATATATATATATATATATATATATATATATATATATATATATATATATATATATATATATATATATGTATGTATGTATATAAATATATATATATATATATATATTTATATATATATATACATATATTTATATACATACATACATATATATATATATATATATATATATATATATATATATATATATATATATATATATATATATATATATATACATATATATATATATAATATCTATATTGTTTGTGATATTCGTTGTAATATTAGGGCTGAAAAAAACTCATTTTTATATGCAATCTAATCTAGCTAGTACTAAATAATACAACGAATATCACAAACAATATAGATATTATATATATATATATGTATGTATATATATATATATATATATATATATATATATATATATATATATATATATATATATATATATATATATACATATATATATATATATATATATATATATATATATATATATATATATATATATATATATATATATATATATATATATATAAATATATATATATATATATATACACATACATACATATATATAATATCTATATTGTTTGTGATATTCGTTGTAATATTAGGGCTGAAAAAAACTCATTTTTATATGCAATCTAATCTAGCTAGTACTAAATAATAGTACTACTAATAATAGTAACTCTCACTCAGTAATCTCACTCTCTAGTAACATTACTTTCACTTCACTACTTATCTTAAGATTACGCATTCTTATCAGCCATCTTCTCAAACTGCGTTCTTAAAAACAGCATTGTGGTTGGTAATTTAGTACTTCTACCAATGTATTAGATATAGGAGCGTCTATGGAAGTCATTTTTAAGGGATAACATAAATTGTCTCTCCACGTAAATTGAAACTGGTTTATTTATCATACTTCAGCGGTTTATTACGTACTTTTACCAATGTGTTACGTATAGGAGCGTCTATGAAGGTCAGACATCTTAAAGGGATAACATAAATTGGTCTCTCCGCGTAAATTTAAGCTGGTTTATGCAACATAGTAGCTTTCAGCCTAATAAAAGATTAAAGCTGCTATGTTTAAAAAACCAGTTTCAATTTACGTGGAGAGACAATTTATGTTATTCCTCTACCAATGCTTTCAGCCTAATAAAAGATGAAAGCTGCTATATTTAAAAAAAAAAAAACCAGTTTCAATTTACGTGGAGAGGCAATATATGTTTATTGTATTTTTGTTTATTGTAGGCACATTCAAAATTAGCATAAGGCTATAAATATTACGTGGACGAAGTATCTAGAATAAAACGCTTTTTTTACGTAAAACTAATAATTTTATAGATCCATAGTTCTAAACCTGTTAAAATTTCATCATCGAAGACAATCAAAAGATCCACACGATGTTTAGTTATTTAATTATTAAAAAAACACTTAATCAAATCTATATCTAAGTATGTATTTTGAGTCATTGATAAAAAACAACAACGAAGTTTAAAAAAAAAATAGCTAAATTAAAGCATGTGTTTGTAATCTGTCACTGGCGAGGTTCAAGGACTCTTCGACCTACCGATTTCTTTTTAATGATATAAAAGAATATCATTAAAAAAAACTACAACAAGTGATGAAAAGTTATTACGTGTGGAATATAATATATGCTTTTTAAATTATATAATTACTACTTGTTAATATGAAAATCCTATTAAAAACTTCATAATTTAGCAAAAACACATTTAAAATACATCAATTAAATAAGAAACAAAGAAATTTTTCTCACTAATAGTAATTATTCAAGTAAAAGAACCCTTTATATAATATAATAATAGTACAATAAATAAATGACCATGGCAGAAAATTAAATATAAAAAGGTGTTTCGATATTAAAAAAGTAAATTAAAACATGAAAAGAAATATAATATGCTAAGTAAACACTTTTTACAATCTTCAGTTAAAGAAATTATTGCTAAGTTAGACTTTTAGACGAAATAATTTTTTAATAGACTTCTAATAAGAAATAATATTATAAAAATCTCAGAAACAAGTATTTTAATAAAGTCATCAATTCTACTATGAAGAAAATCGTTCAACAAAATTATTTGCCATCTAAAAGAGGAAAACAACTTTTAATATTAATATTAAAATTAAATGAAGATTAATAGTAATAGAATTAATAATCCAAGAACTAACAAATCTAGTAAGGACTTGATTAAGGTATAGTTTAATTGAAGTAATTTTGCATGTAAGTAAATTTCAACACACATGTTATTTTGGCACTTCTTTAGATTGTTACTCCCCTTACAAAAAAAACAGGGGAGTAACAATCTAAACAAGGTGTACGCAATGTTCTTTTTTAGATTGTTACTCCCCTTAAAAAAACAGAAGTGTTGTGTCCTTTTTCCTTAAGTACGTTGGACTAAACTTCTCTTTGTCTTAATAGTTATTTAGTAATTTATATTAAAAACAAACAGGGGAGTAACAATCTAAAGAAGTAACCAAAATTAAATCGTTCGGTGAAAATTAATGAGTGCCCTCATTATGGTAAATTTATTGCGAGTCGCTTATTAAGGAGTGGTACACTTTATTTGGTATAAAAAATTTAAATTGACTACCTATAGATAGGGGACAAAAGTGCCTTGAAGATGTCTGTCACAGTGCTGGTTATAAATATTAATTAAAACTCTTAAGAAAACTTGATCATATTAAATGTTAATTACAATACAAAATAATTAACCATTCAGTTTTATCCAGAATCATAAAATTTGAAAGAGACAGACAAATTAGGTCGGCTGAACTGAAGGTGATGATACGGTCGAGAATTGCTTGGCGACACAACTTTGCTTAATTTATGCACTTAAGAGATAATATTCCTTTGTCAAACGGTACATTTGTATGATTTAAACATTTGAGAAATTATATATGTATGAGTTGATATTATCCCTTTGTCAAAAAAATACATTGGAGTGAGGCCCCGCCATTTTTTCTATAGGCCGCCTCATATTCTTCAGTTTTACCATTATGTCATAATACCTATTTAGTGGTACTTCCTATCCTTCAGTAACTTGTACTTTGTACCCTGGACAGATTTTGGCTAATCTGCAGTGATTTATACAGCCGAGAATCGCTTAGCGGCACAATTTCGCTTGATGTATTATTACACACTTAAGAGATGATATCCCTTCGTCCAAACAGTGCATTTGTAAGATTTATATATTTAAGAGATTATATCTATTTGATTTATACATGTTGGAGATAACATCCCTTTGTCAAACCAATACATTCGAGTGAGCCCCTCTCCCCCACTTTTGTAACTGGGATTGCTTAATAACTGCTGTTGAACCCAAATTTAAAATATAGTCCTTATAATTCCAGTTTATTTGTTGGAGTATTCACGGGAAAAGCAATTTATACAAATAGATACTTTAAGACTGAAATGGACTGTATAAATTTATAATAAAATTGGGTTTGAACCTGAACACAATTATTTTGGAGGGCAGCGCAGGTCATGTCTAAAGTTTGTCAAATTTCATAAAAGACAGTTCAGTGTAGTTCAGGCTTAACACGCGTGCAACGTCAGACAGACATACTTGAAAAAAAATCGGTCCGAGACAACTCAGACAAACTTTCTCATGTACGAGCTGATAATTACTTCTTAGTCCAGTGATATCCATTTATTAGTTTTAATTATTATTGAACATGTGTATCAACATTTTTATAAAAACAACTTCTCCTTGGCGGGGAATCGAACCTGGCCCTCTCCATTCGCGTTTAAAGCTATTTTTTCAGTAACTAGATTTTTCCCGGCAAAACAGCTTATATCGTATTTAAATGGACAACATTTTAGAATTTTTGAATCAAAGTCGTCGGAACCATTTTCGAGAATTAATTTTTTTCACGTTTTGTCTGAAGTTTTAGGTAGGGTAGCGCACCCAAATTTGGAGCTAAAATTCATTTCTCGATTTTTCCGAACGTTTATGCCAAATTTCGTCAAAATCGGCCCAGTAATTTATGTACCACTTATCTGCACAGAAATATTTTAAAAACCACATTTTTGGACTTAAGGGACCTCAAAACGTGTTAATCCATTAAAATCTCAAAATCAAATTTTCAGGTCATCACAATGCTTTCTCTTTACTTGAGAAAGTAAAAATCAAATACAACAATATTTGGACTCGTAGGTGAGATTAAAACATCTTAAACCACCAAAATCACAAGATCGAATTTTCTACGGCCATCACAATACTTCCTAAGGTTAAGTAGAAAAATACTGTCTCTCCACAACGGCTTATAAGAGGAAGCAGGCTTTCAACCGCAAGCGCTCATGAGTGCTGGAGAGATGGAGTCAGGTGGAACTAGCGGAGTCAGCGTATAACGCTTGACAGTGTTTTGAAATTAACTGCTTGAATTTTTAGGGCAATTTTTGAGACATATTTTGGAAATGTTGAGTCAATTATCACTGTTTCTACATACACATTCCTAATAATTCTTATTCAGTTTTCTTATTTTTTATCATTGATAAAAAAAACAACATTGTATTCAGTTAAGTTTACAGTTCTGTCCAGCTATATTCACTGCCTCCTAATTCCACCTGACTCCATCTGATCTCTCCAGCACTCATGACCGCTTGCGGTTGAAAGCCGGTTTCGATGAAATCATATGTGGAGAGGCAGTATTTAGATTTGTAAGTTCAATGTCTTATTAACGGCAGTTAATAAAGGTTCTTTCTATTTTACTATAGCTTAGACAAGATAAGTTATCTGCACAATTTTGAAACTCGTAAGACAAATTAAAAAAAATTAATCTTTATAAAAATGTTATAAAAAAAACAGAATTATATTAGGCTAACTAAAAACAATTGTATTTTGTCTTAAATTTTATTAGCTGTAACAATATGAAAACTGACACATTGTACTGGAATCTTCACTCTACATAAGAAGACGAAATAATATATAAAAGCATATACTTATTCAATTTAAAATTACTACGGTAACATTTTATTACTTCGAGAAAATTACAACTTTAATTGCAACAAGCAAGTGCTATTAAAAATTGAAATTCAACTTTTATCGTTGTAGAGTACTACAATGAGCCCTAACATTTTGTATCCCAGTTGACATAAAGATACTAAAGGTAACTTTAAAGAAGTATAGGTACTTTGAAAATGATCTAACAAGCTATTCAAATTTCAATGAGATGCTGGTAGGGTATTATCATCTTCCGATGATAATTTACCTAAAGCACCGGCTAAGGTAACTAAGCCGGTGACAAACGGTATTTTATATAACAGGACATAGAATCAAAGATGTTTCGTTTAGTTAAAATTGTAAATTCGTTTAGACAGATTGAACTATCATTGAAGTTACAAAACTTAATATTACTTTTAGTGTAAACTATAATGTATTTACAGAAGTTGTTGTAATATGATATCCGATATAAAAATAAATAGAAGTTATTTTACACCATTCAAAAACATAACATAATTTAATGATTTAACTGAAGATTGTAAAATAAAATAGCAAAAGTATAATATGTATTAAAAAATATTTCTAATAGAAGGTAAATTACCTAATAAGGTTGAAGACATTGATGTATTCTCACAACACAATTAAAATAAAATACAACGTTAACACTAAAAGATAACTAAAATATTTATTAATTGATAAATAATCACTATTTTAAACCGGTAAATCACTTTACAATAGAATAGATAGCGTCGGTTCGTAAAATAGTGACGCGAAGAAAATAGTGACAGAGTTCTAACCGGCAGAACGTCTGGACGGAAACTGAATCATAAGGTGAGGGTTAGCGTCTAGCGTGGTAGATAGGAAAGGACCAGCTGGGGAGTTTACTACCCCCCACCACTTTCACGGAGGAACCCCCACGGTTAATAACAACACCCCACACACTGAGTATAATATACAATCTACCGGCATAACCCTGTAATAATAATCTACTTAACTTGACTAGCCTAGTCTCCTGTCATTCTTTCATAATACAAAATATCTTGAGAGAAGAAAGGAAAAGTAAATGAAAGCAATATGATGTAATTAAGGAAAAACTAAAAACATAATTATTTTCACTTCTCTAATGACAAGTAATTTGGATTCATCTTGTTTATTATGTTTCTTAAGTCTAAACAAAATAGTTAATTAGAAAACCAATATATAGGGAATGTTGAATAATGCTCTATTCCAATAACTCTGGTCATCAGAGAGATCAAAGTCATCGATTTAACAAGGTGATGCTTTTAAGTTTTTATCAAGCAGCCATACAATGCGCAAATAGTCGACCATTTACAAAAATAAAAAAAAAAATCGGTCCGAGACAACTCAGATAAACTTTCTTATATACGAGTTTATGATTACTTAGCCCAGTGTTTCCATTTATTGAACATTTCATCAAAAATTATCATATAAATAACTTCTCCTGGGCAGGGAATCGAACATGGGTTCACTCCGTCTGCGTTTTAAGCTAATTTCTCAGGAACTAGATTTTTCCCGGGAAAACAGCTTATATCGTTGGATTCGTATTCAAATGGACTACATTTTAGAATTTTTTAATCAGAATCGTCGGTACCGTTTTCAAGAAATAATTTGTTTTCATGTTTTTTCAGAGTTTTTGGGTGGTAACGCCCCCAAATTTAGAGCTAAAATTAATTTCTCAATTTCGCCTCGGGGTATGATTTTTCTGAACATGTATGCCAAATTTCGTCAAAATCGGCCCAGTAGTTCTGGCTCCAGGCGTCTGCACAGACGACAGACATTTTTTAAAAACAACTTTTTTGGACTCAGGGGACCTCAAAACGTGTAAATCCATCAAAATCGAATTTTCACGCTATCACGATACTTTCTCTTTATATGAGACAGTAAAAAAATGTTCAGTGAAGGTTTCCGCGGCAAGATTACTAATAAATATAGATTTTCATCTTCAGGAGGAAAAAACAAAGATTTTGTGAAATCCTTAAGTTTCGAACCAATTACAGGGATAATTTTCAAAGTAGTTACTCAACATAAGAGTAATTTGTAACTGACTGATCACAAGCAACTCCCTTAAGAATGATTTCTATAATAATGTATTCGAAACATCGGGATCCACCAAATATCTGTCGCGGTCTCCTCCAAAAGATCTAGATTTATTAACTTAAAAATTAAATAAAATAATACACAATTAACCTAATATATGTAAGTTGTTTTTTATACCAAGCAAAAAATTAAAAAAAAAAAAAAAAATAGTCCGCCAATTAGTGTGCCACATAGCTTCCTCGTGACATATGGCGCATACGTAAATGGTTTTATATTTTTACAGCCAATTATTGTCAAATTTATTGATTTTTTATCCCTTTTATAAAATGTGAAATGTGTCACAATTGTTATGTTTTAATTTGTGATTATTTAATTGAATAAGTATCCCTTTAGTAATATTTAATTAGTGAAGGCGGTTGAAATTAATTTAAGGCTATCTGCGGGCTACTTTTGACAAACTGTCCAAATTTTTTAAACATCAGAAGAGTACTTTTGAAGAAATAGATGTAAATAAATGGATGTTTGTGCGCATGGAAACAAATGGGTGCACAAGGTTGTAACTTAAATGGGACCCAACAATGGGCTAATTATGACCTACCATCCAAATTTTATTAAAATTGGACGAGTATAGTTTTTAAGATATGTTGGTTCGTAAAAATTGAACGACCAGACTGATTGGATTTCAGAAGTCATTTGAACTATTGGATTTCTGAAATCGGAGACTTATAAAATGTTCGTTTTTCAGAACGATCACATATTGTTTCCGCTACCTTTTCGGTAATTTCGAAAGCAATAAACCTAATAATAAGAGAAAACAAATTTTTGAGTAAAATTAGAAAATGTAGTCTATTTAAATACCATATTGTCTATATTATAAGACATGTTACACGGCATTTGGATAGATACCCCGCCCTTTAACCTAATGATTTGGTAATGAAGAAGTAAAAAATAAATATAAAAATAAAAAATAATAATACATAATAATAATAAGATTAACAATAATAAATAAATAAAAATTTAAATTTAACGTAAAAGTTCTTCTTATAGAAATTTTGTTAACGACGAAATCGAAACCGAAATATAAACAAATATCAGATAAACACTTTTACATATGCGTTAATAATAAATAAATTAAAATAGATATTATAGGATTAAAATTCAGATTCGCAATGCCTATAAGAAAATGTTGCTTGTGTTTGTTGAAGCTTTTTTTTCAGTACACCGGTGAGAAACACAAAATATAAATAAATACTAATAATATAAGTTACTGTCTAATATTTTCGAAGTTTGGTATAATATAAACGGGTTTTAAAAATTACGGTTTATTATCAGAGTTTTAGTATTAAGCCTGATAATCACCAGAGATTGGGAAAATAAAATTAATTCGGTATAATATTAAACAAAATTAAATAATATAAGAATGCACAGTTAGTACGATATCATTATCTTCATGTTATAATTTAATAAAACAATCATAAGAATAATAGTCTAATAATAAAGAGAAAAGGAAGATCGCATTTAGGCTTGTACAATTGAGTTATTATTTAATTAAACGTTTAGTTAATACTCCTTCGCTATATGAAGGTCATTCATGAAGACATGAAGAAATACTCATCTCTCGTAAATACAGAAGATTGTCATTCAGATAACGCGGTAGTACACACTCGGTTATTAATTTATTAAGAGAGAAAATGTCCTTTCCGTCTAAGGAATTATCAGACATATTCACACTTCTTATAAAAAAAATGTTCCTTTGAAATATTAGTAATTCATTATTTTCAATGTTTAGAATTATCTACAATATTCTCTTACTGTATATAATAATCTACATTGGTAGAATATATTACTAAAAAAGAAAATGTGGATGTTTAAAAAGATAAGTAGGAAATTAAATTTCTAAGTTAAAGAAGATGGAAAGGAAAGTTTCACGGTGGAATGGTTATGGGGTTAAACATTAGTTGGTTTGTAGTGATAATGAGGAATTGTACATAACTGTATAAATGAGCCGTATATAGTAACTTGATTAAGAACTAGGCATCGCGTGGCTCTATCATTGAAGCGAGCAATGAAATACTGAATATTGAAATTTATTAATCATGATGAATGTCATAGTTGAAGATAAGTGGAAGAGGGTAGTGTAGGAAAGAGTGGGGGTACTCGGTACAAAGCTTTACTTCCTAAACAAACCATACACTATACGACTATAACAATCTTCACCACCCGCGGTAGCTTGTAAACAATTATTATAAATGTATCTCGTCACTACGCAAAGAATTTTGCTTGTATCAAGTTGAAATTTTGCATACCTGTTTCAATTGTGCATTAGATGGTGTATATGAAGTTTTATTAAAATCGTTTTGTTAGAACGTAAGATATCGGTAAAAAGGTTGTTTTCTCTATTATAAACGTTTAGGTCCGCTTTAATAGTTTTAGCGATCTTTATTAAGTCATAGCGGTGTCGCTGTTGGTTTTAGTAAAAAATGTCATTTGAAAAAAATGTTCGTCTCATCGAGTATAGATGATGATAGAATCTTTTCCCGTCCTGAAATTCCAATTTAAATTTTGTACCTCTCGTTTACGCGAGCGTTGCGCGCGAACTCACGGACGGATCACGCTGTCCAACGAACTTAGCCTGAGTATTAGTAAGAGGAACATGTATACCAAATTTCAACTAAATCGGTCAACTTTTACTCAAGTTATCGTCACACGCGTAAACGTTACTGACAGACAGACAGACAGACAGACAGACACGGAGCATATTTCGTTGAATGTAGGAAGCTCGCTACGCTCGCTTCAATAAAGAAAGATTTTTCTTGACTAAAAGAAAAATTATACATATATATGTACAAAGCCAATTTAAGCCATTATAGTAAGAGACTATATCAGCTAGCAGTGATAACCTTCAGTGCCAGTGAGTCGACTGTATATGTTTAACTAGGCATCGCGTGGCTCTATCATTGAAGCGAGCGTATAGTAATAAATATGTATTGAATATTGAAAAAAAAGATTATTGTGAATCATGATGAGTTGATAGATAATGGGTCTGGTAGTAGTGCAGCGGCTAGTAGTAAGGGAACCACCCCGCATTCTTACTATTCTTCTAACCACACATCTCTATTTCAATATTTATAATTTGTATCTCTTTGCTACAAACAAACTACTGCATGTATCAAATTGAAATTTTGCATACCTGTTTCAATTGTGCATTAGATGGTGTATATGAAGTTTTATAAAAATCGTTTCGTTAGAACGTAAGATATCGGTAAAAAGGTTGTTTTCTCTATTATAAACGTTTAGGTCCGCTTTAATAGTTTTAGCGATCTTTATTAAGTCATAGCGATGTCGCTGTTGGTTTTAGTAAAAAATGTTATTTGAAAAAAATGTTCGTCTCATCGAGTAGATGATGATAGAATCTTTTCCCGTCCTGAAATTCCAATTTAATTTTTGTACCTCTCGTTTACGCGAGCGTTGCGCGCGAACTCTTGGACGGATCACGCTGTCCAACGAACTTAGCCTGAGTATTAGTAAGAGGAACATGTATACCAAATTTCAACTAAATCGGTCAACTTTTACTCAAGTTATCGTCACACGCGTAAACGTTACTGACAGACAGACAGACAGACAGACAGACAGACAGACAGACAGACAGACAGACAGACAGACACGGAGCATATTTCGTTGAATGTAGGAAGCTCGCTACGCTCGCTTCAATTAAAAGAGTTAAGACAAAAGTTTTCTAAAACCTTTTTTATACCTCCTCTTGGTACATATACAAGAAAGGAGGCATTTGTTAATAGAATAGGCAATCTAACTGGACACTTAAAATATTACGTGATCTATAAGAATTCCAAGATCACTGTGCAATAATATATAATACCGAAGACAATAAACTTTGGATCATCATTTGATGACTTTTCCAAGTTCCCAATCGTAGGATTCTGGTGATCCACTTCGGACGAGGAGCACTAACCTGGTACACGGATGGATTAAAAATAGACGGAAAGGAAGAAATAGGAGTAAATGGTCCAAACTACAACCTTTCTATATCCTTGGGCTCGTTTCCCACAATATTCCAAGCGGAAGTCCACGAGCGGAAAATCCAAGCGGAAGTGCCCATGAAAATCTTAGCAAATGATTAAAGGGGCTAAAATTTAAATAATTTCGGACAGTCAGGCAGCCTTAAGAGCTCTAAGTAGTTTCATTTGTGAGTCTTACTCACAACAAAGTTAGCCTAATGTGAGTACCGAAACATTAAGGTTTTGAAGGAAATGAGATTGCCGATTGCCTTGCTAAAGAACGTGCAGAATCTTTATTCATCGCTCCAGAGCCTTTCTGTTGAACAAACCGTAGCCGTATTGGGGGACAGACTGAAGGCCTCACACTGGGAAAATGTCTCGGGCCTTAAGCAATCCAAAAGGTTCCCAACCTTTTCAAAACAAAAGGGCAAACATGCACCTCTCACTCAGCAAAAAGGAACTGAGGATGCTGACAGGTGACAGGTCTCCCCATACATGACCCTGCTATCCTTAATACCAAAAAAGATGGGCATTGCTCAGAATGACACTTGCCCCTTATGCTCTGAAGCAGAGGAAAGTGGAGATCGCATTTTTTTTGTAACTGCGAGGCATCAGATGTGCAAAAACGGCAGCTCTCGGTAAGGCTATCTGGTACCAACCGAAATACGTAAGGTAGCCCCCAGAGATATCCTCAGCTTTGTCAAAGCCTGAGAATGAACTGGGAAACAGTATAACTAATAACTATGGGGTTTTGTTAGCAGAACTTCTATCAACTCCTGATTTTCCCTCATTCACATTTAATCTTCCACTTGTTTACAGACAGTGAAGATAGTCACTTGTAGTTGAGTCTGCTTTGTACAATAATTACTTTTAGAGGAATATGTATTAAGTTTTATAAGCATGCACATCGCCTTCCATCTGTGCCCCTAATCGGCAAAATCTATGTGTCTCAGTCAGGATATCGCAGAGAGTAGAAGTCGTACTGTATAGTCGAGAGTAAAACATGTCGGTGAACTACCAACTCAGAACCGTGGCCAAAAACATATTGTAAGTCGCAATTGAAATTAACATTGCACCATAACTGATATTGTTTCTTTCGACCTAAATTGTAAAAACCCATCCAATTAGCAATGCATAACATAAAATAATACGAATAGCAATCACAATGCCATACACATAAATTATGGAAATAACTAATCTGACATGATAAGGATTTGAGAGCTGAAATTAATTGAAAGATACAAATAACTACAATTTCTTTGACAACTCAGTCCTGTTTTACATGATTTAAGGATTTTCTGTATTCTAGTTAACACACCTTTCTTTTAATTTTTGCCTAAGTTTCCAAGGTTATTAAAACAGGTTTGGTTTTTTATAAAGGTTGATTTAGAAGCAATTAAGGAATTAACATGTTTAACGAGATATAACTAACTAAAGGATATAGTACATTAATTTAATTATTATTTGTGAGTAAAAATCAATTTAAAAAATAAAATCTTTATGCAAAACTGTAGAGCATTTATGCATCTGGATTGACATTATTATTAGGTCATTCTAGCTTGGCAAGATTGAATACTTTTTACTCCTTTCAACAAATCTGTGTTTCAACCCTAAATCTGGGAAACTACGCCAAATTCTTATTCGTGTAGGAATTATAGTTTTAGCGAAAGTACCTTAACTATTAATTGTTAAAGGGTTTGCCTTTAGACAAATAATATTTCAGATATCCTGCTAATAAAATATACTGGCCCAATAATTATTTTATATAATTGCCTACTTTATAATATATACATAGTTAGGTAAATAAGCATTTCTATTCTAATTATTAGCTGTTCTATTCAAAGTGTAGAGTTTTAGAGCCTAGAAGTTCTTTCTGTATGAAACATATTTTGAGTCAGCAAAACTATTTATATTTATTTGTAACAAGCGTGTGACATAATTATGATCATAATAGAGTCAAAGAAAACAAACAGAAAAAATCATTTAATACAATATAGACCCTAAAGAAATAACACGAGTAAGTTGCAATAAAAAAGAAGTAGGGTTCTTGATTTTGGCTACGGACCCTAAAAAAGATCAACTGAAATAAAAACTAGTTTCAATAAAAGAAATAAACAACTTCTCTCAAGGAAATAGGTTTCTATTACTCCAGTTCTATTACCCTAGATATATATATATATATATATATTTGTTTTTATCACTAAGTTAGAATAGTACAAGAGTTTCCTCTTAGAAATCAGTCAATCAGTGATAAGATTGTTTTTAGATAAACAACTGAAATAGAAACACGCAATTCCAGCAATAGCTTTGCGTGTTGAGGGCTTAGTATAATCAAACATTGTCACGGCGCTAGTAACAGTCTTGCTGGTTTTAAACGCTTAAAAAGAAAAAAAAAACTATCTAGACTAGAATAATGATATTGTTATGACCTAGCAATAGAAACACAATAAAGGAAACATTTATAAATATATTATATCTGTCAAAAGGCTAAAAGCAATTCAGGAAATAAACTATTGCAATTCAACATTTACCTAAAAAAGAAAAAAAGATAATTTCAATATGGCGAAAGATGATAGTTAAATCAAGAATTATAGGCAAAAGATATCTCCACGAGTTTATAAAATAAGTAGGTTATGATATCATGTTATTAGATAATTCGCTTACCTTATTCGATGAAAATTCTATTTATCGTATTGATAAATATTATTATAATTTACATAGTGTAAATTAATTATGTAAAACTATATTTTAGGTTTTTCAATAGATCTTTCCACCACAAAATTCTATTTAGTGGACTTTGCGAAATAATAAATGGATAACATGTTTAAATGTTAGCAGAAACTTCGTAAATTTAAATATCTAAGTCATTAGCAAATGTAAAACAGAAACAGAGCTGAATTCGGATTAAAAAAGAACAATGTCCTTTCATAAAAAAATTAGTTATTGTGTCAAGCACATGCCTTTTTTCCTTATATTGTAATACCAATAAAACAAATACTGGAGATGACACTTAAATATTACTTAAATCACTTAAAGCAAGGATCACGTAAATTTCTTGGTAATTTAATCAGCTCAAACATTTAGTTAAATAGTCATACCTAATTTCTTCGTGATTTAATCAGCTCGTACTTTTATAGTTACAGGATCACTTAAATTTCTTGGTAATTTTATCAGCTCAAACATTTAGTTAAATAGTCATACCTAATTTCTTCGTGATTTAATCAGCTCGTACTTTTATAGTTACAGGATCACTTAAATTTCTTGGAAATCTAATCAGCTTAAACATTTTAGTTAAATAGTCATACAGTCATACCTAATTTCTTCACGATTTAATCAGCTCTTACTTTTATAGTTGCAGGATCACTTAAATTTCTTTGGAAATCTAAACAGCTCTTGAATTTTTGGTAAATAATTCATACCCAATATCTTCGCGATCTAATCAGCTTTTACTTTTATAAATGTGTCCATAATTTAAATTATTGGACATACACTACAGATAAACAAATTATATTACCTTAGTTCAAAGGAGTAGAACAGTAATAATTCAATCAATTTACCTGTAACATAAAAAAATATACATTAAATATCACACAATAATTAATTAAAATTTAGAATTATATTAAAATAATCTTTAATTAATTAATTTAAGTTTTTCTATAGTAATGTTAATTCTAATCTAACTTAAGTCATAACAAATATAATATAATACATATAACATGTTGCCCCTAATATATTCAGTATTATAAAACATATTGAATATGAATCTTCAATGAGAAGCAATCGAATTCGATATTTATAATAGGTGTGATTATAATATTCAAAAAGTTGGTTAAATTATTTTTATCATTCCCCCCCCCCCCAAACTAATCTATGGTAACGGAGGCATTGCAATCATAGTATATACTTCACAAAACCCTAATATCTTAAAATCCATATCATTTTACTTTATTTCACAGTTCTATGCCTATTTCGAGACATAGGAAGTTATGTGGCACTCCAATTGCCGGAGACTATTTTCCTGGATTTTATAAATATCGATTATACTACACTACGAGTAATTAATGGAAATAACCCTTGGTAGACTAAGGTTACTAATTCCTATATCTTTTTGAAAGGCCGGTAGTACAAACCTAAATACTTCGTTCAAGGAAGACACTATTATAAAGCAAAACAGATACTTGCTTCAATTTAACAATTAGGGTCACCATCAGCTAAGGCTGAATTGAACGACTTATTATTATGTTAGTCAATAAATGGTATTGTTACTTTCTCACATAAAGAGTAAGTATTGGTATGGCGCGATAATTCGATTTTAATATTTTGATAAATTTACACGTTTTGAGATCCCCTGAGTCCAAAAAGGGTTTTTTTTTTTTTTTTTTTTTTTTTTTTTATTATTTTTTTTTTTTTAAAGTCTTTCTGTTTTTTGTCGTCTGTGCATAGACATAAAGCCTAAACTACTGGGCCGATTTTGTCCAAAAAATTGATAATTGAAAAAAAAAAAAAATTAAAAAACGAAAAACAAAATTGTATCTCCAAATTTGGGGGAGCTACTTACATTCCTTGAGCAACAATATTTATTGATATAAAGCTTCCTTTAAATAAGGAGGAAGATTAAAGCAGTATTTCATGTTGCAGTAGAACGAAATATTAATAATAAATGCAATGCGGAACAGCAAGGAAAATTATACCAAAACGGAAACTCTTCTTACACTCTTGTTAATTTTTAAACACGGATTTGTCTGGAAACATTGCAATCTTGTATAAACTCTTATTTAAAAAATTGCAAAGTTTCTATTTATTAAAATCACGTAATTACAAACTGAAATATTTGGTATAAACCTTAGATTATCAATATTTATTTATTATGTTTATTACTAGGTAAATACAATTAAAAGTGCAAAATTGATGACTTATAAGTTAATTAGTAGTTTACAAAATGATAAGTATAGCGTCTAATAGAGACCGATTTCGTACACATCGTTTTTTAGGGTTTCGTTGGTAAAACCAAAAAAAGAAACCCTTATAGTTTCGTTCATGTGTCTGTCTGTCTGTCTGTCACTCTGTACGGTTCCAATAACTTTTGAATAAAAAGAGATAGAAACGTGAAACTTTCCAATATTAAAGATCGTTTTGACGCGCACACAGGAAAAATATAGCGAACTCAAAATTATCAGCTGTTCAAATCCAAAATGGCGGATAACTCACGTCATGCGAAAAAATTTTTTTTTTTTAAATTTTAAGTGGGGTATCAAATGAAAGGTATTAAAGAGTAGATTACAAAAATATATAACACTTGTGGAAGGCGTTTAATTTTCTACGCCATTTTGTCAAAAACATCGAAATTTTGCTTGCCCCCCCCCCCCCCCCCTCTAAAACTATATTTCCGCTCTTACTAAAAATATAGAAAAATATGCAAAATGTGCAGTCTGATGGGCCAAAGAAAAAATAAGAATAGCAACTTGGTCGCATTAACTGGGAATCCAAGATGGCGGCTAATTGCTGTCACGGGGAAATTTTTTTTTTTTTAAATTTTGAGTGGGGTATCAAGTGAAAGGTATTGAAGAGTAGATTACAAAAATATATAACACTTGCGGAAAGCGTTTAATTTTCTACGCCATTTTGTTAAAAACATCCAAATCCCCCCCCCACTACTAATTTCATGTTTACAACACCAACGAAACCCTTTTTACGTGAGACTTCACGCACTACCAATTTATTTGGCACACTTTCTTTGTTACTTAACGTATTTATTTTGAAATTATCTCTATTGAAAAGAGGGATATGCCTTTACCCCAAAGTACATTGGACTAAATATTCCTCTGTTTTAATAGTTATAACTTAGTTACCCATCCTATTTTTCAACATTTTATGGATATTAATAAAGGTGGGTAACAAAGTAAAAGAGACGTATGGGTGCGCCTCTATTTACATCGTTACCTACCACTTTCTTTTCTGTCATGGTAGGTATCAAAGTAAAAGAGTACCGTTTTTCTTAATTAATCACGTTTATTTCTTTCAGTTTTATCCACCAAAGAGAATATCTTACGTTCTCGGTAGTAGTGGGAAACAAATAATTGTTCATTAATTACTTCAATTCTTACATTTACCCAATACGTGTCCATAAAAATATCCATAACTAATTATTAATTTTTATTATCCTTTAAATACATACATATACATAATATGTATATTATCATAATATTTTTGTATAGACTATACCGCATAACACTACTGCATTGTGAAAATGTGATTAGTATGTATGTATAATAATAATATATTATATTATTATATTGTATACTATTATTATTCGAGAAAGGCTACTATTACGTTCGATCGATTAAGGACCCAACAATATGCTAATGAATATGCTTCCGATTTCGGCTAAAAATTATAATCTATAGAAGAACATAGTACTGTAACTCTAGTAAATTTAAGCAAACTTTAAAAAGTCTATTAGGCACATGTACTTCTACCGACAATGATTAATATGCACAAAACCAATTCTGCATATTCGATCAATAAACAAAAGTATTATAATCTATTCTTTAAATTATTTACAATATTAACGAATAAATAATCTTATGCAGAAGCAGAAGAACATACAACTGTATATGTTTAACTGGACTGAAGTATATAGTCGACTAAGCACTAAAGCAATCAATAAAGTTATATCAATCACGGCTTATGAACGAAATTAATTAAAGTGATATTTAGATTAAGCGTGTATGATAAAATCTTATTTGATTGATTCTCATATGTTTTTATATTATTTTTAACTATTTCCTCAGTTTACGTCTTCATCAATAACTTCCATCATAATATAGGGGTGGTATTCCACGTGGAATGGCAAACACACACTCCAAGAGCTCAAAAAATGTTTGACCTTTTAATAATTAACACTTACAGAATAAGTCAGCTCCTAAGTTAATTCATAATTTATTTCATGAGGAACCTAACCTTGGGAGAATCGGGAGAAACAATATCATCGTAATAATCTACTACATTTCATCTCCAGTCAACTCCACTCTAAAATTTAAAATGTACCCTTCAAATATCATTTTTAGCTAGAATTATCAAGGGGAAAACTAAATGTCGTATGAAACACTGGAAGAAAACAAGAATCATTATAAAATAACAAATTATTATAATATTAATAGGATTATAAAATTCTAGATTCACCGTTGTTGATATTAACCTTCAAGTGATATAAATTCTTTGTTATTATATTATATACCCATAATTTATTTATTTATTGCTTGAAGAAGATAACGCATTTTCCCGAAACGTCGGTAAATCCAGAATTGATATTTTAATTCTTGACAGATTCTCGACTATTATCTATTTTTATTTTTTTCTCAGTCTATGAACAACGTATTTATTAAAAATACCGCGTAATAATAACATTATAAATTGTTCTTCCTTCAAATGGCATGTTTAATACATCTTGTAAAAGTTTTAATAATTATTAATATTATACATAATGTCTAGGGCTGTTTATAATTTCATTGATAATATGTGAAACAAATAATTTTTTACATTTTCTATACGTGGAGTGTGAGTATAATATCCAGTATTTGTAAGCACGATTAATTCAAGGAAAATCTATAATGTTATACATAATTAATTCTGCGTTAACTATACTTTTATCACAAATATTTATTTCCAACCTAATCTCCTTAGTGTTATACATCACAAGTTCACTGAACTACTCTAAAAAAAAAAAAATAAAAAAAATAATAATATCAATAAATAAAGAAAGAAAGAAAAAAGGAGTTGGCCAGGATCCTCTAAACTTTCCACAATGTGGGTTTTGTTGTTCTCCAATTCAAAGAAAGTCAGTAGGGTGAAAACCCTAAAAGTTTTTTTTTATCTAGGGGAGGGTGAAATTTTATGTCATAAAAGTTGTATTCCACGTGGAATACCACTAACCAATATTTTATGTGAGTAGGGTTCTAACCAAGAAAATAGAAAATATCTTGCCTGACCTAAATACATTTCCACCTCGTGTTTAACTTCCTCTTTCTTCGCATGGATATATACACTCTGTATATTGGGTATAGACCCAATACACACTTTGTATATTGGGTCTATCCCAATATACACTTTGTATATTGGGTATAGACCTAATATACAAAGTGAATTAAAGCTTGATGTTTAAATTTATAATTAATATAATTAAAAAAAAAGGTTTCCAACTATATTAATAAAAGAACAGATAAATCTTAGATTAAGAAATTATCAAAGGATTTTACTGCTATCATCTCTGCCCCATAACACTGTCAATCCAGTTCAGACAATAGATGTATTCACTTCAGTAAAGCTATTGTACCGGTACTTCAATACTATCTCCTCTAACCTTAGATCAGTGACTTGGTATTAGAGAAGTATCAGGCATATCCAAGCGTATCCAAAGATTGACTTTAGCAGTAGGGGAAAACAGGAAAAGAAAAAGATACACCTTGACACCCCCGTCTCCTTCTCCTTGTATCGCTGTCAGGACATAAGAATAAAAAAAAGGATACGACTATTTCCTTCCCTTACAGATAAAAAGAATCTAGTGGAGCTACCGCAAAACCGCTAAAGCACTGATAGAATATAAGAAATATGCAAGAAAATCTCCATGGTTTAATCTAACCGCACCACACACAGATCCGGCCCGCTTATTTCAACCTCAAATTACAAATAATTTTGTTATGAAAAAAAATTACACCGAGTATTTTCATTCAGAAGGATACCTTAAAACCCGCAAAAAACGTATTAAAAAAGTATAACTACCGGTTGTGTTGTTTCTAGGGTATAATAAAGAAGTAAAACACTGGTAGGACACAATACATCAAGCAATGACCTGCCATTTTGAAATTCTTTGCAAGGTGTTGTTTTATATACCTAGAAAACAACACAACAGAAAACAGTCCCGAGTTATTTGAGATAGTTAAATCATCATTAAGATTAAGAGCTCTAAAAACGGTTTAAACATGTTCTCTCTTGCGGGATCGTCAATTTCTTTACACATCCACACTCAGTAACATCATCATTTATATGTATTGGGCTTGCATAGTCATAGGAAATAAAACTCAAAGACCAAATGCGATAAGTTTCTTGATAAAGAACCACTATAGCTAATGCTTAATGTAGTTTCGACCTCTTCAGTTTGTCATAATCAGATCACTGATAACTAATTTAACAATCACAACATGATGACCAATGAGATGCTTTCGTTTGCTTGGCTTAACAAAAGTAAACCAATGGCATCTTCAATGAAATTATAAATTCTTACTTAACCATTATAAAATTCAAATAATTCGTAATTTCTAAACGAAATACGATGGTATGAGTAAGAAACGCAAACAGAAATGTACCAAAGCGAATCTAAAACATCTCTTAAATTTGAGAATAGACAAAAAAGTACAAACAATCCCAAAGCCTTCCTGGCGGAGCTCATTTTTTCCGATATAAGTTGAACATGATATTACCAAGATCTAACAACGTTATTTTATATAACCCTATACGAAACATCTTGCTCTTCTATGTAGGTTTCTACTGAGTAAGAGTACATTAAGTCCACCCAACTATCAATGGCCAACCAATAAATTTTTCAGAAAAAACATAATACACGGCGAAATCAAGAAGTTAATTTATGCTTTAAATTTGGGGGACCTCCCCCCAAAAAAACGATGAAAACCAAATTCTCGAAAACGGTTAATTAAGACTATGGACTAAACTTTAGTCCATTTAAATACGAATTTAAGCAGCAGCAGTATTACCCTCAATATAAAGGGTGGGCGGTGTGCCACAAAAAACCGCACTTTTTTGAACACTTATATAGCTCAGCTTCTGTAGTAGATAGAGATATGGGGTTTGCGGGGTCTGAAAACTACATTCTTCTACTTTAAATTTCATATCTATAACTTTAATAAACAGGTCAAGTGTGTGCTGGTCAGTACACAGCGAGGGTCCGCAGGCCACACTGTATAGTTTAAGTAGTACCCTATTGATGGTGTTTTTTAAAATGCTAAAAAGCTTACTTTGAACTATCCTATGAGTCTGATATTCTCAAAACACATAAACAAACTTCCGATAAAGTATTTTTTTGCCACTGAACCGGACTACAACCATATAAATACATAGAAAAGACCATAATTATAAAAAAGCGTATTTGGTCAATAAAAAATAAAATAATATTTTTTTCGAAATTTACAAAAAGTGGTATATTACATCATATTTACATATTTAAAGTTCCGCAATGATAATGGATTTTTGTTTTCTTTACGTAATTTGTCCAAAAGTTATAAAACAGTCGAGAAGATGAAACTGACCTTTTGACCTCTACCAAAAAAGTGCAATGTAAAAGTATCAAAAATCATACGAAAAATACTCGCGCCTTAAAACGCGAACTTAAAACAATCCGATATTTTATGATATGTCTATGAAATATTAAAAAACTAGTATTTGAAATAATTGAAAAATACTTTCTAGTATTTTTTTTTAACTAAGGTATTACGACATTGTACAATGAGGGAGAGAAAAAAAAAAAACAAAAAAAAAAACAGAAAAAAGCGGGCATCTTAAGCCTAAATAGTGAATGGAATTCAGATAGACGAGGGATCATAAGCCATATACCGGGGCACAGGCTGAACGAGATATCGAACTATTTGTTTCAATCACAGATACGTTCTCTCGGCAGGTTTCACAACGGCCTCCTAATACGAAACATATCTCTTCTCTTTGCAAAACTCTTCAATTGGTATTTCAGTCGATTTTGTTTTGTTTTGAAAAATTGAAAGTGATATGTGAAGTAATGTTAAAGAATGTATAACTTCTATCAGTAAAATAGACATAGAATTACGTATAATAATAAAAGTAAAAACTATAAGAAGTATAAATAATAAATAGTATAACTGTAAAAAGTTATTTTTGTTACTTAAGTTATCTAACGCACAGAATTGGCTTTAGTATATTATTTTTTCTCACAGTTAGAATAATAATTTTTTTAAAGAATTAACTACAGGTTAAAAGTACTTTTCAACAGTAAAATATTTTAGTTATAGTATAAAATAAATTATTAAGACTATACAGAAGTTATTTGTTGTTACTTAAGTTATCCAACACTTATAAAATTGACTTATGTATTATTTTCTTATTCATTCCTCTAATTATCTGGGTTTTTTTTTTGCTGCACTGATGACCTATAGATTAAAAGTGATTTGCTGCAATAACTTATTTTAGTTTAAGAGACATGCCGTAATTAGAAACACGTAAAATAATGTTTATTTTTAGGGTCCGTAGGCAAAACCAAGGACCCTTATATTTTCCTGCGTGTGTCTGTCCGTCCGTCCTCTCGCGTGCTCTCACGGCTACACCTTTCGTCCGATCACTTTGAAATTTGGCATGTATGTGTCTTGTACCTGCCCACATATTTTAAAAATATAGCGACTTAAAAAAAAAATTTTTCAAAAAAAATTAGGGTAAATAAACTTAAGGGTTAAAATTTTTTTTTTTTTTGTCGACACCGTGAGGGGTATCATATGAAAGGGTACGTCGAGCTGATTACAAAAATATATAATTCTTTGGATATAACTTTAATAGGGCGAGCGTAGGCAAGTTTGAAGTGGGTGTGAAACGTGCCCCCCCCCCCTCCCTCTATCTCGCTTATGTGAAGTGCAAAAAATCTGAAAAAATTCCTTAACATTCTTCGACCAAAAGTAAAGATACCACTTTTTGGAAATTTCGAAAAAAATATTATTTAATTTTTTATTGACAAAATACGTTTTTTATAATTATGGTCTTTTCGATGTATTTATATGGTTGTAGTCCGGTTCAGTGGCAAAAAAATACTTTATCAGAGTGTGTTTTGAGAATATATATATATTCTCCCCCCCCCCCCCCCTGGATACTATATTATTATATCATTTGACGTGAAAACTGATTTCTGATCGATGCCATACTACTACTATTCTATTGTACTTTAAAGTACAATAGAATTGTTGAGGCACTATCAATGGAGACATAAGGGTGAAATTCATTTTAATCTGATTTTATTTGTTGTTCTATTTGTCAGTTGAAGTGACGAAACTAACAAATATAAACTCACAATTAATCAAGTTTATAAAAGCAATTATGAATACTTGCGCTGTTTGTAAGCTGAAGAGACCAAACTAGCACATAATATGAACTTGCAATCAATCACGTTTATAGAAGAAATTATGAACTTTCTATTTGTTAGTTAAAGAGACCAAACTAGCACATAATATGAACTCACAATCAATCAAGTTTATAGAACCAATTATGACCTTTCTTTTTGTTAGTTAAAGAGACCAAACTGGCACATAATATGAACTCACACAATCAATCAAGTTAATAGAAGCAATTATGAACTTTCTTTTTGTTAGTTAAAGAGACCAAACTAGCACATAATATGAACTCACAATCAATCAAGTTTATAGAAGCAATTATAAACTTTCTATTTGTTAGTTAAAGAGACCAAACTTGCACATATTATAAAATTCAATCAAGTTTATATAGAAGCAATTAATAATTAAGAAGGATTTCTTTCCCTGCTACTACATGATATAAAGTACCTACTATTCAAACAAGAAAATTTCCCCATATCTCTATCTCTCGGCATTTATACAGCTACCTTAAAATATCGGTCATAGAATTGAAAATTTTAACCAGGAAAAAATATTGCTAACTGTATTTATCAGGTATTTTATATAAATATTAATAAGATGAATTTTTCACAGGAAGTTTATTAAAAAAATAAAGATTAATTAATTTTCATACTCATAAAATCACATTTTATAATCAACTTGCTAAGTATACAAGGAAATAGATCAATTATGCGATTAAACATAGTTTGAAGAGACTAACCGTTGTTTTACTAAAGCATATAGACTTATACAAAAAACTGTGAAGGAAATGCGAGTTTTATTTAGTAATAATTTACATATTGAACCATAGCTTTTTGAGACAATGTTAGGTTTACACTACTTAAGGAATAATTAACCATTTCCGGGATTTAAAAGAATAAACAGCGATTTCCGTTAACATCAAACTACATACATAGTTGGTTGTTGTGTTTATACAATTATTGTAGATCAATGTTAAGTATATTTGTTTTTAATGCTAGGAATCGAATTAGAATGGGAATAAATGAGAACGTTATCATGATATGATACATCGTTATAGTGTGTTAGATTTTAAATTGCCTGTCTGTAATTTGAGAATTGTGAATCTTTCTAATACTGATATACTAATTAACTAATATACATTGAAAGTGTTAGTAAAGGTCAGTTGTCCACCAAGATTTTAATTGAAAGAAGGCTCAATATAATTAAGAGGAAGTGTGTTATAAGAACTGGTTAGAAGTTCACTGATTTTGTCCCATAATCAATAATAAGGTCTTTCTTTTACAGAGGTTTTAGTTGTATTCCCTACAAAGTATCAATCATTTCCACAAATATCATTCGAATAAAGAAGCATTTACTATGAATCTATGAATTTTCCTTTTTTGATTACTATATAAATATATAAGATCATAAACATTTCCGTAAATTTAACAAGGAAAATACACTTAAACATTTTAATAACATATTCCCACTACTACTACTAATAATAATATGCTTCGAATTATAAAAATATTTAGTATTTATAATTTATACTATTACCTATGCGGCACTTTAGATTGTTTCTCCCCTTATAAAAAAAACAGAGGGGAGTGCCAATGTGAAGAAGCTGTACGGAATGTTCTTCTTTAGACTGTCACTTCCCTTATAAAATCAGAAGTGTGATATTCCTTTTTCCCCAGAGTATCCTTTTTCTTACTAGCTATTTAGTCAAAATCATTTTACTCTAAAACAACATACGGGAGTAACAATCTAAAGATGTGCCCCTTATGCTACAGTTATGCCACGGTTGGTCTCAATAGGTGCCGACGTTTCACATAGGAGCATCGTCAGGAGTGTGTGTGCATTTTAAGGAAGTAACAACATTTCTGGTTACTTCCCTAGAATATGTAATTCCCTGAAGGTGCTTTAAACCTGACGAATACATCAATAACAATTTTTGAGTTGTAATATATGCATCACGCACTCAAAATATTAATTTGTTTGTAATTTTATAACACAGAAAGTTATAGGTTGACGTTGACAGGCTGCGCCCATATCTTCATAACGAATATTGAGACATAATTACAAGAAAAGGGAAGTTCCAAAGTTACAGAATATACCCCATAGTTAATTCCCTAGAACAACAAATAATACCTTGAAGGTCCTCCCCACACCGAGTACATCTTCAGAGAATCTTCTGAGTGAGTTCTAGGAAAGTAACAACATTAACTGGTAACTTCCCTAGAATGACATGTACTTCCCTGAAGATGATCCAAATACTGGGAGAATCTTCAGGCGTGTATGTGTGTTATAGAGTATAGAGAATTAACAACATTAATTGGTTACTTCCCTTGAATGACATGTACTTCCCTGAAGATGCTCCCATAAAAACTGGGTACGAAACGTTGGTGGGACCTAAATCCTTCTTGACGCGTTCATAAATTTGTCCAAGCTTAAACAAATCATACATATTATATTCATACTTATAATATTTCCTTATCCTTAAAAAACTAATAAAAAAAAATACTAAGTATAATTATTAAATTTTCGAAATTCATCAATGCGAGAAAGTTCGTCAATCGGATAGGGTGATTCCAATTTAAAGTGCAATTTTCATGTCCTATAACTGGAGCGTTTTTCACATAATTGACAGGATTTTTCTTCATAGTAACTCAGTTAAGCTTACAGAACTACAACCAAGCAAAAAAAAATAATGCACCGCTTAATTTTAATCGCAACAACAATTTTAAAAGGCAATTTTGTAACAACCGTGGCTGTCCTTAAGTCAGTTGTTCTTATTCACTTCACTCTAGCTCATACATTAATAATTTTATTCAGAAACTTATTGTATAATTTTAAAGTAGGATCCTACCAGGATTAAAATATGTGTCAGTTATTAAAAATAATAAATTATTATACTAAACGGAACTTCAAGTTAAAGTTTGTCCTTTAAAAAAATGTAATTACCGTGGCATTATATAAATGTGACCCTACTCTGGTTGTGGCAGGGAGATATTTTAAGTGGCGAGAGATTTTCGCAATGCCGCAACACTGGTTTTCTAGCAACATTTGATAGAGGATGAGCTAAACCCTTCAGTTGTCAAAATTTTCAGTCAAAGTCCAATTTTTTTTTTTTTTTTTTTTTTTTTTAACAAATTCTTTATTGGCATAAGTAACAAAAAAAAATATTTGTGTTTACCGGAGCCATAATGTTATTTTGAGAGGGGTTATTTTGTGCCTTTTTATAATTTTGATATTTTGTAAGGGATTGGAGCTTTTTAATCAAATTTGGGGAAGGGTATAATGGACAATTTTGGAGTATATATTTATATTTTTTTTATTTTTCTAAACGGAAGTTTTTGATTGGATTTTTGTTAGGGTTGTTTGCAGGTATTTAAACGGGTATCATAAGCAGTCTGTGGACTGACTTAACAGTGGACCAACCTGGCATTTGCCTAGTAAATTGAGGGAAACCACAGAAAACCTCAATTAGGTTGGGTGGACCCGATTCCTTCCAAAATTCTTCCTATGTTTTCCCTAAGTAATTTTTATTTATTTTTTAAATTTTATTTCGTTTGTGGGTTTCTGTTGGTGAGTGGACTCCAGATTTTTTTCCAATTTTAGGCTAAGGGGAGTAATTTATTTCTTTTACGAATTTTAGTGTAAGTTTAATATTTTTTAAATTTGAGAATAGGATTGTCTTGATTTTTTCATTTTTGTCTTGAATTTCTTGTATTTTAATTTCTTGGTATAATTTATTTCTTTCTGATTTATATTTCGGACATTCCAATAGGATGTGAGCTACATTTTCTTCTTTTTCAGGACAAGTATAACATATTGGTGAATCCTTAGTCCTATTATATAGTTGTACTGAATGCATCGTGCATGGTAACTTCTTAATCTATTAATTTTCATAGATTCCAAAATAGCACTTTAATTGGAATCACCCTTATAATAACACACTTAATATTCTAAATTAAGATGTCATCTTAAATCGAATTCCTCGAAAACATTTTTTTGCTTTAATGAAAAATGAGTGAACACTATTATTTATCTCGTCGCTATATGAAGATGAATTTATTTTTAAAAATACATATATATTTAAGCTATGTCAAATATTGTTAAAAAAATAGGAGAAATAGGCTAAAAAAGAGAGAAAACAACCGAAATTTCCAACTATTCTACTTTCTCCATAATGCTCGCACACAAAAATAAATAGTCGGAAAGAAAGAAAGAAAACAAATCTGACACGGGAACGAAAATTTTAAAGTTTGGGTGAAAAATTAACTAAAACAGGATAAACTTAGAATATCATTGACCCCGTTCTGTTCGTTACAAAAAAAGCTTTGTTTACATAGCTTAGCAGTTTTGGAAGGTGACAACTCTCTCCAATACCAAACCTAGATGTTCAATCATTTAACAATTTCCTTATTATAAAAAAAAAACCAAACCCATAAATCAGTTTGTTACACTAACGACGAACACAGCGCCAGGGATACTAATATATGAGAACGAAAAGTTTTTTCTACATAATTTGAGTCCAACATAAGATTAAGATAACGTCTGCTATAATATAATAATAAATAAAGCTCTAAAATATATTATAACGATATATTATAAGAAAAAGTAGACGTGGTTATAACTTGACTAACATCTTATTTTTTTTGAAAAAATAAAGATATTCTAAGAAATAGATGAGTTGAGTTCAAATAAATCAAATTCAACTACAGTTAGTCAAATTGGATATACTATGTCAAATAGTGAACAAGAAATGAAGTTAAATATAAAATATAATGTATGACTATAGAAAGCCTACATAGAATATGAAACTTTAGGTAATTATTAACAAATAGGAAAGGATGCAAGTCTTTGCTTTTCGTAATCCTTATGATCAGTTCTTATAACTAAGTCAGATACTATTCTCTACCTTGACTTTTTCCTTGACTGACGATTAACATGGCTGCAACACAAAACAAAACGTACTGGTCGCACTACAATACAAAAGTTACTACTTGTGTTCGATCACTTATCTAGAATTTGTCAAAACAACAAGCTTCGTATAAATATTGTAGAGAAAACCAGCTTAGTCCTACCGCCTAGAAGTCTGGAGCAGAACGAAGCCTCTTAATTCCTGTCGATCCAAATAATTCAGTACAAATCCTTTTAACAAATTACTGACACGCCTTTGTACCTTCCTGACCGTTATCTCCATAAATATCATAATGTTTCTTACGTCGGAAACCAATTTTCGGAAACCAAATCAGATTTTCATGATCCTAATCACAAAATTAGTTAGTATAGCGAAAATCCAATTGATGTAAGTTAGTCACTCGATAAGTTAGTTATTCAAATATTACTCTAAATCTAAGTGATCCTCCATCAAGTGACTAACTAACATCAACTTGATTTTCGGTCTACTAACTGATTTTGCACTCAGGATCATGAAAATCACATTGTCCACCATAATTGACGGGACATCGCCGCTATCCAGCATTTTGATTTTTCAAATGCCTATTGCCAAGCTTTGTCCAGCAGACGAACTTAGCCGACCACATAATTCTTAAAAGGCAACAAAAGATTAACTTATACACAAAATTCAAGCTTGATGGTAGACAGACACTTTTTTGCACGCTTTCTCCTGGACTATAAAGAAAGCGGCTTCTTTGACTTGAGGCTGGGTATAGGAAGGTTGGTTGTTCACATTGATTAGGTTTCCAATACCCAATACCTTCGAGTCTCCAACATTTCACAATCATTGGCAATGTGGAGCGGCAACACGACTCGACTTTGGCCAACCTTGGAAGGTATTGGTCCACGCTAAACACGTGTGTCAACTCGGTTTAAGAATGTGTAATCAGTGGACAACTTCTTTTTCCTGTCATCCGCCTAGTAATCAACAAAAATCACTTGTCGGAATGTAAAAATAGACTGCCAATTACTGTGGCAAATAGCTTCCTCGCATCCTATCATGTTCTTTATTGTTATATTAACATTAACATTATTGTTATATTAACATTAACATTATTGTTATATTAACATTATTGTTATATTAACATTAACATTATTGTTATATTAACATTAACATTATTGTTATATTAACATTAGCATTATTGTTGTTGAGAGATGTAATGGTGTTTTCGATTTCCCCGCGGCAATTTTGTAAACTTCGCTCCAGGGTGAATCATTACCTTTGGTAGTGCAGTAATTTTTCCATGCATCAAATTTAGCTTTGTTAATCATTTTTGTATCATTGTTGGACAATGATTTGTCTCAGACGGATTTCTGTCTTGGAATTTTTAAAATTGCAGGCATCAAATTTTTTCGTTCTCAAAAGTGAATACAATGCTTCCGTTACCTTCGGTAAGCTCGGATGCAATATAAAAAGATGCGGTAAAGTACAGTGGAATAAGAGACAAGATTAAACAAAGTAAAGTAAAATAACTTAATACTATATACTAAATAAATAAAGAGGAGTAAGATATAAAGTTATATAAACACTTGGAGTGAACTTAATAGAATAGAAATAATCGTCTTGACTGGAGAATTTATATAGCTGCCCTATGCTCCTCAGGGTGCGACAGGAATTAAGTCAACTAAGACAGTAAGCTATAAAAGAGTGGATTGAAAAATAAATTTGTCAATTCTAAAGTATTAAGATTTAACATATGATAAACAATCCTACAAATTAAAAATTAAAAACAAAATTGATCACAAAGTTCCACAATTTAGTACAAGGTATAGTCCCTTAAAACATCGGAAGAAAAATCAAATTTTATGTACTAAAATTCATATGGATATGGAATTTTGTAATTGAGAATTACAAATATACAAGTCAATCTAAAATTTTGAACATACAACATACTGAAATCAGGAAAAATTATTTTGAGAGATTACAATACCCTTTTTTTTGTCTCTCATGCGTGACTCCATGTCGGGATTTTTCTATACATACTTTTAACCAGCACAGATGATGGCTGGGAGGCCGAAAAATAGTTCTAAACATTAAAATTTCATTTTGTGGAGCGGCTTTTTGTTTTTTTATTATTTTATAGATTACAATACCTCTTCCCTGGATTAAAAAAAAGGATATTATTGATAAACATATCCAATTATAGACCAATGAAATAATAACTGGGGTGATTTGTTGCAAGTTAATCCCACCGTATTTGCAACCCTGAAATAAAAACAGGTTGCAAGGTCATTCTTTTGAGCATTTTATAAAAGGAAAGAATAAATTAAATGAAATGATGTAAGAAGATTCACACCATAAACAAAGTTAGCTTGGGAAGAAGCGACAGTAATCAGTGACAAGGTCAAGATTATATACCCGTAACCTGTATACCTATACCTAACTAAGTTAAATACAGTGAAACTTGCCCATCCAACTATATTAGCAAAGAAGATATGAACAAATAACAATTACTTAATAAAATAAACTCTGCAATAGTTGACAATTTAATAAAAAAAAAAAACAGCAAAAAATGATCACAGTTTACCGGCAAAGAGAAACAATACCTATTGGTTTATACAGGGTGTCCCAACTTAAGTCTGCCAAAAAGAAGGGGCATATAGGGGACCCTAAAAGGAGTCAAAAATGTTATATTAACCTATGTCCTTTCGGGCTTCGTTTCCTGACTGGCGCCATTTTTAAAAATTTTGGGCTAAGCTTATTTTTTTACACTTAAACAAGTGTATCTCGAGAACAAAGCGGGATAGCTCATAATTTTAGGTATCGTTGAAAACCTAAAAACATTTGCTAAAAGAAATGTTATTATCAATTTTCATTTATTTTTATTCCTTCTAGTTCAAATTTAGCTCAAAATGTCTTTTTTTAAAAAAATCAAAAAATAAAGAAATTTTTGACGGCCCATAGTGCTTAAACTAGTTACATCTTGAATTGTCCAGGCAAGAGGTGTCCCCCCCCCCCCTGTTATTGGTCATACTCCAGGCTTCTAGAAATAGTCAACAATAGTTATTTCATCACACATTTACTTTGAAAGTGATTATGATTATGTCAAGTCAAATGATTATACCGTTCAAAAGAGAAGATATTAAATTAAAAGTAATTTTTTCTCATATTTACATTAGTTTTTTTTTCAATAAATGTGCCTATAACGTAAAAATTTCCCTATTTAACATACAATAATATGGGTATCCATGAAAAGGTTATTAAATAAAGAAGTTTTTCCATTGCCTGGACAATTCAAGATGTAACTAGTTTAAGCACTATGGGCCGTCAAAAATTTCTTTATTTTTTGATTTTTTTAAAAAAAGACATTTTGAGCTAAATTTGAACTAGAAGGAATAAAAATAAATGAAAATTGATAATAACATTTCTTTTAGCAAATGTTTTTAGGTTTTCAACGATACCAAAAATTATGAGCTATCCCGCTTTGTTCTCGAGATACACTTGTTTAAGTGCAAAAAAATAAGCTTAGCCCAAAATTTTTAAAAATGGCGCCAGTCAGAAAACGAAGCCCGAAAGGACATAGGTTAATATAACAGTTTTGACTCCTTTTAGGGTCCCCTATATGCCTCTTCTTTTTGGCAGACTTAAGTTGGGACACCCTGTATATTACAGACCCGTTTTGATCACTTTCGTCAGACGGCGATACATTATTATTAAGTTTTGTAGAAACTAATTACTGATAGTGTTATGGTTATCGTTGGTTATCCAGTATAAACTTTTTTTTTATTGTTACATCAATCCTTAACATTCGCGATTTAGCCAATTAGCGTTAATTTATTTGTTACTTATAATTATACCATTCGGATACCCAAATTGCTTATTCCGCGCAATACCTACCTTGCTACCAAATTAAGTTGGTAAACTTGAGGGATTCTTTTATAAAATTTGAATAAAGATAAATAAATCCTTTTTTTCATTCGAATACCTACATTGCTAATAAGATGTTCTCAGAGAAAGGAACCAGTTAAAGAAAGGTATCAAATTAAGCAAGAAAATAATTATCTTTATTTAATAAACAAAGAGGAAACATGTCAGCTATAGCTATATCATACACATTATTGCTTTTTATTTATTTAAGTAAATATTTTGAAAAAAGTAATTTCAAACTAGAATGTAGTTAACTTATACTCAAGTCTCTATTTGAACTGTATGTAGATAACTTATACTCGACTCTCTTCTTGACTTAAACTATATGTAGTTAACTTATACTCAAGTCTCTATTTGAACTGTATGTAGTTAACTTATACTCGACTCTCTTCTTGACTTAAACTATATGTAGTTAACTTATACTCGACTCTCTTCTTGAACTGTATGTAGTTAACTTATACTCTAGTCTCTACTTGAACTGTATGTAGTTAACTTATACTCGACTCTCTTCTTGAACTGCGTATATTTAGTTAACTTATACTCGACTCTCTTCTTGAACTGTATATTTAGTTAACTTATACTCTAGTCTCTACTTGAACTGTATGTAGTTAACTTATACTTTACTCTCTACTTGAACTATAAGTAGTTAACTTATAATCTACTCTCTATTTGAACTGTATAAGTAGTTAACCTTATCTCATACACGAAACCCCTACTTTTCAATAAATTTCATGACAACAATCGCGGAGTTTTTTTGGGGGGGACCTTAGACCTTACTATGGCGAAAGTTGAGGACCGACTATATTGTTAAAGACCATATTAATTACTAAGTGTCTCGTTTAAAGTGTATAATGTCATATTTGTCCTTGACTTTCTGATGGTGATAGTATTAAATATTGTGGTTTTTTACAAGAGTAAAACCAGAGAGCTACATTGACCAGTTTGTACCAGGAAAATATATCCATCGGCCATAAAACCATTAGTTCAACAACTCATACTGTGGTTTTATTATGGTAATTTGATCAGTTGTTCTTGCAGTAGGTTCAAAAATATCGATAAAAACAACTAAGTTTTACAATGGTAGCGTATTAAATATAATTTAAACATTGTAGGACTGATTTTTTATATTATTTTGTTTATTTTGGGTTCAGCATACAATAATATTTATAAACTACTTTTTTCCGTGGTAGGCTGTAAAATAGTAACTTTAGAGCCTAAAAAACATAGCTAAAATCCACTTTTTCATTACGTGCAGTGACGGATTAAGGCCTAGGCCAACAAGGCCAATGCTTAGGGCCCGCAACAGACGGGGGCCCGGAAAAAAAACAACAATAAAAATAAAATAGATCTCTTTTGGGGGCCCCTCGCCCCAAAAAATATTGATAAGCAAAACAAAAAAAAGGACTTGCGTGTTCAGAAGTGAATGAAATTTTGTTATGCTCTAAAGGGGCCCCTATCGATGTTGATACGAGGTTTCTTTTTTGTTTTCTGGATATGGGGGCCCCCTGGCACTGGGGCCCGAGCGGCACTGTGGGCCCATAGTTACGCCACTGAGAAAAAGCCTATAATGAGGAAGGTTTTGCAGAGAGTAGTGGCAACAATAACATTTTTATCAAAATGTGGTCTTGCGATCAGGGGAGCTAGGGAGTATTTTAATACATCAGTTTCAGTTGGTAACTACACTACCGCTTTAGAATATTTAAGTGAATTTGCCGATTTTATAGCAGAAAATTTTGCGACGAATTCATTGAAATTATGGGCAAGGAATTTTTGAAGTCTTTAATAAACGAAGTTATAAGTGCAAAATATTTTTCTATAATTGTCCTTTCGACGCCTGATTTCACTCATGTGGACTAACTGACATTTATTATAACATAATATTTAAACAAACACGGAGAGCAGTGGCGTAGCTAGGGAATTTTGGGCCCCCCCCCGCAAGAACTATTTGGGGGCCCCCTGACGGTGGGGGCCCTCCCGCAATGTGGGCCCATAGTTACGCCACTTACGGAGAGCCAGTGGAAATTTTATTTGGATTTATACCAATATATTCTCTTCTCATTAAGGAGAGGCTATTGAAGAAGTGATTTTGAAGTTCCTAGAACAATTAGGAATTAATAGGACCTGCTACGTGAATGCAGCTAATATGGCTGGAAAATATAACGGAGTTCGGGCTCGAGTTAAAGAAATCTGTAGTGACGCGCATTTATTATATCCCTTACTTTTTTTGAATTTATGCTCATTCTTTGAATCTAATTGGAAACAGCGCTGCAGAATCTTCCTTGCAAGGAGTAAAATATTTTAATATCATAGAAAATATTTCCAGTGGTCAGTCGCCCAACTTATTGCTGGAATATACTGGAAAAACAATTTTCAAGCAGTAATAAACACTTGAATGCAAAATAATTGTGTGACACTAGGTGGTCATCTAGAGCTGACGTTGTATATGGATGCAATATGCAACGGACACGGACAGTGTGAGATAATTCAGGCTTTAAGTGTAATTGCAAATTGAGATACACAAAAACCAGCGACAAACATTTAAGCTAATACATAGTCTTATTCAAAAAATGGAATCTTTAGAATTTTCATTAATGACTATAATTTGGTATAAAATTTTGAAAAGGATTAATAATAGCGGCAAAAGTTTTACAGGATACTAGCACTATTTCATCTTCTGCTGTAATGACACTTAACAGTTTATTTGACTTCATTAATTATTACCGAACCAAATTCGATGACATAGAATCAGAAGCTTTTAAAAGAACTAAAGTCAAAGATTATAAAATAGACAAAAAAAATTACGATAATTAAAAAAAAAAAAATTACGAGATATTTAACACTCCCCATTAGTGTTGCTTCAGGAGAACGACCTTTTTAGTTTTTCGAGGTCAACCTAGAAACCCTTATGCTTTTGGTAGTTCGTCTGTCAGTCCGTCGCAACTTGGAGTATATCTCCCGACCTCCTGAATCCAACCCTCTTGAAATTTGGTATACAAGTTAAACTTTTTTTTGCCCAAAAACTGAAAAACTATTGCGGACTTAAACACTCGAAATTTCTGCAAGATGCGAAGAATTGGGAATAGATCGCAATATTTTATATTTTTTGTAATTTTCAAGTTAGGTATCATTTCAAAGGTATTGAGATGTAGATCACAAATTTATATCATGTTTCCAAAATAGCGGCCATTTTACCCCCGAAAAAATTAAATTAAAACGCAAAAAAATCCCCCCCCCCCGTTACCCCATTAGGACAAGTCCTAAAAATAAGGCAAAAATACAAAAATATGCATCTCTGTAGTCCAATGATATTTCCGGGAGTTGATATAAAAAATAAAAAAGTCAAATTTTAAAAAATGTAGGGGGCCGTAACTCAAGAGCCCCAAAATTATTATTTTTCGAAAATTCGAAGTTGGGTATCATTTTAAAGGTATTGGAATTTGGTTCACAAAAATATATCGTGTTTCCAAAATGGCGGCCATTTTACCCCTAAAAGAACATAATAAGTGCGTACCAAAGATACTGAAGGATAATATAATATGTACGCCTTTCTTCTTAAAAGTGAAACTTTTTATACATATTTTCGTTTAAAAATAATAAGAATTAATTCTTATGACCGAAGAAACCCTTTTAGTAACTTGCTGGCAAGTACTTGACGGGATTTTTTCGGTGTTATAAAGAGTTATAAAATCAAGGAAATAAATTAGCCCAAAAAAAACTGAGTAACCTCAGTTGAAATGAATAAGCCTGCGATTTAACAATAAACAATTTTGAAGCTATAAAGCCAGGACCTAGCCAAATTTGTCAGATAGTTAGTGGATAATACATTTGTTAAGTAAAAAATTAAAACTTAATGTTAAATTCTTTAACTGACAACATCAAAATGTGTCATAGGTAAGTGGAGGGGTGGAGGGGGGCCCGGAATTGACCTTTGGCCTAGGGCCCGGCAACACCTTAATCCGTCACTGATTACGTGGACTTAAAAAAACTTTTTTACTCCAAGCTGTAAAGAAAATAAGTAAAGAAAAAAAAAGAAGAAAGAAAAGAGCTGTAAGAAAAAATAGACTGCCAATTGGTGTGGCACTTAGCTTCCTCGCATCCTATCCACGAACATTATTGATTTTATGCTTTTAAAAGTCATTATTGTCAAATTGGTTTAATTGTTTCCCCCGTTTTTTTTTAAATCTGTCAAAATTGTTTAGATTTTTTACACGAATTAAAGTATCAATTTAGCAAAAGTTAAAGAGCGCGGCCGCTTCATATTAATCTATGGCCATCTGCGGGTTACTTTCGATAAACTATAAAAGTTTCATTCAAATCAGATAAGTACTTTTGAAGCTATAGGTGTAAATAAATGTATGTTTGTGCGCATGTGGAAGAGAAACAAATGGGCGCAGAAGGTTGAAACTTATATGGGACCATCAATGGGCTAATTATGACCAAAAATTGAACCTGAAGTTTTTAAGATTTTGACGACAGACCGACCGACAGACAGACACGGAATCAAAAATGTTCCCTGATGTCTGAAACGGATTTCTGTCTTGGAATTTTTGAAATCGGAGACCTAAAATATTTTCGTTCTTCGAAACGATCACATAGCTTCCGTTACCTTCGGTAAGCTCGGAAGCAATATAAGGAATAATAAATATATACATTTAATTAGAATTAATATTAAAAAATATAAGGAATAATAAATATATAGATTTAATTAGAATTAATATATTTCGATAACACAGCCTCTACGCAGTGTTATTAGGTATCAGCGATGCCTATCGATAACATTTTAACTCTCGTAAATACACTAATTAATTGCTAATTTAAAACACTAATTTCTTTTAGTAATCAATAGCCTTGATTTTCACCGAATAACAATATTTTCTTAATGACTTTATATTAATTACCTAAGTCGTTTAGATAAAAACTAAATATTTCGGAAAAACATGCATAAATCTGAACTTTATATGAACATAAAAAAATGATAAAAGAAAGAACATTATTTTATTGATTAAAAATAAAAATTAATTGTTATTATTCCGTAAATGTCATCATGCAAGATACCTTTTAACAATTCAACACTATGGATAAACTATATTTTTTTTCTATTTTTCATTATTATCAAATAATTCATTTGTTATGTCATTAAATAATTGAAATCAAACAATGAACAATAACAAAACAAAGCAAAACACCTGATCGAAATAATTATTATCTATATAAGGTCTGTTATATTTCTCATAAATAAAATATAAGTTTATACAAATAACGAATAAATATAGAACAGAAAAAGATTAAACCATATTTGGATATAACCATATTTTAGAGAATAGGTCAAGACTAAAATATACTTGGACTAATTAGTTACATCATTAAATATATTTACATGTTTATCAATCATAAATGTGAGGTAAACACATTAAATGACGATTTTCAAGTTCTCCTATTAATTACCATTATATTATTAACTTTCGCTCGTATAAATTTCGTTTTTATTTAGAATATTCTGAGAACCAATATCAAGGACATTTATATGAAGGTTAAACCGTCCCAAATATATAAGTAATATAAACTCAAATATATATTTTACTCGAATTTTAGGTTTTACTTTAAAAGGATGACATTTATGATTCCGTAAGTCCATATACGAGTAGAAAGCAAGCTGAATATTCACAGAAGCTCCGTTTTAATATATAAAAATAATCTAAGAAACCATGTAATCATGTTTATATGACTATATGAGAAATAAAAGGTTAGACGTCATATAATTTGCACAATTTTGTCACAAGGACGCCGTAAAAGAAGTGTAGAGCAAGAATAGTCTAAAAACTGACATTTCTGGTTCTATTCCGAGAGAGACAAGACATTTTTAACACTAATAACTATATCGAGCAGATGTATTATGTGACATCCCTATGTTCCTTAATGCCTAAATTTTTTTGCAGATAGGGAAAAATATCGGTCCGAGACAAAAAAAATCTAAAATATAGACCATTTAAATACGAATCTATAACGATAAAAGCCGTTCTCCCTGGAAAAATCTAGTTCCTGAGAAAATTGTTTTAAAAGCGGACGGAGAGAGACCGGGTTAAAAAAAGTTATTTTTATGATACTTTTTGATGATTCGATCAATAATAATTAAATTTACCTACGAAAACTCGAAAACTAATAAATGGAAAACCCTGGGCCATGCAATTATGAAGTCATATATGAGAAAGTTTGTCTGAGTTGTTTCAGACCGACTTTTGTTTTCGATTTTCAACAAAATCATATTTATTATCAATATCTCGGAAACTATATCTTTCCCGGGAAAACGACTTACATTGTTAGATTCGTATTTGTAAATGGACTACATCTTAGATTTTTTTAAATCTAAATCATTGGAACTATTGTCGAGAAATAATTTTTTTCCAAGATTTTTGGGTGGTAGCGCCCCCAAATTTGGAGCTTAATTCGTTTCGTCACGGGGTATGATTTTTCTGAACTTGTATACCACATTTCATCAAAATCGGCCCAGTAGTTTAGGCTCTACCCATCTGCACAGACGACATGTCATTTCCTCTGCAATTTTTTTTTTTTTTTTTTTTTTTTTTTTTTTTTTTTTTTTTTTTTTTTTTTTTTTTTTTTTTTAGACAATAATCCAATATAGTTCTCCTAAACCAATTACCACAATAAGTTTCCAAATTATATGTTACCAATTATCATGGTATATGCCATATATGAACATAGTATGTTGACCAAAATAGGATTAATAATTGCAATTGGGCAGGCGTAGCCGAATGGATAGCGCACTCGCCTAACACCAAGTCTAATCAACAATAGTGAGTTCGAGTTCGAATCCCTGAGAGGTGAGACATGTTTCACACTGATAATCTCGTCGAGTAGGTGAGTAAAGTGACCCCCCCCCCCCCCCACTTTTTCTTTATATATTCACTTATATAAAAATAAGTGAAGAAACCTTATGTATATTATGTAAACAATTAAGCGTGTTTTAATTGGCTAATTGTGTTAAAACTCATCAAGACTTAATCCTAAATAGTCTAGACTATAAAAGATTATAAATTCAGCAAAAAAATAAATGCAGTTAATAGTAGAGCTAAGGGGCTTCAAGATCTTTACGAACAAGAAATTACGAAGACATATAAAAGCACTGAACAGACTTAAACTAAAATATGTAACAATATAAAAATATAACATTACTTATTTAGTTTTAAATATCTTTAAAGGTTTATACGGGTAGAATCGCATTAGTCTCTTCACCTTTGCTTTAAAAATACACATATAAATAAATCGCGAGTTATTGAGCTTATCTCGTTACATTTAAATTTTTTAGTAGAGGATATAAGTTAGAAAAATAAACAGAAAGAATGTTAATTAGTATTAAAAGATTAAAAACTAGATATCCCGAGGATCTTTAGTAAAGCGAGCCAAGTAGGTTTAATTAAAAAGAAGTTAATGCTTAGTACATAAAGTATATCATGTAATTAGAGACATAAACTATTAAGCTTCATCGGTTAAAAAAATGTAAGTAAAGTTATTTGTTTTTATCGAGATCTTCTGCTCACTGAAGATGACATTTACCAATATATAATATTCGCAATTAATGATTTATATAATAAACGTTTTATTAGGAAATAAATGCAAATAACATAGATCTTCTAGCATGATATTTAAAGGTACATTGGGAATAACAGGTGTTCAGTGAAATTGTACAACAGTTCCTTGTTCAAAAGACTAAAAACAAAATATGTGTGAGACTCTCATGCATTAAGTGAAACTTAAGTTCTAGAGACAGAATAAACATGTGAAATATGTATGTGTATGAAATAGCACAATAACCCTTATTTAGTAATGCGTTAAGTTCTAGAGACAGAATAAACATGTGAAATATGTATGTGCATGAAATAGCACAATAACCCTTATTTAGTAATGCGTTATATAAATCATTTAATAAATACGCAACATACATACAATTTATAAACAAGAGTTTACATTGCCGCCACAGTCAGATAACTTCTCAAAGAATCATAATTTAAATTATTAATAAAAAATTTTCATAAAAAGTTAGCGAATAATGAAGAAAAACATGAAAACAACATTAATATATATATATTAATTGTTATAATAATACCCTTATATACCAATTCTGTGTGCAGAATAAATGAACTACTCCCGTGGTATAGTGGTTAACACGTGAGGCTCTCAATCCAGGGGTCGGGGGTTCGAGACTCGTCCAGAGGAAAGATGTTTTACAGGTAAATCAACTGCCGGCCTAAGTCAGCAGTCGATTATAATATCTATCACAGGCGAGTCTTAACACAAAAACTTGTAATTTCGTTTATTTCACATAAAAATTGTTTCACTTGGACGAATCTCGAACGCATCAGCATAACATTTTCCAACGAATACGTTCTAAAACAGTTGTTGCTATTTGGCGCGCGGAGATTTTTTTTTTTTTATCATTAGTTGTATTTTTTGGGGGGGGAGCTGTTTTTCAATAAGTAGTTCCATTTCTTGTTACCACTACGAATCCCCCCCCCCCAATCTAATCTGACTTAGAATGCGCCCCCCCCAGACCTAGTCGCTGGATACGCCACTGTCTCGTTCAGTTTAAACATATATCCTTAAATATCGTACCAGGAAGTTAGAATATAATAGGAGGTTGACTGATATTTATATGAATTCATTGTAGTACTATATTTCGCTGATTGAAGTTCTAAATTTTTGTATAAAATGATATCAGAGCTCCTAGCGGACCAAATGGTAATCAAAATGGATTAATGTTTTATAATTTCAAACCTTAAGATCCTTTTACTATGTCAATTAGATAAATGCATACTGATTTTCTCCAATTCATGGGAAAACATTAAAATTTCGTTATGTGGATTCAATGCCATAAAACATATCCATAATTTTATGTTTTTCCGTGAAATGTAGGAAATTAGTACTTTTTTTGTGTGTTCAAATATTACTTATTAAATCAAATAAGTACAATAAAGAAAGCCTAAATATAACTAATTGCATACATTTTAACAGTTAAAAGAAAAAAAAAGTGTTTTTTTATAAATTTACATTTAAAATATTGGGATACAGGCATAGTGAAGATATGAGCCGAAGTAGTGGGTCAATCGGGGCCACTAGGCTGCAGAGATGTGGTCTAACCACATACGCGTATTATATAATAGAGTTAGCGCAACACTCTGGACTTTAAAATTATTTCATCTTAAATACTTCACTATCACTATACTTAGATAGACGTGCTGGACAGAAGAGGACTAGTAAATAGAAAAAATTGGTTAAGTCTCACGTAAAAAGGGTTTCCTTGGTATTGTGAACATGAAATTAGTATAATGGGGGAGAGGGAAACCAAATTTTTATGTTTTTTGACATAATGGCCTGGAAAATCAAACACTTTCCACAAGAGTTATATTTTTTTGTAATCTGCTCTTCAATACCTTTCATTTGATACCCCACTCAAAATTTGAAAAAAAATATTATTTTCCGTTGACATGAATTATCCGCCATTTTGGATTTGAACAGCTGATAATTTTGAGTTCGCTATATTTTACCTGTCTGCGCGTCAAAACGATCTTTAATACTAGAAAGTTTCATGTTTCTATCTCTTTTGATTTAAAAGATATTGGAACCGTATAGTGACAGACAGACAGACAGACATAGGAACGAAACTATAAGGATTTCTTTTTTTGGATTTACCAACCCTAAAAAAAAGTGGGATGGTGGGGGAGTCAGCCTGCCCTTGAGAGATTATAATATGTAGGGTGATCATTCTGAAGAAAGAATTTTCTTAATGTCTCCAAATTCTATACATAAAGACATAGGAAGGATTATGTATTTTTAGAAACCATAAAAAAACTGATAACATTTGTCAATAATTAGAAATATTAAAGACGAAACAAATAAATGTTGTTAACTACCTAGATCGTATTATTTTATTATATACATACTATACTCGTGGGACTCAAGGGGATACATAGTATGTAACATACTTACAATTCTTCTAGTTTTTTTTCTAGTAAACTTCTTTACTAAGAAGTGAAGTTAACCACTTGTGAGATTAGCCCATCGTTATCTTATAATTTTCCAGCTTGATTATTAGGTATTTGGTTTACATTACATATTACTTTATTTAATTGTTATTTTGTTGACTTGTTTACTTATTACTTTTTTTTATTGTAAGCCTGTTTCTTGTTACTTTATGTTATGGTTAGTTTGTTTACTTATTACTTTATTTTATTGTTAGGTTGTTTACTTATTACTTTATTTTATTGTTAGCTTGTTTAATGGTTCATTAGTTGACTCATTAGCTTGTTTACTTGTAACTTTATTTTAATGCTAGCATGTTTACTTCTTACTTTGTTTATTGATAGCTTGTTTTCGTAATTGTTGGATGATTCGTTATCCCTTTTTTGTTATTAGCTTCTATAATAATTACAATATTTTCTTTTTGGCTTGTTGACTTAATTAGTTTCTATTAGTCAAGTTATCTTCTTTTATTGTTAGGTTCTTTACTTGTGGCTTTGTTTTTCATTTTTAGAGTTTCGTAGATCATCCTCTAAACCCTTATGCCGAGGGTGATGAGTGATGAGTGATGAGTGTCCAGTGCGCGTCCGCCGTTCTTTGGATCATATCCTTTGAACTTTACTGTTTACTGTACTTTTTACTGTTCACGCCAAAGCGTTGAAATTTAAAAATACTGGCCCAAACCTAGGAAGAATATAGAGAAGATGAACATTTAATAATGCGTATGCGCAATACGCAAAAATGTGCTAAGCTCAATTTTTAAAAAGATATTTATCGAGAGGGATATCAAATGAAAGATACAGAAGAGTAGATTACAAATTAAATATATTTAACATTTTATGACAAAGACCCCAATATTGCGCTTTTGGCGCCAAAATTTTCCCTCCAAAAAATGTACCCTCCAACCACCCTACAACGGCTAGTCCTAATTTTTCGAAATAATTCATGCTAATACCTTATGGTGGGGCGATGAGAATTACCAGAAAAATTAATTTAATGTTTCGTTAATACCGATAAAAAAACATTGTGACCCCCCGGGGGATCGTACCAGGGACCTACTTCTCTACTCTCCTTACTTTACACTGTATTTTTTTGAGGCCTTCAAATAAAATTTGTTTATATTTTTTACATTCATATATAGGACGGGATGGGGAAATAATAATATGTTATTTCAGCATATAATAACGAGTATGTCTAATAACCTACGAAAGCCTATAACCTATTCTAGGTTTAAATACAGAGATTGTCTGCGAGAGAACGGTAAATGTCTTTCCATCTATATAAAACTGAAAAGGACATAAAAAACTTGATTTTTTATCATCTACTTTAGATACTTAATTAGGAAGAGAAAAATAAATTACTTCAATTTTAAATGAAGTAAAAGTAATTTACAAGTCAAAGCAAAAAGAAAGATACATATAGTACTTTATAAATAGTTAAGTTAATTTGTTCCCGTTTTTTTTTTCTATGCCAGAACAATTCGGAGCAATTGAGATCCAAGGAGCCAGTTTAAAGTAAACAGAATGAAGCCACAGTAGGTCAGGCAATCAGAAGCAATTACTTTCTGCCTGCCTACATACAGCGTCATACGTGTAAGTACTCGTAAATACAGCACACCGATCTTCTGCCTACGACAGCTCTCAATTACTTTCTGTATACCTCGTTCTACAGCCAATTGACAAACTTCATTCATCTTGTCCTTAGAAAATTGACATTTTAGAACTAGCATATTTATCAATGGAATGCCATGGCATAACTCATGTTCGCCTCACCGAATTTTGTCTTCGCACCATTAAGAAACAACAGTATTATGTAAATGTCATATGCTTAATAATTTAAAATCATACGACAAAATGTATGTCTTTTCAATGCATGACACAGTCAATGTTATATTTTTATTAAAAATTAAATAATTAAAGCTTGAGATGGCTCTGTTGTAAAGTGAACAGTTAGGACATAGAAATCCTCAATAAACATGAATCATTTTATCGGTAAAGGCTCCCATATACGGTCAAAATATTTGCGCAAACATTTTGACCGTGTATGGGGCTGTTTGATGTTTGCGCCAACATGATGCTTGACGTGTATGGACTAAATTTGCCCGACATAAGGTTTGCGCAAAATGTTTGATCGTGTATGGGGGCCTAAAGAGAGGTTTTAGAAAGAAAATAAAGTCAAATGTCTCGCTTATAATGTAAACTTAAGCCGACAGTTTACCTCACGACTGCTAGCCCGTGAGATAAATATAATAGAATTATCCACATTCAATTTTCAATTCATTTTTTTACGCCTGAAAAATATTACGTAATTTTAAGGAATACGTGCACCAATTTTCTAACAGAACCAGTTAACTTTTACTTAATCTAATATTAGACGTTTAAAACTTACCGACTTACATTGAATCATTTAAAAAAAAAAAAAAATGAAAGTTTTTTTTAATAACTAACAATTACTTCTAATTTCTATTAGTAAGGATTACAGCAACTAAATTCCGATAACTAATAACTAGCTATAAACTAAATATCTTTAAAGATGATTTTAAATTGTAATTGGTTCTCTTTTATAAGTATAATTTGTCTATTAGAGATCGTTAAGTTGTTACAAACTTTCAAATTGGTTGATTACTCCTTCCTAGAGAAATTAAGAGTACTTATTACATACTAGAAGTGTTAAATTACACTAATGCTTGAGTCGGATTTTGTATAACACGACTGTTATAAGGTTACTTGTAGCTTCATTGAGTACGTGATAATCTAACCATCAAACGAATAGAGAAGGTTAAGGGCTATAAAGTTCAAATAACTATGATTCAAGTGCATGTGGAGACCCAAGTTGCCTACTTATTACAACAAACAGTCTTAAGAGCTAAATCGTAACTCGGAGTACTTTTAAACTGATCACACTTTACGTTCACCCGCAATCTAAGTCATGGCCGCTAACATATCACGAGTCTAACTTTAGGATGGACTTAAGTTTTTCTAACTTTCAAACAATGAAACATTAACTATAACTTCCTGTCCATGTATATCTCTTGGTCGTGTATTTGGAGGAAACTTTTCGGTCTAGGAGGAGAATAATTATGGTCACTACACTGTACTCCAAAACGAACAATTAATGTGTTGGAAGTTTTCGGTGGGTAGCTGGTAAATTCTGCAGCTGCAAGGTTGCATTCAAAATGATGCTATTCTGGTCATACAATTTTTATAAAACGGGTAAATTAGAACCTAATAAGAAGAAGCGACATTATAAATAGGACCGTTGCTTCGCTTTTTCTGTTTTTGACCACCAAAGGAGGTTGAATGGCATAGGAGCTCGAAGTTGACAGGGAGCTTAATTCCCAGGTGGATATTTTCAGCTGGATGAAGCAAGGCCCAAATTCGCGAAACTAAAGCTCCGTTTACACGGTAATAGTTTACGCGATAGTTGATAGCAACTATTACCGTGTAGACTACGTGATAGATTCTGTTGCAATAGAACAACTATCAACCATCACAACTATCTCATCTCGTTTGACGAGATAGTTGTGTTCTATCACGGCAGTCAAAGTACTCGCGCGGCAGATTCTAGATGCTGATAAGGTTATTGTTTGTTTATACTTTTCTATCACGTGATAACAGCTCTAGGTGGCAACAAATGATATAGCTTGCTTCATATTTCATATTTTGTTATTTACTACTCTACATATTGTGTTAGCGTTAGCTACAAATATATAATAATCAAATCCATTTGATCCGCTTCTATAACCGAGTCAGACATGTTGACATGTTTGATAAGGATATCACTTTGAGTACAAAACAACAAGTGATGAAGATTAAAAATAATGATATTTTTTGTCTATAAGTTCCATAGCTCCGGAATTTAGAAGGAAACAAAATCCTTTTTTATCAGGAATGTGAAAGGCATATCTTGTCAGATATCACGTAGTTTTGCTTACTAAACGTTCTTGAGGGTATTATCAGAGTTGAGTTTTCACTTCATCATGTATTCCATATCAGGTGATGACTTCCTTATACTTTCGGTTGTCAGATACCAAAGGTTTGACCAGCCCACCTGCAGGTTGGGTGGACGTGCATGTATATTATAGCACCACACCTGCTCTTATAGAGAATCAAGAAAGACTCTAGTTAAGGTCGTGAATGTCCTTTTGTCATGCTTTCCTTTCTTTGTCCTCGCATTGCTGGATATATATATATATATATATATATATATATGTACTACTCACAAATACTCTACATTTATATGGGCCCAGCACACAACTCTAACATATACTATGGGTTTTTTCGTTATACGTTGGTCGAATATATGTCTAAAACTCTCACTACAGGTTGTACTTCTACACACGTGCCAGATTTATTATTCTTTTAGACTACATGACATACATGAACAAGTAGTGTCCAGGAAGAGAACATTGACTTATTTGAACCTCATTATATCTATTGTTCAAGGGATCTACTGATATACTCAAACTTTTTATATATTCATTGTAAGTTAGCGTTGACACATGGCAACTTTCCGATTATATCCAAAAATAAATGTATTACAGTTAAACTTTCACTCTCAATTGTGTCCACGTGAGTTATTGACGAAACAAACTGCACATAACTATATTATAGCTTGACAACAATGACACGTCAAAGAAACAGACATTTATCCGCATACCAATATAATCAAAGCTAAGTCAAGGGACCATTTCAATTATTACATAGATATTTACATAAGGTCTAAAGACACAATAGGAATTTATTTTGACATCAATCAAATCGAAACCTTTGTGTTGAGGACTATACTTAATACTTAAATATACAAAGATATTTACATAACAAAGAAGGTAACTCAAAGAGAAACGATAACAACGGAAATGTTATGATGTTTACATCTGAAAACAATCTTTAAATCTGCGCATGCGCTGTAGGATGATAATTAGTTTATTAATTGGAGAGGGAGAGGGTAACTAATAATGATAGAATCTTAAAGCCCTGAAAGGTTTTACCAAGGTTTTTACAGCCCTACATTTTGTATCCACACTAAGGTAATTCCAACTTCTGAAATTAACTCTTTTATATGTCAATGATAATGCAAGCATAACAGCCATGTTACTAACATGTTTAACATAATATGAGAGAGTTAGTGAGATACGGTCTAAAGTTAACGGTTGCTAACTTAAAATTTAACATAATATGTTATGGATTTAAGTTCTAACTGAAGGGGGTTCTTTCTTTAAGGGATGATCGGAAGTACCAAATCAAATACAAAAAAAAAAGAAAATTGAAATAACTCAACCTCAAAGCATATTTAAATTTAAGTACTATTAATTAAAAATATTACTTATGATGTTTAACATATTTAATTTCATAAATAAAACACTATTTAGATAACATCTGTTTATTTGTCTAAATCACAATTATTGTTACACTTTTAACCAAACCGATTTCATCGTGTTTGCTATCGACAATAGTATCATCAGAGTACAAATGTTGTACTCAACTTTTTTTTTACTTTATACAACAGTTTGTACTCAACGCTCAACTTGTTTACTTTATACAACAGTTTGTACTCAACGATTTTACTTTGTACAACCAAGATTTTGTAATAGTTACATATATTTAAATAGGTTGAGTACAAACTGTTGTACAAAGTAAACAAGTTGAGCGTTGAGTACAAACTGTTGTACAAAGTAAACAAGTTGAGCGTTGAGTACAAACTGTTGTACAAAGTAAACAAGTTGAGCGTTGAGTACAAACTGTTGTACAAAGTAAACAAGTTGAGCGTTGAGTACAAACTGTTGTACAAAGTAAACAAGTTGAGCGTTGAGTACAAACTGTTGTACAAAGTAAACAAGTTGAGCGTTGAGTACAAACTGTTGTACAAAGTAAACAAGTTGAGCGTTGAGTACAAACTGTTGTACAAAGTAAACAAGTTGAGCGTTGAGTACAAACTGTTGTACAAAGTAAACAAGTTGAGCGTTGAGTACAAACTGTTGTACAAAGTAAACAAGTTGAGCGTTGAGTACAAACTGTTGTACAAAGTAAACAAGTTGAGCGTTGAGTACAAACTGTTGTACAAAGTAAACAAGTTGAGCGAGGAGTACAAAGTTTGTACTCAACCACTGACGATAGCAGACACGCTTAAACCGGTTTGCTTAAGAGTGTAACACTAATTGTGATTGTAGACAACTAAAAAGAAAATTATCTAAATGGTGTTTTATTTATTTAATTAAATACATGTAACTATACCAAAATCGGCACTTCTTTAGATTGTTACTCCCCTTATAAAAAACAGTGGGGGAGTAACAATCTAAAGAAGGTGTACGGGATGTTCTTCTTTAGACTGTTACTCCCCTTATAAAAACCGAAGTGTGATATTCCTTTGTCAAGAAGTACATTGAACTTAACATCCCTTTTTCTTTATAGTTATTTAGACAAAGTCATTAATATTCTAAAACAACATAGGGGAGTAACAATCTAAAGAAGTACATCAAAATCTCGGTAAAAACTACAAATTTCGTTATAATATTGACTTATTCGAATAAAAAAACCCACTTAAAACAACTTTTTTTTTTTTTTAGAAAAGAAAACAAATCATTTAAACTTCAAAGAAACAATATTTACTTATCTATTTCGACTTATCAAACATCGCATTATTTCATAATGCTATGTTTGATCATGGTGGTCCTAAAGCAGACGGACTAATAATAACTATTAAATTTATCTTAAAAAGTTTTTAAAAAGCTTTTGACTTAATAACAAAACCCCCCAAATCGTGGCCTCGCATAATTTTATCAAGGACCTTAAAAAAGAAATAACTCAAAGAGAACTTCTTTTTATACAAATGTAAAGATTATACAACAATAATAGGATGGCAATTACGGTAACAATAATTATTTTCGTGAATCGAGATGGAAACAAGGAGGCAACTAACGTAAAAATATTCAGCGATACGGTCCATCAAAGGATTAAAGGAGTAGGTTGAATTTGGAATAGCTGAGAATAAGCGACACAGGGTTTTATAGCACTCAAGAATTTATACAATAGAATACATTAACTAAAACAATAGAGTCGTAGACAAGTCAAAACTTATTATGTATTTAGTAATTAAATTCAAAACTTCATTTTTTAATGAGTGTCTTGTATTTATAAAAGATTTTTTTTTGACGTAACATTCCTTCAAACATTGATTGATTAAATGACACGCTACATATATAGAACACAGAAAAATATTAATTTTCAATTATTCTTACTAATGAAATATTGCAAAATAACTTAAAGTGGGTAAAACAATAGGCAGTCAAGAGAGCAAACTAAAATTAATATACTAGAAATAATTAATCACAATGTAAGAATTGACAGTTTTAGAAGATTATTGTATAATTATTTTTCAAACAAATTGAATTAAAAACATGCTACATATGATAATTATAAATCCTATAGGTTTGACTAATTTTAGCTGTTCTTGGGCTTCTTAACTTGTATTTAATACGGGTACATAAGCTTTTTTTTAAAGAAAAAAAAAATAATAAAGAATTAAATTTAATTAAATTTTATTCATATTTTACGATTTTGGTAGTATTCATACTACGGAAAGATTAAATTTAAATTTAAATCCAGTTATAATTATTATAATTATTATTGGTAGAGCGCTATACTGGAAATATAGAGGCCTGTGGTTCAAATCCCAGCGCTGGAGTGTATTTTTCTCTGGTTGCTTCCCGTAGTTGTTAATAATTATAACTTGATTTAAATTAAAATTTAATCTTTCCGTAGTATGAATACTACCAAAATCGTAAAATATGAATTTCTAATTGATTGTACTAAGTACAGGTACTAAATGGGTACTTTATAATTATAAGCAATATTTCTCGATCTAGTTCTTTGTCATTAATGTTGACTTCTCAGATTTGTGGAAAATTGAAAGCTTAAATTCGGGACAAGGTATCATTAATGTCAGAGAAATTCATTCTCCTGCGTAGCTTAGTTGGTAGAGCGCTATACTGGAAATATAGAGGCCTGTGGTTCAAATCCCAGCGCTGGAGTGTATTTTTCTCTGGTTGTTTCCCGTAGTTGTTAATAATTATAATTTGATTTAAATTAAATTTTATTGTTACTACTAATACTAGTAGTTCTGTGAACAGTAGACCTCGCGAAAATTAGAAAAAAAATTAAACGCGGACAGAGGATCCATTTAAATACGAATCTAAAGATATATATATCGATTTCCCGAGAAAAATCTAGTTTTTGTGAAAATAATTTTAAATGCGGACAGTGAGAGGTGGGGTTCGATTCCCCGCTGGGGCAAAGTTATTTTTATGGTATTTGTAAAAATTTAATTCGATAATAAACCATAAAAATCGATTTCAATTACATAAAGGATAAATGATAACTCGAGGTGAAATCGATAAATTAATTTAAGCTATACATATGGGGGCACTCCCCCTCAAAAACTCTGAAAAAACATTATTTCTCGAAGACTATTCCGCCGATTTTTAATTAATTTGTTTTTTAAATGTAGTCCATTTAAATACGAATCTAACGGTATAAGTAGTTTTCCCGGGAAAAATCTAGCTTCTGAGAAAATAAGTTAAACGCGGACAGTGAGAAGCCGGGTTCGATTCCCTGCTGGGAAGGTTATTTTTATGGTAATTCTAAACATTTTTTAAAGAAATAAACCATATACATCGATTTTTAATGTCTTAAAGGAACATCTATTCCAAATTTAAAGAAAAAATTAAAATTTAAAAATAAAACTTTTGAAAAAAAGTCTAAAAAAACATTTTTTTATAAATTAATAACAATTTATTTTATAAAAAAAAAACTATACATATTTATTTTCACAACTTGAAGTAACATTCATGCCAAATTTCAAGATAAACTGAAATTCATTAAATATAAAACTCATACGCAGTCATAAAAAACGACTTCAAAGAACATCTATGCCAAATTTGAAGAAAATCGTATGAAGCGTTTGGCCGTAAGCGCGTAACAAACATTTTCAGACGAAATGCAAAACGGTGTAGTACCTGGGGAAGACTGGGGAACAAAAACATTAAAACATAGACCTCGCTTCGCTCGGTCAATTATGAAAAATAAAAATTTATATTAAAACAAAATCAGTCAGACACAACTCAGGCACAACAATTTTATATAAAATTGTTTTAATTTTTAAAATTGAAACCATTATTGACTCCTACAAGTGGTGGCGTACCGTGATTTTATTTTTTAACTTATCTTTCCTCATTGCTCTTTCATCAAAGTGTCAGTAAGTCGGAGATTAGAAGCCTTATTAAGTGGTATATGTTTAAAAAAGGAAGTTATCATGTGGACATGATAACAATTGAAATAATATATTCTCTATCCCTACAATTGAATATTATTAATAATAATACATACAGGGGCGGCTCCAGGATCATTTTTTTGGGTGGACCCGACACTGATTTTCGGGTGGTCTGAAATATACCCCCCCCCCTGAAACTTTGGTTCAGACACTTCATTTAGCTTAAGCTAAAGCAACTTTTTAAAATGGAATCATGAAAAGATGAAGATTTATTATTAATAATGCGTACTTGCATAATGTCTTAAATGTTGAATGGTCTGAAAATGTTTTAAATTGAATTTCTTATTAGACTTATGACGTTAGATGTCTGGTAGTTGCAAAGATTATAAAAATTAAATTAATTATCAATTTTATTAAATAAATAGCTTTTTAATACAATATAAATGTTATAATCTAATTGGTTGAAAAATATCACATTATCATAATATTATGCAGGTACTTAATAAGTCTTAAAGATCGAACATTATAAGTCTTCATTACAGAAATAATCACTCTCTAACAAAGTAAAATCTTAATATATTGGTAAGGCGTGAAGTCTCACGTAAAAAGGGTTTCGTTGGTATTGTGAACACTAACTGTGTTAGAAGGGGGGGAGGGGAGAATTTTTTTTTGACAAAATGGCACACAAATTAAACGGCAACCACAAGTATTATACATTTTTGTAATCTACTCTTCAATACCTTTCATTTGATACCCAACTCAAAATTTTAAAAAAATATTTTTTCTCAAGTGACGTGAATTATCCGCCATCTTGGATTTACAGTAAAATCAGATCAAACTGCTAATCTTATTTTTTCTATGGCCCAGCAGACCACACATTTTGCATATTTTTCTATATTTTTAGTAACAGCGGAAATACGATTTTAGGGGGGGGGGACACGCAAAATGTCGATGTTTTTTGACAAAATGGCGCCGAAAATTAAACACTATCCCTAAGTAGTATATATATATTTGTAATCTACTCTTCAATACCTTTCATTTGATACCCCACTCAAAATTTAAAAAAAATATTTTTTTCGCGCGACGTGATTTATCCGCCATTTTGAATTTGAAGAGCTGATTATTTTGAGTTCGCTATATTTTTCCTGTGTGCGCGTCAAAACGATCTTTTATACTGGAAAGTTTCACGTTTATATCTCTTTTGGTTTAAAAGTTATTGGAACCGTACAGAGTGACAGACAGACACAGGAACGAAACTATAAGGGTTTCTTTTTTTTGGTTTTACCAACGAAACCCTAAAAAAGGATAAAATAAAAAAATTAAATTAAAATCACTACAAAAAGTAAACCTCAAAATATTTTGTCAACCACGCAATAAATTTCCTGCTCTACAATTTAAAAGTAATATTTTTTAAAATTAGAAATAATGCTACACTAGTAAATTAGCAAATGTAAGAACACCGCAAGATGCAAACGTTGATTATATCATACATGCACCGATAATGGTATAGCAGGTACCTACACATACTCTAACCATCTACTCATCTATGTAATTCGTTCAATAAAAAGTGCCTCGATTAACCGTGGTTTTCATTTATCCGTGCGACCCCTCCCCGTCATTACCCCGGATTTAATAGAGGTTCTACTGTACTTCGATACAGGCTTGTATTCAAATTCATCGGTACTTCGAATTCGTTACTGCCAGTGTGGCGCTGCGATGTGATAAGTCATAGCAACTTAGTCCCCAGTCTCAATGCTACTAAACAACAGCTCAAGACAGCCTTATCTCATCGCTAGCGACGCGCACCTGCACTTGTTTGATTCAGAACAATTGAAAATCACGTTTGGTATTGCACCGCTATTATAGTAATGCGTCCATGCCTCCGTGATGCAACGAAATTTGTTGTTACAGTTACTGTTACATTTCCAACTATTGTTGCAAAAAGCCCAAACAATACAAAAATTTTGGGTGGGCCCGGGCCCACCCGGCCCACCCGCTGGAGCCGCCACTGAATACATACTTAATTAAAAAAAACAAAAAAACAAGATAGTCTGCCAATTAGTGTAGCACATAGCTACCTCGCCTTCTACCGCGTACTTTAATTTTACAACCTTTACCGAATCATACAAACATTATTGTTTAAATTAATGAATTGTTCCCTTTTTCAAATCATCGCTGTCCCATTCGCCTATAACAGCAGGAGGTTGCAGGAGGTTTTTTACTTTCTCATATACTTAGGGGTCCCCGGTAGCTTATCGCTGTCGCATTCGCCTATAACCTATAATGCAGGAGGTTTATGGGTTCGAATCCCAATTCCGGCAAGGGGCTCCCCCCACGCTTGGTGTTTAACCAGTATCGCTTTATAAAATAAAATATAAATAGGTAGCTACTTAAGTAAAGTGGCGTCCATCCAGTTACGGAAGCCAGTACTAATGCGAGACGCCAACTCCGAGTCATCCAATATGCATATAACCCGCTGGTTTCTCATTGGCATACCACATAAAGTTTTTTTTATAAACACCTATTTCTTTAAAAGTTTTATTTTTTATTTTTAAGAAATTTGGATGGTTCGTCGAATGAAGTCCACAGATGCTCCCATAATAATGTCAACTGTCTGCGCTCATTAAAGTTTGAATTAATACTTTTATGGAAATAAAAAATTAAAATCATTTTGACGCAACCGGGTCCGCCTAAGGATATAAGAAAATAAAACCCTCCTGCATTATAGGTTATAGGCGAATGCGACAGTGATAAGCTACCTGAGACCCCTAAGGATATGAGAAAGTAAAACCCTCCTGCATTATAGGTTATAGGCGAATGCGACAGCGATAAGCTACCGGGGACCCCTAAGGATATGAGAAAGTAAAACCCTCCTGCATTATAGGTTATAGGCGAATGCGACAGCGATGATCTACCGGGGGCCGGGGGAAGGATATGAGAAAGTAAAAAGGTTTAGGGCTAGGTGTTTTATATATCTAAGTTGGATTTCATATACATAAATACATCTTAAAATACAGTTTTAAATAATTATTTTTTTCGCAATAAAACAAGATTCTGTCATTATTAGTTGGATAGTACACATCACGAAGTTAAAATAAAAATAACTTTTTTTTAAGTACCCCAACCTTTAAACTCAACTCAGCAGATGTCACGTGATACCTACCATTTAGTAGTGTCGTCCTCGAATTCTTTAACATTCTAGGGAGTGCTTTACGTTAGTAAACACTATTTATCCCATAAAAAGACTTCTTCCCATAAAAAAAATTGTGGACATCTTTCACCTGTACTAACGCATAGGCATTCTTGCAGTTTATATAAAGTCTTAATGTCATGAAATCGTAAACGAAAACCTCTTTACGGAGAGTGCAGGAACAAAACTTGTTTCTTCTAAATATGTGAAAATCATTTTAGTATATACATCCTGCACCTATCATTTCAAAAACAGTTATTAAAGTGAAAATGAATGCTTTAAAGATGCTTGCTAAAGTACATATATGCTAAATCCGCCGGAAGGAAGATCAATTTGAACAAATTATACTCCAATATTTTTATTTTTAAATTAAAATATTTTTTTAGAGTTATATTATTCTAATATGAACGTTAAACGCTACTGTACTAAGTTCCAAATAGTAGCTTTCACTTTTTTTTATTCTACAAGTCTCTGACTAAGAAAGGTCTCATTTATAGATCAGCTGATTAGGTATTCAGTTTGAAATTTACAATCCGGGTTCGAAAATAAGGATTAAAGAACCAGTCTGTCGAGTTTTTTGGTTAATTTGAAAAATTTGCAATAATCGCTTGTTACATATGTTGCGACATCGTTTCGTATCATGATATATGATTTTAGAGCAGCTCGTACAGCTTTTATAAATTATTTAATTTGTCTCTATTTTATAAAAAATAAAATAAAAAATATAAAAGGTTTACCCTAATATATTTTAAACTAAATGACAATAACTGCTCGCTATAATTTCTTGACGCTGTTTATCCGAATTACGCTTTACTTTGGACTATAATTTTCGACTACGTCCACCATGATTATTAGATGAAATCAACCATTTCAAACAATCTACAAACGAATAAGTCCCATCTTTTAGTAAATCGAACCCAGATATTTATTGATCTTGAATAATCAAATATTTTAATATGATAAGAATCATAATAATGATAAGAATTAATAATGATAAGAAATGATGATAAGAAATAATCATAAGAATAATGAATGTAAGTACTAGATGGCTGAAGAAGTGTTACAAAAAAGTAGATAAATACTTTCATTTTTTACATCTCTTCAGCCATCTAGTACTTATATTCATAATAATATCTTAAGGGTGTATTATATTATTAATATAATTTAATTTTTATAAGAATGACAATTCCAAAACACTGTTTACTATTCGAGAATGTCTCTAACAGACGATGCCACGAAAGCTAAATAAGCACAATTTTGATTCACGTCGTAAATTTTGTAGGTCGCGAAATAATTTATTCAAATTTTATATTTCTCATAGGACAAAATCTTTATTATTTAATTAGGGCCTAATTATATTTGAAGGTCGTTTGTCTTTACATTCTTAAATGCTTTTACTTATTCGATAATATCTACTCCTTTAGAGGACGTGAAAAGAGTATGTTACCTGGCATAAGTTCGATGCTTAAATATTTTGTTATAACCAATGTTGTAGGTTGCGAAATAATTTAATCACTTCAACCCTTTTATACAACATTAATTGAGTTGTAGATTATTAAATTTTAAGGTAATATAATTATTTATATTTGTCAAAATTATCTATAAAAAATTATTCTTTCTGTGAAAAGACAACCTTTTAATGGTCAAAAAATTGTTTGTTTCTTTAATAAACGTGTAACTATCAATAAACAAAATCAAAGTTTAAGTTCTTAAGATCGTCTTTCAGTGTTAGTAATACATCTATTTTGATGTCGCTCTCATATTTCAATTAGTAAGAAAGAACCTGACATCCTTCTGAACAAGGAGGTACTTGATGCATATTTCAATAAGTCCCGAAAAAAAGAAAGGCCTGTCAATAAACTTTAAGGAAACTTGTTGAAGAAGCTTCTGTAGTGAAGTAGATGATGTAAGTAAGGTGTTAGAGCGTGTAGTATAGTAGTAGAAAGAACCTGACATTATCCTTCTGAACAAGGAGGTCCTTGTTGCATTGTATACTGAACAGATGAGGCAAGGACACGAAGCCGCAGGACCTTTTAGGAGGAGCAAGATGTCCTGGGAATCTTCTGCCCTCTTCCTGCGAGGAGAGCCTCGAGCTAGCTAAACCACTGAATCCATCAGTATTATCCTTTCACTTCTTCACCGACTTATTCTTATCCTTTAACACAGAGATGTTTTGATTCCCTTTCCCTCTCTTTCACTTGCCTCCCACGGAGCTTCTTCTTATATTTATTAAACACGCGACCTTCAACTCCTCGTATCTTTTAAATGTTATTTGAACATTTTAGTAATAAAAATTAAATTTTCTTTTTTGTTTTAATGATACTAAAGAAATTTTATTGTTAATATACAATAAAATCAATTAATATACAATCAACTTACGAGTGTTTTAGTACATTAAGATTTGATAGGCAACATCAATTCCCATTATGATTCTGCAAAGGTTCTTATGGTCTCAAGCAAGCCTTTATAATTTTCCCAATTATTTCTCATAAGTCAATTAAAAACCCATTGCAGGCATTCACATGCGTGTGTCTTCATGTTTGTAGACACAATCACCTTCATTCATGACTTACTATCATTTTAGTCCCTCGCTCTTCTACTTATAATATTTCATTATAAAAAGCATATGTTTAATAAGACTCACATAGTTTTTAGTTATGATAAAAGCGACTCCAGCTTTAGTTCTTTCTCTTTGCTCTACTTCAGTATATATATGAGTAATCCGCCATTTCTGAGTGTAACACACCCTGTTCCTTTCTTATTTGTCTTTGTTATTACGAGGATCGATATTTATTTATGCTTTTCGATCTCTTACTGATAAACGATTTTAGTCGGTCATAAGTTCACTGATACATAGAATAATTCTTATCATTAATATAATCGAGTGGTTTCCCGATTACGGCGACAACTCACCTCGAAATGATTTGTTATTACTAAGCTAAGGCAATCACATTTATTCCAATAAATATATAAATGTTTGTTTTGATTTGTTGGCCTTCAAATAGATATAATAGTCCATGAGATAGCGTGCAAAAAAAGTGTCAGACTAACGTCAAGCTAAAATTTTGTGTACAAATTGATCTTTTAGTGCCTTTTAAGAATATGTGGTCGACTAAGTTCGACTACGGGACATATATTCGCAATAAGCATTTGAAAAAAAAAAACCGTTGGATAGAATCCATGTCGCGGCCATATTGATGGACAATGTGATTTTCATGATCCTGAGTACAATATTAGTTATAGTAGACCGAAAATTAAGTTGATGTTAGTTTGTCACTGATATAGGTTACCACTTTGATTATTTGGAGTACATTTGAATAATTAAACTATCAAGGAGCATACTAACATCAACTTGATTTTCGGTCTAATAACTAATTTTGTGCTCAGAATCATAAAAATCACATTGTCCACCATAATTGGTTGATGTTAGTCAGTCGCTTTTTTGCACGCTATCTCATGGACTATAATAACTTATCTAAATAAATATTTAAATTAAATTAATATACTTCTTTCTAAATATAAAATTAATCCCGTTGCCAAGGTCTTAGGCTTAACGCCTCTTAACTGTATAAACTATCGTATCTTAAGCTAATAATATAATAAATGAAAGTATTAATACTAATAAAAAAACAAATAATTATAAAAAAAAATGTATTATTGTCTTTTGAATAGTAATTATCAAATGATTTAAATAATAATTAAGGAAAAAAGATACCATATTTATGATTATTCCATGCAATGCGAAGAGAAAACGTTTGAAGACACGACTCATTACAGTGTTGTAGGTTCTTTATCTAGTTGCGAACAGTTATTTAGATGTTTTTAGCGCCACAGTCTAATTACAGACTCTTTAACATCGCCAGCTTTCTTCGCTTTAATCGTAAAAAGTGATTACCAGCTATAAAGCGAGGAATAAAAGTGTCATAATCAACTCCTTTTTTTTCTTCCCCTTATATCTCTGAATGTTTAAGACAGCATTACACTACTGAGTTTTTAAATGACATAAAGAAAAAAAAAGCGGAAATTTCTCTCGTGATAACTCTACGAATTAAAAGAAAGCGAAAAATTAACTAATGATGAGCAAATAAAGACATAGATTAAGGAAATACGTGTCAATAGGAATTCCTTCCTAATTAAGTCTTATTAGGTTCAATAATCTATTATTATTGGTTTTAACTGAAGTTTGTATAAGTCCCCTGACAAATGAATCTTAAATTGAATAATTTCAAGATAAAAAGAACTTTTTATATACTACGTTTTTAAATTTTCTGTTGAATCGTATGTAATGTTGATAATATAATTGTTATTGTAATATAATATATAACGTTAGTGAAAAAAAAATAGTTCCGAATTTATTTACTTCACATAAATGTGGAGTAACCATCTACTAGTAGAGAGCTGATCTTAAACCTATAAAAGGACAAATCTTTGTACAACGGATCTCCCCAACACCAAATCTAAAGCGTGCCATTGATATATTTGAAATAATATAAATAATATAATCGATAAATAATATAATCGATATTTCCTGTTTTGCTGTCATTCAATGTTTATCTATCACAAATTTGAGACCCGTCAAAATGAAGATTGCGTAAATATGGGGCATGTCAAAACAAATAAAATAACTTGCGGATTTTTTCCGAACTAACTTTCCGTACAGCAAAATTTGCTGAAAACCAATTAAATTCTGCTGAAAGATGGCTAAAAGTATTAAAATAATGCATTGTCATCGTGTTCTGAGCTATGCTAAAAGTTTCAAATGTCTAGCTTTTCGGGAAGTTAGTTAGAAATCGATTGCCAGATTTGTACCGGACAAACAAACAAACAAGAAAGCAAGCTAATAAAAACGTAGTAAAAAGAGAAATGATTAAATGGTCATTTCATTGTCAAACTGGAATATCAAATGAATGTTTTAATACAGATTGGACACCATGAATAAAACGATAACGATAAAACACAAGTTTACAATTACGGTTATTTAACTTTGAATATTTGCTTCCGAGCTCACCGAAGGTAATGGAAGCGATGTGATCTTTCTGAAGAACGAAACATTTTTAGGTCTCCGATTTCAAAAATTCCAAGGCAGAAATCCGTTTAGACAACAGGAAACATTTTTCGTACCGTGTCTGTCTGTCGGTCTGTCTCTCTGTCGTTCAAATTTTGCTAATCAACATATCTTAAAAGCTACACGTCCGACTTAAATGAAATTTGGATGGTAGATCATATTAGCTCATTGTTGGTCACATATAAGTTTCAACCTTCTGGACCTATTTGTTTCTCTTCAACATGAGCACAAACATACATTTATTTGCACCTATATCTTCAAAAGTAATCATCTGATTTTTATGAAATTTGGATGGTTTGTCGAAAGTGGAGAATATATATATTTTTATTAGAGAATAGGATATATTTTTTGCCAATATGGATATGTTGGAACTTCTTTAGATTGTTACTCCCCTTATAAAAAAAACAGAGGGGAGTAACAATCTAAAGAAGGTATACGGAATGTTCTTATTTTGACTGTTACTCCCCTTATAAAAACAGAAGTGGGATATTCCTTTGTCCCAAAGTACATTAGACTAAACATCCCTTTTTCTTAATAGTTATTTAGTCAGTCATTTTTATTCTAAAACAACATGGGGGAGTAACAATCTAAAGAAGTACCGATATGTTTTAGCTCTGGGGGACAAACGAAATTTCATGACGCTTTTAAATATCGTGCCAGGAAGTTAGGATTTAACAGGAGGTCGATAGGTTTTCATTATAGTATCACCAATATTTTGATGATAGGCGGGCTGAAGTTTCAATAAATGAAATGCAAAATGTGAAAGAATTTAGAATATATTAGGAGGTAAATCTATTTTCACTTTATTTATTATAGTAATATATTTCGCCGATAGAAACGCTGAAGTTGACTTGAGCACTCTATATTATATGTACTTTAGAAAAATTAATATTTTCGCCATATTTGCGTGATTCTTTATGCTTTTTTTATACTCTTCTTTGAGCTGGAGTACCTTTTTCTTTTACATAATATAATAATATAACTGCAGTCTAATATTTGGAAAATGTTAAAGAGTTAAAAAGTTGAGATGTAATTAATTAATAGTGCTTTAATAATCTCTAATGATATTTCAACTAATTACAAGAAGATTCTCCATTCTTCAGAAACCAAGCGTTAATAAAAAGGTACAGACGTTAGATTATGCCGAACAAGGGGTAGAAAGGTCATTGGATAGTGGAACAATAAAGTTGCAAGAAGATGACCTTAAAAAAATGCTTTTAAGCCAACACTTCAGCCAAGCCCATTTATATTAAGCTAGTACCACCTGGATATCAGTTAGACTAATGTTACTAGCCCTTAAAACCAGTTTAATTAAAATAATTTTCAAATATAAGACGTGATGGTGTCAAAGAAACCACAAAGATTTATTAATTATAACTCGTGGATGTTAATATGTAATCTATAATTACATCAGAAGATTTCTTCTATTCGTTAGAAGGACAAGGAAGGCTAAATGCCAAAGTTTGTATAATGGGTACATGGCATCATCAAGATGATTTCTAAGTTTGATCTTCCTCAAAACATACCTGAAGACTTCATGTCAGAGGAATCTGCAGCTTATGATGTCACTCTTAAACACCTGCTGACCTTGGTGTTTAAACACCTTACAAATCCTATTAGCAAATACATCGTAGTCAGCAATATCTTCCCAACTTGTATAGCCTAAACCCCTCACCTAGTATTACCATGTAACATTTTCTTTATCAGCAATTTCTTTTGTTTTGTTTTGCAACACTGGTTTATAGCCTCATATAAAAACTTATTGTAACATAGTAATACATTCCTTATCTTATTGCTAACCTAAATGACTTTTTATGTAGGTACTTACAACGATGAAATTTACTATAATAAATCATTATATCTTTAAAAGAAATTCAATAATTCAATCACTGAATATATCGTCGTTGATACTGCAATAGGTTGTATGTAATAACAAGTCGTTTTTCAGGAGAACCAAAAAACTTAATTGCCAGGTATTTTTTAGTGCAATATTTTTGATAATTCGTTTATAATATTCAAATTCGATCTAAAACCGAAGAACCAAACAATTATTTTAGAAAAAAATTTAATTCACAATAAACCATTCACATACGTCATATTTCTGGGAAAATATGGCTACTTTTAAGGGACATACGACCTGTTGTTAATTATTATGTTTAAGATTACACCTGTAAAGATAGTCATAGTAATGGAGTAAATCATAACTCAACAACTTTAATTTACAAATTTATTTACACTTTATATAAAATATTAATAATATTTTTTCAGAGTAGTAAAATGTTAATTAAAAAAAAAAAAAAAATTGAAAACAATAAAATTAAGAAGAACTGTAAGAACAAAAATACAATTAAAGAAAACTGGAAACAAACAATTGAAATATGTAAGATAAAATAAAAAGCATTATCAACGACGATATATAATTACTATTCACGTTTTTTTTTTATTTCTAAATAATTTAAATTGGATATGTTTGAAACCAGACAGTTAACTGTAAAGTCAAACATTCCACGTAATATAGCATGCTTCATTTTTCAATACAAGTTTTTATTTCTATTTTTTTTACCAAATGTAACATGTTTATATATTAATATATTTTTGCATTCTTAAACTTAACACGTACATAAGTGAAAAAAAAAAAAAAACCAATCGAGATCGATATACTGTTATAGAAATAAATATCTTTTTAAAAGTTATTGAATCCTTGAACACTAAATGATCAACTCCAGTTTAATTCCATAAACTAATCTTTTTACACGTAAGATCTATTTTTAACTTGATTCTCAAGGCTTAGTGTGAAAACTAATATCGTTAAGCACCATTTATTTAAGATTTTTTTGTTTTGCTTCCGAGCTTACGGAAGGTAACGGAAGCTATGTGATCGTTATCTGAAGAACGAAAATATTTGTCTCTGATTTCAAAAATTCCAAGACAGAAATCCGTTTCAGACATCAGGGAAAATATTTGGTTCCGTGTCGGTCTGTCGTTCAATTTTTGCGAATCAACATAGCTTAAAAACTATAAGTCCGATTTTAATGAAATTTGTATGAAATTTGTTGGTCCCATGTAAGTTTTAACCTTCTGCGCTCATTTGTTTCTCTTCCACATGCACACAAACATAAATTTATTTACACTTACAGCTTCAAAAGTATTTATCTGATTTGTATGAAACTTATATAGTTTATCAAAAGTAACCCGAAGATAGCCTTCTTTTAATTGTGCTAAATTCTCAGATCAAGGAAGGGGTAGAGGGAACAATCCGATTTGAAAAGTGGTTCATTATGCTCCCCCCTATACTAAACCTCCCAAGCGAGCTCAATCTGAACTAAAGTGATCACGTGGTCACTGGTCCTTGTCTTATTGGTCTATTCCTTGTCCTTCCATCCCCACAGACTCGTGTCAACAAATCCTTATCAGTAGCATTTATTTGATACCCCACTCAAAGAAAATTGCTATTGGTTATCTAGGAACTGTTACACGTTTATTAACGATGTTACTGCCTTTAGATAATTAATAAGGTTAACAACATAAATTAAAGTACATATTTATAAAGAAAACTGTTTTAAAAATAAAAATATGAAATGTCGTAAGAAAATATCACTTCTTTTCAGCTGATATCAGATAAATTTCGAGTTTTTATCGAGATATCGATACTGAAAGTGTTAGTATAGGAGGTTGCATAATAAACCACTTTTTGAGACCCAGATTCCATGGTATTGTTCCCTCTACCCCTTCCTTGCTCTGAGGTTAAATTGATACTTAATTCATGCAAAAAATCAAAACAATTTTGACAGATTAAAAAAACGGGGGAAACAATTAAACAAATTAGACAATTAAGGCTTGTAAAAGCATAAAATCAATAAAGTACGTGATAGGATGCGAGGAAGCTATGTGCCACAACAATTGGCAGTCTATTTTAAATGTATGTAATTATAAGTAGAAATTTATATTGTAGGGTTAATTATAAATGAGATTAAGATTAATGTAAAATTGAGGATTATTACCTCAAGTTAGTAAGTTATGATATGAAGAGATATCTTATCGTCGATACTTGCTCGATTTGAGGATCACAGGACCGGTTTCGGCTATACGCTATCATCAGCTGAAGAATATAGAACTCTGGAAGTCGAAATGAACTCGAAAAGTCTACATGAGAGAGTGACATCTACATGAGTTTCTTATGTAGACTTCACGAGTTCATTTCGACTCGCAGAGTTTCATATTCTTCTGCTGATGATGGCGTATAGCCAAAACCGGTCCAGTGATCCTCAGATCGAGCAAGTATCGACGATAAGTATCTCTTCATATCATGAGATAAATATTATTATCGGTGATATTTTTAAGGATTTTCAATTGAAATGAAAAGGCTTGCTTTTACATTAGGAATACAGACCCTGCCACATAATCATGGAATGAGAAAAAAAAAAAAATTAAATAGCTAATCATTATTACAATTAAACGATCAACTGCTTAAGTTTTTTTCAGAGATATTAAAATTATAATTATTAAAGTATAACAGATAAATATGTATTCCATCATCGGGGATCGAATTATGAATCCGCCAATTTAACGCTGCGATGCTTAATAAAAAAAACGCAAAGAATGAATTCCACTGTCATGGCTAGAGGTCCATGTTTCTTGAACATTTAGGCGCTAACAAACCATATATCCATCCATAGGGTTTATAATATTAAGGTACTGGATTGCAATTTTAACTGTCCTCTTTAATAATAATTATGATCTGGTAAATTTATTTACATTTCAAATTTTGCAGTAATAAAAAAAAAGATTTGCTATCCAACAATTTTAATAATTTAAAATGTTAATAAAGTGCTAACGGTATATATTCATGTGAACTAATTAAAAAAACAAAAAAAATTAAATCAGATCCTCTGTTAAGTCATTAAAATGCACTTCTTCCATAAACAAATAGCCTTACTAAAGGTAAATTTTAAAATTGCTAAAAAGGTAGAGTTGAAAGACCAACATATGACCATTACCTAAGGCTCATCATCGTTAGAAAAATAAAGGCATTTAAAATGCTATTTATAACTTTATTAATGATAGTCCATTTCTCGAAGTTTTTATTACCTGTATAATTATAGAGAGTATGACGTCATTAAAGAAGTCATGTATAAACAAAAAATGATAATTACACGACTGAGTACCTCAGAAGCACATTGTATCTGCAGTAGCCAGTAATCATTTTGCATAATTCATCTTTATAATTGCTTTCTAATAACAATACAACGTATATTTCATTTTTATTAGATTTACTTCACACACGCGATAAGAGAGTAATTAGCAAGTTTAAATTGTTGTTATTTATGATCTGAAATCATATTATTGTTGTACACGCATTGAACAAAAGCTTTAAGATAAAATCACATGTGCGAATATGTCAGTTAGTCAATGTTATTGTTAAGCTTCTGTGTTTTACATTATAAAATGACAGTTACCTACCCTAAAACAGTTCTTGGAGAAAGAACGTATGAAGGACATGTGACTGATGAGATCCAGTTGTGTCCATTAAGGAAGCTGGAAGCACTATCTGCTAGGACTTGAGTGGCAGCTACCGTATCCTACTTCTATGTCGTACCCAAGAATGTTTTTGGGGAAAGGATATAAAATATATAATATTCATGTGACAATAATAGTATCGAAGTCCATCTTTGTCCAGTTAAATAGCCGATGGAAGCTCCTTTTCAACCATATTAAATTCACCACACGTTAGGCCGTCCGCACACGGGGCGATAGGCAAGCGATACAACAGCAATGCAACAGCGATACGATATCGCTACCCTGTTGCTTCCTAGGTAAAGGAGCGGGGACCCACCAACGGAGCGATAGGGAGGCAATCAGTAGGCAATACACTCGGCGGGTGCAATACATGCAACACGTGCGACCTGCAAGGAAGCAACCTCAAAGCGATATTGCAAATGTTGCATCTGTTATATGCATCTGTTATATGATTTTACCCTCACGGAGTATTCCAGAAGTAATGTGACTGCGATAATCTGTTACTTTTTTTTGTATTATTTTATAAAACAAATACATAAATGAATGGAAGCATCTATTTAATTTTCCGACTAAAATTTAAATAAATTAACTTTAATAATGCTGATTAGTATTTAATTGAAAAAATAACTAAAAAGGGAAAATAAAGTTAAAGAAATATATGTTTAGCTTGTAATTAAATAAAACTAATATAAAAACAAATAAATTTATTTTTACAATTAATATAAAATACATATATACGAGTATAGATGACTACATTTCCTTTATTTATTTGAAATTTTTTTTTTTTTTTTTTTTTTTCGATTATGTTTTTTCCCTATTAAATAAAAAAAAATGGGCACTTCTTTAAAATGTTACTCCCATTATAAGAAAATCGAAGGGAGTAACAATCTAAGAAGGCGACGGAATGTTCTTCTTTAGACTGTTACTCCCCTTATACAAACAAAATTGATTGGACTAAACATTTATTTTTTTGACAAAATTATTAATATTCTCCTCAAAGATTACTGCAATCATTAGATTTCGTATTTTTTATAATCTATTTAAACTTATAACTAATTGAATGATGAATTGAAAATGAATAAAATTAACAGAGTATCAGGTATGAGTTGACAACAAAATATCGCCCCGTGTGCGGATGCCCTGTTTTTAGATCGCCGATATCGGCGATATTGGCGATATCGCATTGCTGTTGTATCGCTTTCATATCGCCCCGTGTGCGGACGGCCTTAGACAACACACAATTTGTGTGTGGGAGAGACGCGTTGCACATAGGAATTGTTCCAACATCAGACATTACGTCTATAAGATGTTGGCTCGGCATTATGCTATGTCCTGCATCGTTTCGTCGCGTCCGACTCATCGGGTCTCTGATGAGTTGGAACAGTTTCTATGTGCCACGCTTGCGTGGCACATCCCTTGGTGTCTCTCACACACACAAATCGTGTAGCTTATTGCAGAGTGAAAACACGGTTTAATATTGCTGATATATACTATATAGTTTGTATTCGAAAAAGCTTTATTAGTGTTTACGAGCTTACTAAAGGTAACGCAAATATTGTGATCATTCTAAAAAACAAATTTTGTTTATGTCTCCGAATTCATAAATTCCAAGACAAAAACTTGTTTCAGATATATGATAACATTTTTGAACTCGTGCTTGTCAGTCAGTTTATCTGTCGTTCAATTTTTGCAAACCACATATCTTAAAAACTACTCGTCGGATTGTAATGAAATTTGGATTGTAGGTCATAATTAGCCCAATGTTGGTCCCATATAAGTTATAGCCTTTTGCTCTCATTTGTTACTCTTCCACATGTGCACATACATTTATTTATACCTATATCTTCAAAAGTACTCCTCTTATTTTCAGGAAATTTGAATAGTGTGTCAATTGTGGCCTTCAGACGGCCCCAAGTTAATTTTAACCGTTTGCGCAAATTTAATAGTGCTTAAAAATAATTATGACCCCAATGAGAATCGAAACAGATCTAAATATCTTGTGGCAATTTGTCCAATAATAGAAAGCAAGGAACTGATCGATTTAACTCTTTGAGCTTTATTGATTACTATAATAAAAGTAATAATTTTAAACGATTAATTAGTAATTAGTAATAATTTCGTAATAAGTAAGTTTTTGAAACAATCTTCAGTTCTAAAGATGTTGCTATATTAAATATTATTTTACGGTATATAATTTGTACGATACCTTCTTTTTTCTCAAAAGGTATTAATTAAATTAATGAACCATCTTGATTATTCGAGACTAAGAACTTAAAAAACTGCAAACCCGTATAATCTAGTGTAATTGCAGATTTAAGGTAGGTAGTGGATTGCATTATAAAGTTAATGTACTAACACCAACTTAATTGGTAAATTCCCACTTACTTTCACACGACTTTAGAACGCTTTGCTCAACAATTTTAAAAGTAGTTCAGCGGCATTTTATCAGTTCACTTCTATCAACAAATTGCTCTCATTATTTACATCTGTGATCACGTAACATTGGATCGCAATCCTAAAGTATTTTTTAAATGCAAAAAGAAGAGACTTTGACAAAAGTTAGCCCCCTTTCGTACTATTAATGTTTTTTTTAAATATATTTAAAAATCAATATTAATCACACGTTTCACATAATCACCAACATTAGTAAAAGGTTAAGAAACTGAATTTTAAAATCTAAAATAATTACACAAAAGAGCACATGGGAAATGCCATCTTTTTTTATAAAGATCTACTTAAAATCTATCCATCTAACTATAAACACTTTAACTTTTTACGTTTTGAATCAGGTTTGTAAGTGTTGGGGCTGGGGCACAGATGTTACAGGAGTGCGTTATTACCTTGATCCTCCGAAAAAATAGATTGCCAATTAGTGTGGCACATAGCTTCCTCGCATCCTATCACGTACTTAATTGATTTTATGCTTGAGGTTGAAACTTATATGGGACCAACAATGAGCTATCCATGCAAATTTCATTAAAATCGGACGAGTAATTTTTAAGATATGTTGGTTCGCAAAAATTGAGCGACAGACAGACATGAAACAAAAAATGTTCCCTGATGTCTGAAACGGATTCTGTCTTGGAATTTTTGAAATCGGAGACATAAAATATTTTCGTTCATTAGAACGATCACATCGCTTCCGTTACCTTCGGTAAGCTCGGAAGCAAAAATGTAAGTACAATGTAGGTTTGTTCAAATGTTTGGTTGACAACTCTGAAAATCTGAATTTTTTGACAAAATTTTGGTAAAAGGAAACCAAACTTTCACTACTGTATATGTATTAAATTATAAACCTTAATAATTATTTTTAGGTAGGTCAATTAGGGTAAAAGTTTATCTTTTTAAATATTTTTTAAGTTTTTAAAACTGTCTATGGATCTATGTGTGAAGGAGTATTTATTTAATGTATTTTCCACTTCTCATTTTGACAATACCAACTTTGTTTGAGTATATGTGACTAATTCCACCCATGATAAGGTAATGATCTCAATGTTAATTTTAATTTTCAATGTTTAAATAAGTTAAGTGTTCTTCTTTTTTATAAAAATCCTATTTAAAACAAAATTGTTAATTATATGTAATGATGTTTTAGGCATGATTATGTCCCGGAGGGGGACGAAATATAGCCAGTTTTTAACTACTATGAGTTGTTAACTCTTACTTACTTTTACCCTAATTGACCTACCTAAAAATAATTATTAAATAAATAGGGACATCTAATTTCTACTTATAAACCTTAAGTTTACAAACACCTTCTTCTATTGTATGGTGATTGTCGTGTTGATGGGTATTATAGGTGAATAACATTTTTTACACCATGTTGCTATGAAATGTTTCGACCTATATCTTTAGTCTTTTATTAATAATGCAGTCATTGTTTTCATGTGGAATTTAAATTTTGTCTATCCTTATAGAGAGTCAAAAATTATTAAGAAAGATTTAAAAATCAATTGGTCTATTAACAAAGACATATTTAAAAATTAGAACATTACGCATCTACTTTTAATGGTAACTACGCATAAATTAAAAAAAATAATAAAATTTAAACAATATAAATCAATAATTACAAGATAAAAATAACTTTTTATATACTACGTTTTTAAATTTTCTGTTGAATCATATGTAATATTGATAATATAATTGTCATTGTTAAATATAATGTTAGTGAAAACAAAAAACATAGTTCCGAATTTGTCACACGTCAGTTTATTTCTTTGTTTAGTTTTCGCTGTCATTCAATGTTTACCTCTTTAAAAAAAAATCTCAAATTTCAAACCCGTCAACATGAAGATTGTAAATAATACTATGGGATATGTAAAAACAAACTTTCCATACAGCAAAATTTGCTGAAAACCAATTAAATTCTGCTGAAAGATGGCTAATAGTATTAAAATAATGCATGGTCATCGTGTTCTGAGCTATTCTAAAAGTTTCTAATGTTTAGCTACTCGGGAAGTTAGTTAAAACTCGATTGCAAGATTTGTACTGGACAAACAAACAAACAAACAAACAAGAAAGCAAGCTAATAAAAACGTAGTAAAATAAAAATAAAAACTCTGGTCCAACGTTAGTTAGGGTCGAAACGTTTCAAAGCAACATGTTGTTAATAATTTATTTTATTCACACCATCATAATCATCATAACTATACGATGTGATGAATGACAGAGTGTCACTTCATCATCTGTACAAACCGTATAATTGACATTTATAACCGGATAGATTCGAACCCTGAACCTCCAGAATGTCAAGCCCATACAAGAGTAAAATGCAATAACAATGAACCCTAAAAGTGAAATTTAGTATTTAATTAAAATGATTACCTTTGACTCAGAAGAGATATGTTGAATTTGGTTATTATTCTCTTTGGTTTCTTCTTCAGGCAAAATATACAGCTTAATCCGATACATCTTCTTTTCATTATTAGAGCACACACATTTCAAACAATCAAAAAATTGAGCGGTATTTTTTGAATTTTGTACTTTACAAAATAAAAGATAAAATTAATAAGTAAAGTCCATAGTTTTAAAACAAATCCATATTGAATTTAATTATTTAAAAGTTATTATAAAAATAATTTTTTTCTTTATTAAAAATAACTATTAAAATTACCTCACATTAAATTTATTTAATACACACACATGTTTTAAACTGCAGTTTTGTTTGACTTCACTTAGTGAAAAAAAAACACATTTTTTCCATTCTTTGACACAAAAAACACTATCAAAAATCTATGCATGACACGCATAGAATTGAAGAATTCTGTAACCATATTTTTGTTATAAACACGTTTGTTTATAGGGATAACTATAAGTCACTCAGGCATACTTAATAATTTTATGGTATAAAATGAAGATTTACTACCCGCCTTTCTTATTTCTTAAGTAGCATTTTAAGTTAAATCGTTTCTGTAAGTGTTTCTTAATCGGATTGCTCCGCTCAAAGAAATCAATTACAATACACACGGTTTTTAACTAAATATAATATATTATCTTTATTATATTTTCTCAGTATTGATTTGTGCACATTCATAAAACGAGAAGTCCCCAACTTTTCTTTTTTTTCAATTTGTTTCACAAGTTAAGTATTTAGGCATTTATAAATAGGCTTTGTTTATTTATTTATAAAACATTTTTTACGGGATCTCACTTAAAAAGTTAAAGACCTCTTAAGAAAATACACATGTTTAAGAAATAAATCACGTGGATAATTTCTTATACACGTGGATTTGGTTGAAGAAAGAAAAAAAGGAAAGGGGTGTAGAAAGGATGTTACACTATGTTAGAAGCACGTGGTAAACTCGTATGACAAATGACACTAACACATGGCAACTCAGTTGAGTTTATATACGTAAAAGTACATATATATAAGATTGTATATGCATAGGCTGTCTCTTTTTCTAAAGGGAGATTTCTCAGCTGTTTTAAATCATATTTATTTGTATTTTTACCATGTCCATCTCATGAAAGGGGACCTCTATTATAAAGATGAGTTCTTTTAAAATCTTCATATTGTAAAAGCCCTATAATAAATATATATTAGATCTTTATTAGATATGGGTCTTGTAGGGTAAACTTGTAAGGTTGCCAAAGGTGCCCTATTAAAATATAATCATAACTATGTTATATATATTCACATAGCGGTTAAGACGAGGTGCAGAGATAGCTTTATCGCAGATAGCTTTTCTATAAGATTATAGAAAATATAGGAAACGAATAGTCTAGGGTTAAATTCATTTTGATGATTCTCGGGTTTAGTTAGTTCTCGCGAATTCGAAACCTTAAATAGAACCCCAATTTCGTAAAATATCCATATCAATACAATTCATATAGATTTTTTTTGGTGACGATTGTTAATTATTTTCATTAGTATAAAGTTAAAATGACGAACACTAAAAATGATCAGTTTACTGTAAAAAAAACTGCAATAGGCAAAATTTAATAAGACAGTGTTCGACAATACGTGTATTCGATATATATGAATATGTACACTATATAGTTAGTATTGGAAAAAGCTTTATTAGTGCTACCGAGCTTAGAGAAGGTAACGCAAGAATTGTGATCATTCTGAAAACGAGGTGCAGAGATAGCTTTATCGCAGATAGCTTTTCTATAAGATTATAGAAAATATAGGAAACGAATAGTCTAGGGTTAAATTCAGCAGTTTATGTCATAGAACTCCATTTTACTAGGTCTTCCAATAGTGTTCATGTATGTTGGCGGGAAAGTAAAAATTTAGAGAGGGAAAAAACGAAAATTGGCAGGAAAAAATAAAAAAATTGTGGGTGAATTTTAAAGTGGCGGAAAAAAGAAAATTTTGCGGACAAATCAATAACAATAACAAATTGCGGAAAAATAAAAAAATGGCGGGATTGTAAACAATTTTACGGGAAATGTTATAAAAAGTGCAGGAAAATAAACCAAAATTGGCGATAAGAAATAAAAATTGGGGGAGAATTTAAAATTGGCGGAAAAGTAAAAATTTTGCGGGAAAAAAAACAAAAATTGGGGGGGAGGAATTGCGGGAGAATTTTAAAATGGCGGAAAAGTTAAAAATTTGTTGGGGAAGAATAAAAATGTCGGGGGAGAATTTTAAAATTGGGGGAAAGTAAATAATTTTCGGAGGGGAAACGAAAATAGGTGGGAAAAAATAAAAATTCGCGGGAGAAATTAAAATTGGCGGGAAAGAAAAAATTTGGGAAAAAATGGGAAATGATTCAAAAAGTGTTTTAAATATCAAAACAAAATAAACATTTATATAATTTTATAGATTTAATGGTAGTAATAATTTATAAGTCTCTAACAGAGTCTTTATCAAGACCTGAGAAATATATGTTATTTTTTAGTACCATTGTTGTTAGTACCTTAAAAATAACATTTATCAGCTATTTAATAATGATATAAGTAAATACTAAATAACATTAAAGATTGTAGCCTCCAAAGTGCAATATGTGAATTACTAATACAATAAGCGGCAGCGTAAATAATTGCATTATTATATATTTATTTTATTTTGAAAGGCATTAGTGCAATCAAGTATCAAAATAAAATTTACAAGTGAGCGTAAGGGTATTGTAAACGAGCAACATTTTATAGCAATAATGGTCGGTCTACATTGCTAATATTCCAGAAATATTGCTGGCAATATATTTGTACAGCCCGGCAACATTTCAGCAATGATTTGTCGGCATTATACCATACAGCAATATTGCAAGCAATGTTTCTGGATTTTAAGCAATGTGACACATGAATTATGAAGTTTATTTAAATAAATGTTAAAAATCGACACACCCTCATTAATATTTACTAATATGGTAAAACAATAAATTTTGCTCATAACCGACGAGGATAAATTTTATAATAGCATGACTTTAGAACAATTCCACCATAAGGAAGCAACCTGCAATTCACCTCAAGTGTTTTAAAAAAGAGCTAATTTTATCAAGTTTTATGGATCTTAAAGATTTTTAACACAAGAATTTAAGAAAATGCAGCGTTTGACATCCATTATATTTCCTACACGTGTGTGGCATGCAACGTGATAAAGTACCAAAGAATACCCAGGTGGTTTCTACTAACTCTAAAGATGTTCTAAGTACTTTCTTCCCTAACTGAAACCCAAAGTGTCATGTAATGTAAAGGGTCCTTCTCTATGGTTGAAAGATACCGAGTACCACGTGCTTCTAGAGAAGAAAGAAGCCCCTGATGTAATGGTTAACACACGGCGCCGGATCTTATAAAGTTAAAGTGCGTAAAAGGAAGCGGAGAATAGGGAGTGCAGTAGGGCTGCTATTCAACTCCTCTACTTGTTATAATATACCGTATACTTCCGCTATCTGAAAGAGAATACTTTTTCAAACTATGTTCCTACAACAGAATTACATGTTACGAGAAAAAAATACCGGGAATAAGATAATTTAAATTGGTTCAAATGTTTTTCATTTAATTAGATTTCGAAATTATAACCTTCATTTGCATTATCAAAACACGATAGATTTCGTTAAATTCTACAATTCACAAGTTTTTGTGCTACCAAGAATAAACATCTAAACGACATTGAAGGAACCAGTAAAAAATTAATAAGCAAAAATGCTTTAGAGCGGGTGTTCTTATTTTGTACTTCTTGTTCATAATACAATTAATTAACCAACAAATTATTATAATTAAAAAATTATTATTATCAGCGTTCTAACATTAGATTTAGGAATACGCATGGATAGAAACAAGCCTCAAAATAGTCAAGGGTTGCCTAAAATAAGTTGTTAAAAAACTTAAATCGAAAATTTTATCTGATAACCACATTTTTCTTTTTAATGAATATATATATTAGTAATATATTTAATAAAGCAAATACTGTTCGAAATTTTTAAAAAAAAATACAAGCGACGAAAATTGTTTCATTTATCTAATGGCCTCTCCTAGTTTATCAGCTGTTATCTGAACATCGACAGATCAAATGGATGGTATACGGTCTGGCTCTAGTTTTTGCATCCATCATAACAACCTGTTTCAAAAAAGGGAAGAATAAGGGCAATCTTGAATCCTTCCAAGAATTAAAGGGATAGAGTCCTCCTTATAATTTTCTCACAGCTTGTCATCCCATGTCCCCAAAAGACCCTTTTTTAAATGTTAAAGGATCTGGTTTTTTTCCTTACTCTACAACATCTGATCTTAGCAAAATACGTGACCCTAAATATGCCCTTCATACATTACAAGATCTCTTTTCAAGAAAAAAAAACAACCTCAGGAGATGCAAGACCTAAATGACTTCCTTACGCTCCTGAAATAATCTCAACATTTTTTCAACACATATATATAGATAGGATTGAGATACATTGCTTATAAAACCTGTTATAAACGATAAACATGTTATATTATAAACAATAAAAGTTGTTTAAATTCATAGATAACACATTTAAACTGGTTTGAAACTTCGTTATAGATTCAAAATCACGGATACTGATGTTATAGATCTTTAAGCGAAGGCTGTACCATTGTTCCGGAATTATCATAAGAGATAAAGATCATTGCAACTCTTTGAGATCTATATTGATACGAGTTTGAATATAGCAATAAGTTGTTCTTTTGTTCCTTTTTTAAAAAAAGTTATGAATAACATTGGAAAGTGAATGGTATAAATGAAAGGAAGAAAATAATCATATTAGCTGACTCTATTTCAGACAATACAATAATTGAAAAACCGTGCTTGCAGTTCACATTTCGTTTTATTTGATCTTTCTACTCAAAGTATCCTTCCGATCTGTAATCGATAATAGGAGTTTATTATCAGGAGATAATAATAATAATAATAAAACAATTAATTCAGGAAGGACTAGAAATAAAGACATACATAATAAATTATTAGTCACTGATGCAAAAAACATTATCCAGGGTGTAAACAAACAACTAAGATAAGACGCAACAAAAAATTGATGGATAGAGAAATAAAATTAACCGGATAAAAGACACAAAAATTAAAACACAGTATCTAAATAATGTTACAAACAAAAATAGAGAGAGGAATAATTTCAAGACTTTTTATATACTACGTTTTTAAATTTTCTGTTGAATCTTGAATCGTATGCAATGTTGATAATATAATTGTTATTGTTATATAATATATAATGTTAGTGAAAAAAAAAAAAGTTCCGAATTGATTTACTTCACATAAATGACAACCATTAGAGAGCTGATCTTAAACCTATAAAAGGACAAATCTTTGTACAAAGGATCTCCCCAACACCAAATCTAAACCGTGCCATCGATATATTTGAAATCATATAATCGATATATTTCCTGTTTTGCTGTCATTCAATGTTTATCTCTTATTTAAAAAAATCACAATTTGAAACCGGTCAAAATGAAGATTGTAAATATGGGACATGGCAAAACAAATAAAATAACTTGCGGATTTTTTCCGAACTAACTTTCCATATAGCAAAATTTGCTGAAAACCAATTAAATTCTGCCGATAGATGGCTAAAAGTATTAAAATAATGCCATTGTACATTGTCATCGTGTTCTGAGCTATGCTAAAAGTTTCAAATGTCTAGCTATTCAGGAAGTTAGTTAGAAAACGATTGCCAGATTTGTACCGGACTAACAAACAAGAAAGTAAGCTAATAAAAACGTAGTAAAATGTATAAAAAGTGTCCCTCTTATAACTAGTGTATAACAAGGAGCCAAATACTCAACACCGTTTATTTGTCTAGTTCAAATATCTATATATAGATTATGTAATTTTAAAGAACTTTTTTCAAAATAGATAAAACACCTTAACATCACACCTATTTTTTTCTTTATTTCGTGTAGAAACAATTTTTTTTTTTAAATATAACTACCAAAATAAGAAATGACTATATTTACACCAAAAAAACAAGTAAATGTATTCATAAATCAATGAATATTCATGATAAAAAAAAAAATGGAAAAAACACATTGAACAAAAAATATGTCATATTGAGAATCTGTGAATCCACGTACGAAATATTAAAGAAGACCATAAACAAAATGGAAAGCAACCACAAATTCACAGCTTTCCCTAAGAAATGTCATATCTGACCTCATTTATATCTGGGCGACAGTTTGAATATCGTATGCAGCGCAAAGCTACATGCATTGTGTTATACCCAGCCCATAACGTACCGTGATCTCATGCATTCTTTTACATTTTAATAAGCGTACAAGGATCCGCATCCCAAAAACTAATATGAGTTAATGTATCTTATATATATTTTTTTTAAAGATTTTAAGGTAAAATCGAAACCGGTGTGTCTTAAATACTAATTGAAGGCACTTCTTTAGATTGTTACTCCACTTATAAAAATAACAGAGGGGAGTAACAATCTAAAGAAGGTGTACGGAATGTTCTTCTTTAGACTGTTACGCCCCTTATAAAAACCGAAGTGTGATATTCCTTTGTCCCAAAATACATTGGCCTAAACATCCCTTAGTGCGTTAATAGTTATTTAGTTAAAGTCATTTATAGTCTAAAAAAAAACATAGGGAGTAACAATCTAAAGAAGTACCAATTGAAGTACCGGGGGGGGGGGGGGGGGGGGTTGAAATCTCATGTAACCAGTAACCAATGTCCTTTTGTTTTGAAGGTCAAGGGTACAATATTCATCTATCACGGAATAGAACTGAAGATTTGAGGAAGTACTAAAATTGTAGATTCTTAAAAGAAAGCGGGGTTTTAACCATCTCAATTAAAGGGATAAGTTAATGATGTTGAAAAAAGGTTTTTCCAAAATTTTGGAAATATTTTTTTTAACTAAGTGGAAGGAGGTATATTAACCTCTGGATGAAGGTGTTAATGAACGTAGGAGGTATTTTTTTTAGACTCTCTACGAGCTATAACAATGTGAGTTTCACCAAAATAAGCCAGGTAGATACATAAAACAACAGGCACTTACATAAAACAATTGAGCCTTCATTCATTATTTGCAATAAAACAGAGTTTCGCCATATTTTTTGTAATTCAAATTTTCAATAATTTGGTACTGTAAAACATCCTCTGGTTCGAATATATACCTAATGTCTTCTTTATATAATCAATAAACATTCAAAGAAGTGGAAAGAGTAAAAAGATAACCAATTGTCGAATTTAGCCTTTTTTCCAATTGTTAACACCAAATTCCTTATCCGAAATAAATTGAGATAAAATCGTTTAATTGTTAAACAATGGCATATTAAATTATAGTTAGCATCAATATAGGTTTGGAAGAGTTTAGAAGTGAGCCGCCACGGCGGCTCAAAGAAATCTTATTTTATTTATTTATTTTTTATTTTTTTATAAAGGTACAATTAATTTCTAAATAAATTCTGGATTCAATTTTTCGAAAAATATCAAAACAAAAGAATTTACTGTGATTTTTTATAAACTTAGAAAAAATATTAACATGGATAACTTCATTTTCTTGTTCGTGTTTTTTTTATTTGTGAATTTTAAAATTAAATTCAGTTCAATTTTACAATAAATTCAAGTCAAATTTAATAAAACTTTATCTAATATATTTCTCTGACCTAAATGACAATAAAAGTCAGGAAGCAATAATAAAATAATGTTTATGATCATAATAAATAAACATAAAATGGCATTTTGATAGTTTTGTATTCAATATTAAGCACATAAAACATATTTCCTTCAACACTAACCTAAAAATATTTTATCATTTATACCAATAAATTAATTTGATTAGACAAATTAGTCAGTTTTTTCTCGTCTAGAAAAAAAGGAAAACAATAGTATAAATAAACGAGATTATTTGACCTGGTTTTTTCGCTCGTTTGAAGATGAATGTTTAAAGTAGAGATTTGTAGAACAAGACGGTGGGTTCACGTTTAGACATCTGGCTCCGTGGTCCGTTCTTAATTTAAGCATCCGACACACTGTGGCGCCACCGGCGTCTCAACAGCCGTTTGTCACTTATCATTATTTTTAAGATTGTGAACTATAAAATATACTTCTTGTAATTCCTATTATATAATAAAGAAACAAGTCATTGGTGAGGTCTTTTTAATTCCATTTCTTATCGCACCTTCTGTCATTATAATCCCCACATGAAGGGAGTTCTTTGTTTGGCAGTAAGATTAGTCAATATACGTTAAAACTAAATTTATTACATTAGAAAACAGACTATGTCCGTCAGGTAGCAAAACCAAAATATGTTTTAGATTAAGATTATTTTTAAATTTTCAAAGCCGGATAAAAACATAAAATATTAATGATAAATTAAAACAATTTTGTTCGAGTCGTCATTCGTGCGCAATTCTAATTTCAATTGCAATTTCTATTTAAGTGCTTTTACTTCTATATTTTTACCTAAACAGTAATACTTAGACTTCCGCAACTCAGTCTAAATTAAGCTAATCAGGAGTGACGCGATTTTCGAATCTTCGCCTTTCCGCCGATTCATTTTTTTTTTCAAATGAAACAGACGGAATTTACGCCAGAGCCTGATCAAATTGGTCATGTGATTGAAAATTTCTTCGATCTTGTCAGACAATTAAATTTAGAATTTGATAGAACTGATAGAAATGCGTGAGCAAAACATTGAAGAACCTGATTATTTGGACCCAGTTTAATAGAAAGATCAAATGACGGTTGCAAACCAAGGATGTTAAATAAAGGGGATGGAAAGTTAGGTACGGTTTAAAGGTAAAAGAGTGACCCCATGGAGACAAGAGAAATTGGAGAAAACATCGTACTGCGCATGCTCACAACTTTAGATTGGGACAAATTACCTTCTTTGTTTATTTTGAATCAGGTTATAAACCGATTAAATATTAACAAATTCTTGGTAACCTATAACCATGAGGAAGGTAATTTGTCTCATTGGAGCTCCTATTTTATACAAGGATCTTATATAAAGGGGATAGAGGGTTGAGGCAAAAAAGTGACCCCATGAAGATATGTAAAAAATTAGCTCTAATGGGACAAATTACCTTCCTCTTGGTTATAGGTTACCAAGAATTTGTTTATAGTTGTCAGGTTATAACCTGTTAAAAAAGGTAATTTGTCCCAGTTCAATGATTTTTTCTCCAATTTCTCTTACCTCCATGGGGTCACTTTTTTGCCTTAAACCCCTTCTTAACATTCCATCCCCTTTATATAAGATCCTTGATTTTATACATCTTCATGGGGTCACTTTTTTCCACAACCCTTCATCCCCTTTATTTAACATCCTTGTTGCAAAATTGACAGAAGGTTCAATTGAAAAAGGGTTATACATTTTGAAGAACATAGATTTCCACAAAGAGCTCTGCTACAGAACAGGGAATAAAAAAAATTATTAGCGTGCTACGAGGAAATTTTGCGAAAAAAAGAAAAAATATTTGACCTGTCGGACGACTGTGTTAGATTTTATGAAGCCTTCAACGTCAAAATAACTTTGGTTTATGTTTTGTTAATACATAATAATATAATTTATTGTGTTATCTAGACTTTTATTACGTACCAATTTCTCTTCAAAATTATTGTTTTCTTTAGCCCCTGGTCCCAATAAAACAAATTTGTATGTATTTATATGAAACTTTTACCCCGACTTGCGCGAATTTGAACACGGTTATCACGTCGGTGTATTACTGTATTAGACTAGATACATAACCATACTTAAATGGTTAAGTAAACGCTTCACAGCACAACATATAATCAGCAGATAATAAATCGGGCGCATTTAGTAATCCAACGCGTCAAATGGCACACCACTTGCGCATATTAATCTAAAATAAACAACTACTCGTAGAATCAACTTATTTTAATATCTCTAACGATGAAGCAAATTAAAAACAGTATCTATTAATAAATGTTAATAAAAGTCAAAAAATATGCCCATTACGTCTCAATGAAACAGATAAGCTGTGTCTAGTTTTTATCTATGTGTAACCCTGTCCTGTAATCCTCGAAAATCGTTTATGGCTTTATTCATTTCATTGGTTAGTTAAATAGGCTTAGAAAATTGGATTTAGGGTAGATATACGATACTTTACTCTGTAGGGCTCTTTTTTCAGTATTTTAGGGGTTTGCTATGCGATCATTGCTTAGCTTGCCAAATCTTTGATTCTAACTTACCTAAACCAGTTCAATAGTTCCTAACTTGCTGTTTAAAGCACTTTTTACTACTAATATAGAGAATCTGTCAGTAAACCTCCATTCATCTAATTTCCAAGTATTCAGAAACTATTCTCCAATTTTGAAGAAAAAAGATTTAGTCGAGTCTGCAAATAATTAGATTTAATATACTTCGGGATAAAATACAGGGAATTTATTTTAAGAAAGGCTATGAATACATATACTATTATTTATAGCAAATATAATAATATTCAATGCTAAAAGGATAAAAATAAATTACGCCAACAAAAAATTGATTAAAAAAGAAAGAAACTATAAGTCTACCAATATGTATTTAATTTTTTTTTCTTTTTTGAAAAACCTTGAAAGGCCAAAAACATATTGTATTTAGTTTTTAATTATTAAAAAATAATGTTGAAACTGTATTTAAATTCCATAATATCTCATTTAATTGATTTTTTAAATGAAAAATACATTTAAAATTTAAAAAGCGTTCAAAAACGTGTTATTTACTTTTTGTTTTCGATTTTTAACTAATCAGATTTATTTTCATAAATAACTCGGAAACTAGATGTTTCCCGGGAAAACTGCTAATATCGGTTAGGTTTTTATTTAAATGGTCTACATTCTATTTATCGATTTCGAAAAGGCTTTTGACAGCATATTCCACGATAGTATAATAGCAGCCTTGAACAACAACAGAGTGAATAAAATATATGCCAACATCATAGATTCGATAAATAGAAGTGCTGTTATACACATAAAAAAGGGTGGCGCAAAAGCATGTATTAAACCAATGAGAGGTACAAGGCAGGGCGATGTTCCATCAGCAAAAATATTTAGTGCGACTTTGGAGGAAGCATTCAAGGGCCTTCAGTGGAGTGACTTCGGTATCCGAGTAAACGGCGAAAATTTAAATAAAATAATGTTTGCTGACGATATCGTGCTTATAGGGAAAAGTATAGAGGAAATTAAGATCATGTTTCAAGACCTAATAAAGGAAGCAAAAAACATAGGTTTAAACATAAATTTCAGCAAAACTAAATTGTTCACCATGAATATCAATTGCGACGCCACAATCACAGTCGAACGAATGAAGATAGAAGAAGTGGAAGACTTTATCTATTTAGGTCAGCTAATCTCAAAAGACGACTGGGTGACAAGGGAAATAAAAAGGAGAATCGGATTAGGATGGAGAAGCTTCAACTCATACAAAATACTCTTCAAATCAAACGTCGATACCGAAATTAAAACTAAACTGTGGAACACTGTAGTTAAGCCTGTCATGATCTACGGTTGTGAAACCTGGAGCTTAACCAAGGCTAACATTAATAGACTACGTGTGGCAGTAAGAAGAATGGAAAGGAGCATGTTAAAAATAGGTCGCAACGAAAGAAAAACCAACGAATGGATCAGACAGAAAACTAACTTGAATGATATTGGGAAAGACATAGCGGAAAGGAAATGGAGATGGGCTGGCCACTTAGTTAGGACTAACGACGGAAGATGGTCGAAGAAAATTATTGAATGGACTCCCATAGATCTAAAACGAAAAAGAGGAAGACCAAGAGTAAGGTGGGACAGTGAGATGAGGAAGTGTTGTGGAGAATCTACGTGGAGGAGAGTGGCGCTCGAAAGAAATGAATGGAAGAGAATGGAAGTTGTATATAAGGAAGCCTGGCTACATAGTGAATAGTGAATACTGTATCAGTAAAGAAAGATTACCATTTAATAGAGTTAAAGTTACCATTTACTAGAGAGAATCTCAATTAGGTTAAACTATTATTTAGAATGCTTATTATGTTATTTTATTTTATTGTTGTTATATAATATGTTATTGTCCCTATCATTTTTAATTCAAAATTTTGTGTCATGTAAATAGTATTATTTTGTTTTTGTTATGTTATGTAAATTTTATTTCTACAATTAATTTTATTTATAGCCATTTTCACATTTAAATAAATGTAAAAAATAAAAAAAGCAACCGAACATTACCTCAAAGGTTACCACAGCTCCGGCTGATTTGAAATGGCCGAATGAAGCAATTATCAAAATAATATTAATTCATTGTAATACTGCGTCATTTTAATAAATGGTATTATTATTATTATTATTATTATTATTATGGTCTACATTTTAGAATTATTTTAATCAAAAATCGACGGAATCGTTGTCGAGAAATAATTTTTTTTTTGCGTTTTTGTTGTTCAAATATTGTCCCCAAATTAGGAGCTAAAATTTATTTGTCGATTTCGCCACGGGGTATGATTTTTTTTTCTGAACATGTATGCCAAATTAAGTCAAAATCGGTCCAGTAGTTTAAGCTCCACGCGTCTGCTCATTGACAAGTGACAGACATACATATTTTAAAAACCTCTTTTTTGACTCAGGGACCTCAAACACGTGTAAATCCATCAAAATCTCATAATCGAATTTTCGCGCCATCTCATATTCTCAAATTATGATAAAGTAAAAAGAGATCTATCAACTAAAGCAAATTGTAGGATAATATAATATTATCTTCACTGTATCCAACACAGCTCTGATCTTCTTGAATCACCACTATATTTTTAAAGAGTGGAGATACAAGTCTTTGATTCGCTTAAGTGTGTTGATTAAAATTGCAATGACTATACAAGGATCATGCACAAACTTAACACCAAAAACTGATGAATTAGACCTGAAATCAGTTCGAAATATATCCAATATGATCTCTTTATGTAGAAATCCAGGTCGTAAGAAGGTGGTTTGAGAACGATTGCAAAAAAGAACATGCATGGGAACAGTTAGTTCATCTGTTCGGTGGGTATTCGGCATCTTGAGGTTAATGGGTAGAAACTGATGGGAGTGTATGCGGTGAATTCGTGTCACCCATCACTCAAATACAAGTAAAGAGCAGTCAGCCGTCTAGTAAAGGTCCTGGTTAATCGTGAACTATGCACACTGATTATCATATGGAAATAGTATTAAGTTAACTCCAGGTTTCCAGAGGAGTTACGCGTTTTATATAATCCTAAACACGATTTGTCAATATCCAGCCTGTTCGTCCTTCGAGATCGCACTTGAAAAATCTTTTTATTAAGAGCCACAACCTACTATACTCGCAGATAGAATCATATTTCACTTCCTTAGAGATAAGGCCTTCAACAAAACCCCAAAAACAATTTTCTCTTTTTTTAAATACAAAACTATTTATCAGTTGTTTACTTTACAATTTCAATAATTGTAACTTACTTCTTCGTCTTTAAATGGCACGACGGACCCAGTGGTCCCTGGCCTGAACAACTTGAGCCTGGCCCCTCCAGACATCCCTCATCCCTCTCAAAATTGAACCGAAGCCTTGCCTGCCGGATGTCCTCTTCCACTCTATCCGACCACCGAGTTCTAGGTTTCGCTCTCAAGCGAAAGCCATGGCCGAGATCGGAAAACTTACTGGGCTAGGCGGACCCCAATCTGTTATCGTTGCCATACCACTGTAGTCGTTGGATCCTAACAAAGCTTGAAAGGGGGATATCATTATAAAGTGCACATAATTCTTTATTCCACCGCATGTTCGCCACTGACCCAGTGCATCTCGTACCGGAACATAATATCCGACACAAAACCTTACGTTCGAACTTGTCCAAGAGTTCGGCTGTTCCTTGATTAAGGATCAAGTCTCACAAGTTGTGTTTAACACATTTACGAAATAAGAAAAAAAAAAAAAAACACATGACTTACGACTTACACATAATTATAATAAGAACTACTAGGAAATCTATAAAGTACATCGAAAGTAAAAATGACACAACCTAAAATAAACAAAAAACTAAAAGAAACAAGACTATATTGAGGATCATATCAACATTTTTGTAAAATATATTACATTGTGATAAGAACTAAACATAATTTGGTCCGCTGTTAAACTCAAATAATTACGCTGATACCACAAAAGACTTTAAACATTCTTTAATTTTTCAATAACAGATTATCTTGAATTCAATAAACAATTGATCATCAAAAATAAATTTTTCTATTTACTAAAAAAATAATACAAAATTCCTCTTAAAATCTTAGCTTCTTGAAAATGAATACAACAAGGAACGATTTCTTAAAAACAAACAGACGATAGAGCTCAGGTAATAAAATAACAATTAGTAATTGATCGTGATAATGTTTCATTATCTAAGCAAAACTACATAATAGATGACGAGAATTCAGGGAATCTTATCTCATCTGAAAGAAGAGTCGAATATTTTCGAATAGATGTTATAATTAACCAAACATAGATTATAATTAAGAAGATTGTAATTACAATTATTGCCATAGATTTTAAAACGAGCTATATCAAAAGAGTTTTTCATCACGAATCTAAAGAATATACTTATCATCGCTATTTACTGTCTCGGATTATTAGAAATAAAATTATTTTTATTTAATAATAAAAATTGTAAGCAACCGATGTAACCGAGTCTCGGATTCAGTTCTTTGGGGTCGCGACCGCAGTTCGGTTAACTGGACGGTATCAGGTTACCGTTCAAAAACCCGGATATGAGAAAACTTGAATATGAAGAACAAATTTCGATAATATAAAATAAGTATAACTATTTTTTTGAACTTGATTAAAAAAACGACATAAATTACGCCCCAAATACCTTTAACAAAAAATTAAAGAAGAAATACCCGACAAAGGCGACCGACTTTATAGAATATAAACTAAGCAAATAAAAGAACAATGTTTGTCTTTAGTGGGTGCGCCACATTCGAACTATATTATTCAATAAAATAAATATAACACTCACTCTACACATAACAACGACACACACACAGACACATAACACCGAAAACTATAATTGGATTATGTTTTACAACTTTATTTTTAATTAACAAAAAAAAAAAAAAAAAATTAATTTGATGGAAAATTTGGTATTTAAGACTTAAATAAATTATCAAATATTTATAAAAACAAAATTAAAATATGTATTAAAAATAAAAATATAATTAGGAATCAATTTCTCTCTCTAAAATAAAAAAAAAAACTTTAAGAATTATTTTTACAGATGGATTACGATTATAAGAAAATAACAATTTAAAAAATGTTTAACATAAGAATGTCAGCATAAACTGTAAAGAAAGATAAATAGGCAAAGTTTGTTCTTTAAGTACACCCAAAGGACCCGTAGGCAAATAAAATAAATAGGTCAAGTTCGTTAACCATCATAATCGGCCCAGCTACATCAAGATGGCCATTTAAAAGTTTGTTTTGACTATAACATTTAAACCATTTTTATAATGACGTGAAACAAACGTCTTCAGAAGCATTTTTATTGTCCAAATGCAATAATCAACTTCGAAATGTCCAGCCCAAACATTAAATTAAAATTTATTATAAATATAACTTCTCCTCGGCGGGTAATCGAACCCGGCTTCTCTTCCTCCGCGTTTAAAGCTATCTTCTCAGGAAATAGAATTTCCCCGGGGAAACGGCTTATATCATAAGATTCGTATTTAAATGGTCCACATTTTATAATGTACTAATCAAAATAGGACCATTTTCGACCAATATTTTTTTACATTTTTTCAGAGTTTTTTTGGGGGTAGCGCCACCATCCATCACTAGATCATTTTTTCTGAACATGCTTGCCAAATTTGGTCAGAATCGGCCCAGTATAGTTTAGGCTCCAGGCGTCTGCATAGACTAGACAGACGACAGACAGACTTTTTAATCAGGGGACCCCAAAACGTGTAAATTCATCAAAATCTCGCAAAATCTAATTTTCGCGCCATCACAATACTTTCTCTTTATACGAGAAAGTAAAAAAGGGGATGAGGAATCGATATACGAAATTTTCAAGGATACAGATGAATGTTACAAAAAAGAAACCAAATATATATTTGTACTCAGAGCATCACTTTCATGACGCATTTCTGTTAAAAAAAAGAAAAGTCAACCCCCTTATACATAAACTCCTAGTCTTTGAGGGATGATTTTTGTTTACTCCCCTATAATTTTAGTGATTGGATTATACACATAACATAACTGCAAAGTTTCAAATATTTGTGTTGGGTACTTTCGGATATCAGATGTGTTACAGTCAGACAAGCGCAGGAATGTGTAAGGGTCCTCGTTTTTGGCTACGCACCTTAACAAGGATTCCTCTTACATAGATATACAGGGTGGTCCAAAAGTCTCCCCCCCCCCTCTTAACTTTTGAACGGTTTGAGATAAATTAATGAAATTTGGGGGATCTCTACCATGCAAAGGGAAGTTTGTTTTCATGCAAACACGCACACTAGGGGCAACCACCAACTTTGCCCCCAGGCCACCCAACTTCAAAATTTCAAATTGGAGCGTATATTTTTGGTAGCATATTTGGATTCTACGGTGAACAATAATAAACTTTTACATTTAACTATTTTTTCTATCTCCAATATTTTGCCCCCTACAGGGGGGCAAAGATAGCAAAATAACCCTTCCGAAATAGTAAAAAAAAATAACACTTAGATCGTTATAAAATCTAAACGGTTTGAAATAAAGTAATGGAAGTTGGGGGATCTGTACCATGTAAAGGGAAATGTTTAATCATCCACTGGCGTACTAGGGGCAACCTCCATTTTTATACCTTTGCCCCCCTATAGGGGGCAAAATATTAGAGGTAGAAAAAAAAGTTTGAACTAAAATATTTTTATTTTTTGCCGTAGAATCTAAATCTGCTATCAAAAATATACATTCTAGGACAACATTTTGAAGTTAGGTGGTCTAGGGGCAAAACGGAAGGTTGTCCCTACAGCGCGGTTGCGTGAAAACAAACTTCCCTTTACATGGTACGGATCCCCTTAGTTTCATTAATTTATCTCTAACCGTTTAGATTTTACAACGTATAATCGGTAGGGTAATTTTGCTATCTTTGCCCACCTGTAGGGGGCAAAATATTGGAGATAGAAAAAATAGTTTCATGTAAAAGTTTATTATTTTTCACCGTAGAATCCAAATATGCTATCAAAAATATACGCTCCAATTTGAAATTTTGAAGTTGGGTGGCCTGGGGGCAAAGTGGGTGGTTGCCCCTAGTGGTTGATTGCATGAAAACAAACTTCCCTTTGCATGGTAGAGATCCCCCTAGTTTCATAAATTTATCTCAAACCGTTCAAAAGTTAAGAGGGGGGGGGGGGAGAAACTTTTGGACCACCCTGTATAACTCTTATACATCGCATATTTTTTCTCACATATGCGACGTAAGAAAATAATTTCAAACCAAATTTTTTTTTTTACAAAGATCTAGGAAGAAGCCTGAGTTTGTAATTTAAACTCCATTTGATTAAATTTAATACCTCTAAAATTAATAAAAATGTTTGTTTCAAACAATTTTTTTTGATACATTCAATGACAATGAACTTGGTGCAAAATATAAAGCATACCACGCCCAAGATACTGCTGACATTGGACCAATAGAGGTTGACATTGATAAACCATAGTCAACAAAAAAAACATTGAACGTATTTATTGCCGACTAAAAACCTTGTTTTAAAACTACTAAAGATAAGATAAGAATTATCTGATTGCCAATTTATTATTATTAGACTATAGTTTAATTCTATTTGTTTTTAAAAATAAAACATTGACATATAAGATAAATCCATATTTCAAATTTTAATGACCTCCAATTTATTTCTTGATACATGTAATAATTTTTATTAAGTCTTAATATTCTTGGTATAATATCCGGTAAAGTTTTAGTATCTCGCCCACTTGTTGAATGATATGTCACTTGAAATTTGATTTACAGCGGATTTTATTTTAAATTGCTCGTTTTTATCGTCCTAACATGAATATCATTAAACCAAGTTGGCATTTCTAAGAAATATTCAGTTTTAGACAGCCGTAAATTTTCTTGACTTTTTCAAGAACCACAAGATTTGTAAGGTGAGAAAATTTATTTTGCAAATTTTCTTTCTGGTCTAGACATTTCGCATATATACAATTCTTGATATTAATTTTTGCAAATTTTACCGACGATAATTCATACTCCTACAAATTATCTATTGTTACAACTACTAACAGATAAGAAAACGAGAGGAAAATAGTTAAACCAAATTTAGGATTCTTAAAATTGATGTATTTAAGATATTTAATCCATTCATTTATTAAATATACTCGTAATTTACCATATTCAAACGATTCGCTAAAAAGAGTTACATCATTTTGGATTAAATTTTAAAAAAAAACTTCGAACACTTAACTAACACATACGTTAAAAAAAAGTGGTAATAGCAGATCATCATCATCAAATAAAGGTACTTGAATCCAAAAGTTTTAAAAATGAGATGTTGACGGTCTCTCCAGTACATTCAGAGTGGCGTTATCCTAATGTCAACATTTAACACTTGAGTAAAACTAAAAATGTTTAGTAGAGTTTGTAGGCTTTCGCAGTTGTAACATTGTGGAAGTTCTAGGCCTCCTGGTGAAGAAAGCGTCTTGACAAGTAAATGTCCCGATGATTCGCTCCCATATTAGAGAAGTCTGATACCATGAACTATGAACTCCCTCTCAAAATTCTTCTGGTGTCAGGAGCGAAACGTTATAACCACATCTTAATGGAAGTATCAATCTTATATTAGAAACTGACACCATGGACTCCTCTCAATATTCTTATAGTGTTGAGAGCGAAACGTTAGGACTTAGGACCATGTCTTGATAAAGATATGCACCGACGTTTCACTCCTATAATTGAAACTGACCATGAACTCCTCTCAATATTCTTATTGCGTTGAGAGCGAAACGTCAGTACAAACACCCATCAAAACGAAGTCTATACCGAAAGAACAGCAAATTCATAACAAATTGTAACTGTATTATACTTTATATAAGTATTGATATCTTATCCAGACACTTTTTTCATATCCTATTCCACCGTTTTTTTTTGGTAAAAAAACACGTATTTAAATTTGTTTCAGTCGCAATTCAAAGCATAAATTAAAATTGTTGGGATAATTTTACCATGGAAGGTTTGCACGGTTAAAGATGGCAATTTAAATTTGTTTTCAGTCGCAATTTAAAGCATGAATTGAAATTGTTGGGGTAATTTTTACCATGGAAGGTTTGCATGGTTAAACGTGGCTATTTAAATTTGTTTTCAGTCGCAACTGAAAACATAAATTGGAAATGTTAATTTTTATCATGGATGGTTTGCGCGGTTAAAGGTGGCTAGAGATATTGTCAATATGTATTAATTTTTAAACTTTCTTATCTAGGTCTATAGGGTATAACTAAATTAGTCCACCTTGCTTTTTATATGCAATATTTCGCCTCCTCTTGAGGCATCCTCAAGCCTAAAAGAAGATTATTTTTATTTTTCTATCTACAAATCTAATTAACATTATTAACATAATGTTAATTAGTATTGTAGATAGAAAAATAAAAATAATCTTCTTTTAGGACTGAAGATGCCTCAAGAGGAGAAGAAATATTGCATATAAAAAGCAAGGTACTTTATTTATACCCTATAGACCTAGATAAGAAAGTTTAAAAAAAAAATAAAATAAAGGGTAAAAGATGATGGACAATATTAATTTTATTTTTACTAACCCAAGGATTTAACTATATCTCTATTTAATAAAACTCGCGTTACATTTTTCATTTCCTACTTTTCGAAGAGGGTCGTCTACAATTTTAGTTTCAGTTTTTATTTGTGTATTTACCATAATTACCAGAGTACAACCAAATGAAATGCATGTGTAAATAAGACTAAATAAGCATTCAATGTTTCAAAATAATTTGGGTTTATTGCGGTCAAACTAGAAACAACACCGAGTGTTGTGGGTTTCTCTGAACTAAAAGTTAAAGTAAATCAACTAAAACAAATAAATAAAACCTTCCAAGCTGCATAACACCATCAAGACCAAATAAATAAGAAAATAAATCTTACAAACATTTTCACACAGTAAATGTTAAAAAAACTATTTTCATCCTTTGTTTATCAACCTCAGCTTTGTCAATAGTTGAGTTGCGGTCTTTTAAATTGCCTTTTCTATTCTTTATTTCGTTGTTACTGTTATTTTGTAAATTAAAACCTCAACCAAGTATGAATTATTTATACTTACAATTAATCGAGATGTTACTTCAAACAGTATTTTATCTTTTATACAAACATCTATCTTATCAACAAAGAAAATTCATTCTTAAGTAAATAAGAAATCATTTTCACAATTTGTTAACTATAAAGAAAAATAAATAATAATCTTCTGATAATTAACGACTAAAAATATATATTTCGATTGAGAGAATTAATATACAAACTTTTTATACTAGGCATCGCGTGGCTCTATCATTGAAGCGAGCGTATTGTAATAAATATGTATTGAATATTGAAAAAAAAGATTATTGTGAATCATGATGAGTTGATAGATAATGGGTCTGGTAGTAGTGCAGCGGCTAGTAGTAAGGGAACCACCCCGCATTCTTACTATTCCTTTAACCACACATCTCTATTTCAATATTTATAATTTGTATCTCTTTGCTACAAACAAACTACTGCATGTATCAAATTGAAATTTTGCATGCCTGTTTCAATTGTGCATCAGATGGTGTCTATGAAGTTTTATTAACATCGTTACGTTAGAACGTAAGATATCGGTAAAAAGGTTGTTTTCTCTATTTTAAACGTTTAGGTCCGCTTTAATAGTTTTAGCGATCTTTATTAAGTCATAGCGGTGTCGCTGTTGGTTTTAGTAAAAAATGTTATTTGAAAAAAATGTTCGTCTCATCGAATAGATGATGATAGAATCTTTTCCCGTCCTGAAATTCCAATTTAATTTTTGTACCTCTCGTTTACGCGAGCGTTGCGCGCGAACTCTTGGACGGATCACGCTGTCCAACGAACTTAGCCTGAGTATTAGTAAGAGGATCATGTATACCAAATTTCAACTAAATCGGTCAACTTTTACTCAAGTTATCGTCACACGCGTGAACGTTACTGACAGACAGACAGACAGACAGACAGACAGACAGACACGGAGCATATTTCGTTGAATGTAGGAAGCTCGCTACGCTCGCTTCAATTAGATGTAAATTCTCTCGTATTAGAAGAAATTGTTTCCTCTAAATATATATTTTACTACGTCGAAGAATATTGGCTTTTATGATACAATAAAATATGCATAATTTTTTGAATATATGTAAAAAAATAGTCTAGTAAGGCAACTTTTTTAATCACTGTACTAGGTATATTATTTTATTTATTATGTTTTTCACGGACACTACTTGTTTTTTTCCGGTTTAGAACACGTGCTTTATAACTGTTATATATAACTAGCCTTTAGGCTCGTGGCAACGGGCTTAATTTTATATTTAGAAAAAATAAATCAAATTAATTTAGATAAGTTATTATATCTATTTAAAGATCAACAAATCAAAATAAACTTCTTTTTTCATTAGAATAAAAATGTGGTTGCCTTGGCTTAGCAATAACAAAAATTATTTCGAGGTGCGTCGTCGGTACACTACTCAAAAATATAAATGATCAAGCTTTTTTAACGTAAAAAAAGTTCTACTATGCTTATTTAAACAAATAATTTGATATAGTTTTATTTATAAAGTTATTAGGGTTAAAAAATAATTTCGAAAATTCATAAGCTCGGACACTACCGACTACCACAGATATACGCGGATATCAATAAAATAACAGAGTCTCATGAATCAATTTCGTGTAATTCCATTTTCCGTTCAGGTTAATCGATTATGTGATACTATTTTACGTCTTGAGTCTTGAGATAATATGTATATCAAGTCACACACGGTTGTTAAGTAATTTTTAATCTGATTTTCTTGTATCTTGCTATTCATATAACTATATAACAATATTAAATTTATTTTTTGAGGATAAGGAAGACAGCTTATTTGTTACCTTTCGTTACTACCTATAGTAGGAAAAGTACTGTTTTCATTTTAATTTTTAATGTAGATTTCATTAATTAAAGTTAATTTTTATTTAATGCTCTATAAAATTCTAAGAATATAGTATGCAGAACTGAAAGTTAAAGTTCCTAAAAGTCATAGTCTAAATTTGAAGTTTAGAGTTAATCTTTGTCTGAATTTATATTCAGACAAATATAGAGCATAGGTTTCGAAGACTTGGAGGAATCAAGGATTTGGTGCACTTCTTTAGACTGTTACTCCCCTAATAAAAACAGAAGTGTGATATTCCTTTGTCCCAAAGTACATTGGAGTAAACATCCCTTGTCTTAATAGTTATTTAGACAAAGGAATGAAAATAATTACATCCATTTATATTTAAATATATAATAGGGGATTAACAATGTAAAGAAGCACCGGATTTGGTGCACACATTAAATCCTAAAAAAAAAATTGAAGTTCAGTGTGGATACTAGACTTTAAAGCCTAGTACAGCTTGAGAAGCCTGGGATGATGATATAATAGAACAATATTGGCACCAATATGTACAAACAAACTCGAATTGTAAAATGAAGATAATATGTAAGTTTCCTATTACTTAGAACAAAAGCCCTCCAGGCCGTCCATGGCAAGCCCAATTACATCCACAGTAGAGTGTTCATGCAAATATGGATGTGAGTTATAATTAGGAATGGCCTCTAAACTACCAGAATGTTCGAGTTTCCCTCTATCTTATTGAAAGTTATTAGGTGTGTTACTATGGAGGACAAAAGAGCAATTCGTATTATATTAGAGGAGTGCTGAATTGGGCCTTTTTTAAAAAATGTACACTTCAAACTCAGTTGTCATGGTTACAAAATTAAATATAAAGATTAAAAAAAAAATTGCAACGAGGAATCAGTAAATATAAATAAGTAACGTATAAGTAAAAATATGAATATGAAATAAAAATAAGTTGTCTCATAAATAAGATCAGAATAATGATTATGTTCAAAGTTTCACTGTTCAAAAAATATTTATGACTAGATATTGAAATAAGTATAATTTACATTAAAAATAAAAATTAAAAAGAAGAGAAAAATAATGTAGAAATGTTAATGCCGTGAGTGGTTTATAGTGACCTTTGTTTAAGACCCGGCGGGTCTTGCCCGCGTCCCAGACAACCCCGGTTAAACTTTAGCGGTGTCGCAACTTCGCGATCACAGTACAAGCCGAACTTCGACGAAGTTTTTAATCAAACTCGTAAAAAAATTTCCAGGACTGACGTTCGAGAAACCGACAGAGTCCGTAGTCTAAGAGTGAACTGAAACCTTAACTCATATAGATAGTTTGAAGGGGTGACTATGCTGTAAACCCCCACCACATGCATCCCTTCCAGTAGAGCTACTCGATCACTTGCCCCGAACACAACTCTAGTTACCATTCCAAAACCTGACGTTTCCACAATAGATCATGTTTCTTCATCTGGTATTTCTGCATTTGTTTTAGCAGCATCTTTAAAAGAACCCCAATTCTTTCCGATTCCTTTCTTTATTGAATATGAAACCGTCTAATTGTTTCATACTGGAATTATGAATTCCTCGACTATTGTTTTATTGTCGATCTGGATCTGATTTTTTTTGGGTTTTACTACGCTAACATAAAAAAAAAATTTACAACTGTTTTCACACTTTTGATTAACTCTGTGGAGACAAGATATTATTTATTATTTGAATATTTATATTTGAAAAAAGTTACACGTATTCTTATGCTAAAACAGCTTAAATACATATTGCATTTTAAGACTAAAACTAACTATTGACATATTAAAAATAAATACCTAAAAAAAAAATACTATAATAACAAATTGTAATATCACATTTATCCCTATTAGATAGGTACCCTATAAGTTAAGATCTCTATTATAAGAGTTAGGTTGTTCTTTTCACGAAGGGTTTGAATAAAGTTTAAAAAATACCAAGTCCAGTCATGCACCATGACTTAATGAGCGAATTTTCAATGAAATCTACGTATTATTGGCTTATGAAAATATAGGAAAATTTTGGTTTAGAATTTGGATGGGTGAAAAAACTAAAAAATGTTGGTACACTGGGGTACGGGGTACAAAAGTCAAAATAGTATATACCCACTGAGATGCATGTCGTTGGAAAATTTGTTTAAATTTTTTAAGTGCATCCTAGCGTGAGATATCGTCTGGAGTGATACATACATACAAAAAGTGTTAAATTTCAGGAAAAGATCGATTGAGGATTGAGAATGGTATAAATGGATTTCCATGAAATCTGCGTACTATTGGCTTATGATAATATAGGAAAATTTTGGTTTAGAATTAGGATGGGTGAAAAAAAAAAATTGATACACAGAGGTACGGGATACAGTCAAAATAGTATATGTGTACCCTTCAAGATGCATGTCGTTGGAAAGTCTTTTAAGAGTGCAGTAATTGTTGTTATGTACACTTTTGTCATATTTTCAAGTAAGAAGGGGGTAAAATGGAAAAAAACACGTTATGCTATTTTTGACTCTAGATTGTCAAAATTTGACCCTAGATTGTCAAAATTTGACCCCTAAATGAACTCCAAAAATGCTGGCCAACGGACTCATCCTTTCTTTTAATATTATTGACATTTTAAAATTTGTTTGGATTTTTTAAGTGCATCCTAAGGGGAGATATCGTCTGGAGTGACACATACAATACATAAATACATACATAAAAAAAATACGTGTGGTGTCGCGGGACACCCGGTAGGAACGAAGTTCCTTACATTTTTCATTAAATATAAATTTTAAAATCACACTGCTAAGTACGTATACATTGCTAACTACTTATACATGGCGGAGTTAGAAAAGAGATAAAATTAAAAGTAACGAACTGTTTGTATCTGGCAGAGTTAAGGCAAAATTAAAAGAAAATCATTATTTGTATAATTAAAGCAAGCGTCTTACTATAAATATATATTAAATATAAGAAAAAAGTTGATCATGATGAGTTTATAGTGAAAGAGTATGTTTGTTAAAGGAGTTTAGATTGAAATAGAACTGTTTTCTACCTACCCGGCCAATTAATTTAAAATATTATAAAATATATCTCTTCCCTACTCTAGCTTCTGCTTGTATCAGGGTGAAATTTTACATGATTATATTTTAGCTCCAGAACGTGCCATAAGGAACTTCGTTCCAAAAAGTGTTAAATTTCAGGATTCGATTAAGAATGGTCTAAAATGGAATTCCAATGAGAAAATTATCAAAAATTCGCATTACAAATATTTTGAAGCTATTGCAATCGCTGAAAATTCGCTAAAATGATTGTTTTCTACTAGTTTTTTCGATTGGTAGTAAGATTAGTTTTGACTAAATTATCATAAGTAATTATTTTTTACACTCTTTCGTTTTTACTATCAGTAATTATATTTGTGACAGAAGGCCTATCTTCCAGTTCCCAGATTTGCGGTAAAACAAATGAAACCTATGATTGTCCATCTCTCGGGAAGTAGGGAACTCTTTATCTTCACACAGATGTTTTTAGGGTTTCGAGGTCGTCCTTTTGCCCCCCCCCCCCAAAAAAAACTATTGCGGACTTAAACACTCCAAATTTCTGCGATCTGCGATCAATTGCGAATAGATCGCAATATTTTATATTTTTTGTAATTTTCAAGTTGGGTATCATTTCAAAGGTATTGAAATGTAGATTACAAATATATATCGCGTTTCCAAAATGGCGGCCATTTTACCCCCCAAAAAATTAAAACAAACCCAAAATGTACCCCCCCTGCACTACCCCATTAGAATAGGTCCTAAAAAAAGACAAAAATACATAGATATATATCTCTGTGGTCCAATGAAATTTCCGGTAGTTGATGTAAAAAAAGTCAAATTTTAAAATTTTTAGGGGCTGAACTAAGGAGCCCCAAAATTTTTGTCATTTAAAAATTCTAAGTTGGGTATCATTTTAAAGGTATTGAAATTTGGTTCACAAAAATATATCGTGTATCCAATATGGCGGCCATTTTACCCCCCAAAAAATTAAAACAAAATGCAAAAAAAATGCCCCCCCCCCCCTGCTACCCTATTAGGACAGGTCCTAAAAATATGACAAAAATACAAGAATATGCATCACTGTGGGCTGATGATATTTCCGGGAGTTAATATTAAAAAGTCAAATTTTAAAAATTTTAGGGGGTCGTAACTATGGAGCCCCAAATTTTTTGTGATTAGAAAATTCGATGTTGGGTATCATTTTAAAGGTATTGAAATTTTGTTCACAAATATATATCGTGTTTCCAAAATTGCGTCCATTTTACCCCCTTAAAAAAATTAAAAAAATGTCCCCCTCGCCTACTACCCCATTAGGACAAGTCCTAAAGATAAGGAAAAATACAAAAAAAAATTTGTTTAATTAAAATAAATAAATAAATTATAATAATGTACTCATCAATTCTTATGACCGAAGAAACCCTTTTTGTAACTTGCTGGCAAGTACTTGACGGGATTTTTTGAGTTGTTTTTTTCATAAACAAAAGTTGCCTCTTCAATTATTATTAGGTAAACTGAGGTAACAAAAAAAAATCAGAAGTTTTTTTTATTCATTAGTGTAGGGAACAATTAAGTTCTTTTATTGTTTTAATTTACACCTCCACAAATTTTGGTAGCAAACGCAGTAATAATTGGTCCGATATGGAACAAAACTTTCATATACAGCACATAAATATCATGTCTCATTTTATTTATTTGTTTATAAACATTATTATTTATTAATTATTTAATTATTATTTTTTTGAATTTCAAAAAAATCATATTTATTTTCATTAATTTCCCTGAAATTAGATTTTTTCCGGGAAAACGATTTATATCTTTAGATTTTTATTAAATGGACTACAATTTTTTAATCAAAATCGTCGGAACCGTTTTGGAGAAAACGTTTCTTCAGAGTATTTTGGGGGGAGCACCCCCAAATTTGGAGCTAAAATTATATTCCCGACTTCACCTTGGGGTATGAATTTTCTGAACATAAATGCTAAATTTCATCGAAATCGGCCCAATAGTTTTTGGTTTCATGCATCTGTAAAGAATCTGGATTGAATTTAACATCAATTTATTTGTATGATTTTTAATTGAATCAAGGTTTTCAAGACTGTTCAAAATATTAAAAACAATATTGCTAAATATAAATATAATTCACAATAAAATACTCCAAAAATGCATGTTTGTCGTCTGTAGTACGTCGTTCATGAAGACGCGTGGAGTCTAAACTACTAGATATCTATGAAATTTTGCAAACAGGTTCAGTAAAATCATATCCTAGAGGCACTACCCACTCGAAAACTCTGAAAAACACGGATCTAAATCATAACTATTTTTCAAAAATCGTTTCCGACGATTTTGATTAAAATATTTTGAAGTTTAAGACAAATCTAGCCATACAAGTCGTCACAAGTCGTGTTTCTTCGAAAAATCTAGCGCCTAAGAATATAGATCTAAACGCGGACGGTGAGAGACCGAGTTCGATTCCCCACCGGGGAGGAGTTGTTTTTATGGTAAATTTTAATATAATGTTCAATAATAATTAAATGTAACCATAAAAACTCGAATTATCTAACAAATGGAAAACAGTGGACCAGATAATTATATAATCGTGTATGAGAAAGTTTAGTGCATGTTAAATCAGACAGATTTATATATTTTTTTTATACATTATATATATATATATATATATATATATATATATATATATATATATATATATATATATTATTTATATATTTTATAAACCTATTGTATTAATTGATTGATAAAATCGTGTTTTATAGCTTATAAAAGATCATGGTATTTAGTCGGAAATTTAGACATAATTTAGTATTTTATTTAAATATTGATCAGATAAAAAAAATCTAGGGTCAAATCTACCCCTTCCGCAAGTACCTAAAATATATGAAGTAGATGAAGTTCTAGCTCTAATTTTACAACAATACATTTAATTTAAAACCTTTTCCAAAAAATAAATAAATAAATAAAGGAAATAAATTAACCTCAGATATTAGTTTCCCCGTTCAGCTAGTTCGAAACTACTGTTCTATGAATATCATATAGTAGATCAATTTTATGAATACACTCATATAATTTGTCATTGTAACAGTAAACTGTTTTTCTTTTTTAATCTCTTAAGTTTCAGTAAGGTTCAATCTTAATTTATTAAATTTTATTATTCACATTAGACAGCATCAACTATACATAAGGTTAAAGCTATGTCAAATAAAAGGTTCATTGATAAATATAATAAACTGAATTATATTATTACAGTTAATTAAAAATATAATCTTAGGGCTTTATTAATTAAGGTTTAATTTAAGTAAGAGTATTGAAGGATGAAACTATTATACAACTCAACTTAAGTACAAAAATCAATTGACTAACTAAAAAAATAATATTAAAGTTGACAATGAAACAAATAGGGGCAAAACCCACTTCAAAACGATTGATTAGCTCTTAACTCATCTGTGAATCTATTTAATTTAAAAACCCACAATAGATAGAACCGCTAATGGTCCAAGTGCAGTTGAGATAGTATTGAAAAATAATAATTAATAATATTATAATATTATTTAATTAATAGAACAGGTCAGAATTGAACATGTCATTATTCAGCTGACCTGTTCTTTTTTTATCCATTTTTGAAGACCCATCTTTAGTTATTATGTTTTGACTAAACAACCTAACATGGGCTCATATTGGCAAATGTGTTTCATAAGGCAAGGCGGCCACCAGAAGCGGAGTGTAGTTGGACTCTGCTTGTGAAATCGGACTCCATTGTTTTGAATGGAAGGGTGGCCACCTGTTGTGGAGAGCTCAACTCCTCTCAGTTTTACTAAGCTCCACTTCTAATTGTCACAAAATCCAAGTGGAGAAAGTTATAAAAGAGTTAAAGTTAGCCATTTCTAACGAGACCTTGTGAAACTTACTTAGACTGAATAAACCCATAGAGTATAGAGCACAATTTGTTGACAACTTTTTGTCAAAAAAAACAAAAACAAAAAAAAAAAAACACAGGAGATAATTACTTAAGATAACCCAGCTTTGTTTCTTTTCCTGAACTGATAAATTGACGATGACCGCAATAAGATGTAACTGGTCATCTTATTGCAGTAATTGTCAATTTATCAGTTCAGGAAAAGAAACAAAGGTGTTGGCTATCCATTGTTTAAGTAATCGAAACAGATCTGAAGCTGCTGTAATGTTTTTATTACAACAAACTGATACTCTGAGTTATCCCAATGTTAGGGGATTGCTCCATTTTTATATATCTCTCCAATATATTAATCACATAAACAAAAAAGGATTTTAATACTCTAAAACCATGATATATGGACAGGGAAATAACTATTATTAAGATAAAAGGTCTGTTTGACCACTGTTTTGTGGTGTCTGTTACAATCAGTTAAACAGTTGACACACTGCTATGTGGTGTACTTATGTTTTAAAAGAATTTCTGTTTTCATTTACTTGTTACCAGCCATATTGTTGTCCAGTCATGGGCTCAGTTCAAGTTGGCTGGCCAGGAGAGTTTCCACAGTAATAGAAAAAGTATCTTAGATATTCCTAGATCTACAGTCTGTCTCAAAGTAGAGTTAGTGAGTTGACAGCGCAGGAAATCAAGTGACACACAGATTGGCCAACCTCTCAAAGGGAAAAAATAAAGCCACTAGGTCTGTGGTTAGAGGGCCTCTCCCCTCCACTAGAGACATCTATCGTTGCCTAGTTGGCCTGACTTTTTGTCCGGGAAAATTTCGAGCTCTCATTGGCTCCCCACCCCATCTGCTAGTTTTTCCTGCGCTGTCAACGCACTAACTCTACTTTGGGACAGACTTTAGTTATACTCGTAAACGTTCAAATATACTTTAACTTTTTTCATTATTGCTTTATACTAAACAAAACAATTGATATTCTTATCTATGACTTCAAAGTCTAAAACATATTTGGATTAATATCACTTAAATTAATGATTCCTTACTTCATCAGGAGAAGACTACCTTTACCCGAGTATCTTCTTAATCCCCAAGTGATATGATGCCGTGTAAACTAGACTTGAGTTCTAAAGAATAAGTTACTAACTGATAGATTTCTTATCACAGATTCTGAAGTTTTTCAATGGAGGAAACAATACAGTTGAGAATCGCTTGGCATGGTTTATACATTTAAGAGATTATATCCCTTTGTAAAAACAATTCATTCGAACAAGGCCCCCCAAAAAAGCTCTTATTATCTTGATTTACTCGGATACAGATCGTGACAATATTAGCTCTGTATACATAGTTAAATTAAAATAAATAAGCTGCATACATTAATTTTTATCAAGGGCCGTGGACAATGTATTCTTTAAAATAGCATAAATTAAGGGATACATTGTTAAATAATGTAAAGTTTAAACAAGATATATGATGGTAGTATCACGCAATGGAAAACCTCTATTCTTAAAAATATTGATATCCTAGTCAATATTAAGTAGAGATATACTCATTCAGTATCACATAGTGGAAATCCATTGTAATCAATATTGTTTTTTTAAGTTTCAAAAAGAGATAGTAGTTTAACTAAATGGAAAATCCTCGACAGTTAAATCACAGATAACTGGACATTAATACACTGTAATAAAACATTGAAATTATCTGCGTATTTAAACCATATTTACATGCATGAGTGCCCTCCAACAAAATCCTTTCTCTTCCATGAGGTAAATCGGTACTTACTTTACGATTTTTTTATTACAAGAGGTGTGCAAATGAAGAGAACAATCTTACCTTTATATTTCTTATCCTGAAAGATTCTCTACGTCGAACTTTAGCTTGGAAATCATTTACACTTCGGACAAAATAATTCTCCTTTTCTTTCCCAGGTACTTCCGAAGGCAACGATTTACGGAATCGCTTGATTCGTGGAGCCATATCTCAAAATAAAACGACACTTTGAAAGCACAATTCGGTTTAAAAACAAACAATCTTTCTACTGTAAATTTAAAACAAAATGCTGATATCAATAGTAATAGTAAACACAAATTTAAAAAAAAATATTAAGCAATAGCAATAATCCGCCACAGAATTCAAAAATGTATTATTGACAGTTGAACAAGTTTGACCAACGTAAAAATTCAAAATCCCTCTAAAATAAAGCAGTGTTACCACAAGGAAATAAAAAAAGCCCTCCCCACCTGGATCTTCAGATCTTACCTCCCAGAAACTGTCATTACCATTACATTACCACTTGTTGAGTTGAACTCTTTTGTTTTCTTTATTAATTTTATATCTTAATATCTTATTGTACAGTTTTAAGTGTTTTAATCGCTGGACTGAAACTTTTATACGTTTTTTATGTATTTTATTTGTTAGATTACCTAGTTTTTAATATGAATGTGTCTTTGTTTAATTTAATATTCTTTCTATCTATTTTATCCTACGTCCAAGGTAAATATTTCTCTGTTTTTCCCCCTATTTAACTTATTTATTTTATTATTAGTTTTAATTATTATTTTTTAACTTGTTACTTGTTAAGTTGGAAGTTTTTTTAATCTTTAAGCCGTTTTTTTGCTAAAAATATATTGATAAATCAGGAAATATTTAGCTAGTTTGATTTGTGACTTTCTCTCTGTACCAAGGTTACAGAGTTATATTTAAGTCCTTTACGTCAAGTACGCACTAAGTTCCACTTCTTCTTTATATCCATTAGATGGGTGTGATTAAACATGTAAAATGTTTAGTTACTAAGTTCTGTCAACATATTTATTTGTTGATTTCAATCAGGCTTTGAATCTTAAGTCTAACATTATAATCTCAGATTGGTTCTTTGCCAAAACTATTTTAAGTAGAAGTTAACTATTTCAAGTTAAAAGTGAACTATAAGCTTCAGACTAATACATTGTCATGTGTTTTAATGCTATCAAAATGATATTTTTTTGTCTTTTGTCACAACTGCTGTATGGCATATTTATTTATGTTCTGATTTAATCTCTAAACTATTAAAGTTGTGACCTGCAGTATTTGTCTTTTTATGACCTTTCTAAAGGTTATTTCAATAAAAGAATAGTTTAATTCCTTTGAACAGACTGAGAGCGACTTCTTCGGGGCAGAATACAAGAGACATGTTTTTGTTGTTTATTGTTTTCACACCAAACAGACATAGAGGTTTATGTCTTCCCAGTGGGAAAGGTCTTACTGCCTGTCTTCTGTCCCCTACCTTTTCTAATGTGAAAGCCACCTTAAATTCTGAAGTAATATGACCTTTTATGTGGGGTCAGGGTCGGATTTAGAGTGTGGTCAACTAATGAAATCTATAGTACTTTAAGACTGCAACAGAAATAGAATAATATAACAAAACATATAACAATTGTCATAATTATTTCACTTTAATTTAATGGTCTGATATGTGTGTTCGTTTTGTTCTCCATTTTATAATTATCATTATTAGCAAATACATTTTTACATCTGCTTTGGTGTCTGGTTCATCAAATGCCTGTATGGGGTCTATGTTGCAAACCTTGTTATATCAAACTTCTAATACTTTGTTGTCTATACACAAAGTAGGGTGACCATACATCCCATTTTGACCAGGGCAGTCCCAGTTATTTTAAGCTTTTGAAGGCGTCCTAAAAGTTTCCGAATATGTCCCCTTTTTTGGAAAAATGGGACATTTTCCAAAAGTTCTGGGTAAAATGAAAAACTTGTCCCATACTTAATGGGTGGGAGACGTTTCCAATCTTAGTAAATATGTTATTTATCAACGGTTTGCTTCTTTAATGTTTGATAGTTACTCATCATCGTTTTTAAAGGGGGGGGGGGGGGGCACTAGATCTTCAACAAAGTATTTTTAATAATAATAACTGTTATTTATTGTGAGGGGTAAATCCGCACTATATGTGCCACCTATTTCTAAATGCCCGATTTACTTCGGTTTTTTTTAAACTGTTCCTTTTTACATTATAAAAACAATTTAGAATGTAGCATCTCGATAAATTCAATCTTATTTTCTTAAATTCCCCCCTTTCGTCTGAGTGCTACAATAGTACTACAATGTTACTATTACTTCTGGGATACATTTAGGATTCTCCTCTACTAGACGCTAATTGAGTAATCTAAACTAATGTCTGATAACTTGGTGCATAGGCTTCCGTGGGTAGACTCGTAACGAACAGCTTGGTTTTCCAGTGAAATCCCTGTCACAAAGGGGTTGAAGTCCTTGGGTTCGTTTCCACTACTGGAAGGATATTCAGAGGTGTGGTGCATTGTGATGTTTACTTGAAGCTACAACAATACCTCATCAGTCATCAGACATGCTGATGAGGTAAGGAGGGCGAATTTATTGTTGCTTTCTTGAACGTAGATTATACCTGGATTCCCCGAGGGTTCCTTGAGTCAGGTTAATCCTTTGTCAGGATGACTCAATCAGGCAGGTGTATCCTTTATCGTGTGTGAGGAAACATCACGATGACACCCCTGAAGATACTTCCAGTAGTGGAAGCAAAACGTCGGACTTCAACTACTTCGTGATGCAGATTTCACCGGAAAACCAAGCTTTTTATTAATGACTGATAGTCATGTTTTTATTGATAGTGTGCTGTTCAGGATACTTTTAATAATTTTCATATATTTTCTTGTAAAAAAGATCTAACCTTGCCATTAATTCATTGCCTCTAGTGGAGGTTGGGAGGTTCACTTGCTCGTTTTCACAGCAGTACACTTGTCTATGCAATTTTTTTCAAGGAAATTAATTCATATTAAATTAAAATTTTAAATACTTCTATTTAGACAGTACTTTATTGCTGTAACTCATAGGTGGTATATCCTGATTTTTTTTTTTTTTTTTTTTTTGTGTGTAGGGATTATTCATACGAGATGTTTTGACTGTCGTTCACGTGGTGAACTTGGCAGCTGTAAGGATCCTTTCCTCTACTCAAATGCTTCCACAATTGGCGAAGAACATGGTGTGGGTACTGTTCCATGTACATCAGGATGGTGTAGAAAATCAGTGGAGAAAGGCAGCAACGCATTCAAAGATGAAGGTAAATGATAAATAATACATATTTGATTAGATAACTCTTATCATAAGCTATAGGAGACTTCCGCTGGAAAATGTTGATGTGTTTAGTTGATACTAATCCAGTTTAAAATTCTTTAACTTGGGGAAATAAATAAATAATTTTAACAAAAACATAGATTTCCTCGAAATTTGTTAATATTTAACGATTAACTACACACTACACACACAATTAATATTAAACTGATACTTTAATCTAGGTTTTTTTTTTTAAAGCCATATATTTCTTAAAAATATTTGTATACCATACAATTTTTTAGGGTAAAATAAGAGTAATATTTATGAATTGAATTTTTGTATTGTAGTTTATGTTGTAGTTTATGTGCAATTAATAACTTATATAAATAAGACATTAGCTAAAGACTATATAATAAAAGCCCTTAATACACTAAAAACATTAGCTAAAGTAAGTAAGCATAAACAAAAAATGCAATTGACAGTCTTGAGCATAGGTTCCCAAACTTACATTACTGCCCCTCTGTCTCATAAAGTCATTGCCATTGCCCTCATGTCCTAGACAAAATTTTTCATTGTCCCCTGTCCTATAAAAGCAATTCTGTAACATGGATTTGCTGAATCACGGTTCAAGCAATGGGGAAAAACCTCACCTGAAGTTTGAAAGATGTGGTTTGTTTTTATGTTGATTACTTAAAGCATTTTTTTCAAGTGTTAACTCTAATAATCGAGTCATAGGAGTGAGATAAATATTTACAATTGTAAAATAATAAAAATAAGTTCTGCCTACTATTTTACTTATCTTATTTTATTTTTATTTTTCCTACTATCTCATTGCCCACTTGAACGGGAACCAATAGTCTGCTCCATTTTAGTCAGTCAACTTATTCTGGTTATCTTTGTTTGTAAGTTTTTTTTTGTCTTTCTTCATAGTATGTAGTCAAACCTTTCTAGCCTGATTAAGATTATTTATTGCAATGAATATTGTTTTTTACAGTTTTTGAATACAGTTTTTCTATATGATAAGTTGTCCACTGTCTAAGTTGTTATTAAACGAACGATCTTTCCGGAGCAGTAACTTCTCCCATATTTAAGCTGTCTAAACATGTAGTTTACCTGTCAGGTATAATGCAGTGTGAATGGTCTGCTTCAAGTTTATTATCTGCTGTAGCACATTCCTATTTGTACAAGTACTTGATAAGAATAGTTCAATTTGTCTGATCCTCAACCCTTACTTGAACTTTAACATTGTAATTTATAATAGATTTATTTTATATTCGTGTATTGAGCTCCACTGTGTTCTCCAATCTTATAAATGTAAAAATATTTGAAGATCAAGAAGCTTTACCGTGTTAAAACCCTTTCAGAATACGGAGCTGCAACTGAGAGGGCTTGTTTACTAAGAGGGCCTAAAGATGGTGAAGAAAGATGTGCCTACACAACAAAGAACCACGAAAGAGTTTACATGTGTTTCTGCCAGGGAGATCTTTGCAATGCCGGCATCTCTATAGAAATTAATACATCACTCGTTGCTTTTATGACAATTCTGGTTGCGGCTTTTACAAATCTCAAACTGTGATATTACTTCTTACATAATATTTTATAAATTTTTTACCCGATACATTTTTTTAACAATGATCTGAAGAAATTCAGCAAGTTTTATAATGATTAATGAAATTCAGTATTACTACTCAAAAAGATATTTTTATAACAAGTATTTATAAGTTGTTTCTATCAGTGTTGTCTTTCAGAACTTTTTATTATGAGAAATATGTGTTCATTAAATTTTATCTAAGGACTTACTCAAATGGTTTTATTTTAAATAAATGAATCAGACTTTTTAAGTATTTTTGCCTAAAGACAATAATAACTTGAAAACCGTCCCATGTACACTGCCACTGAAGTATTAGCTTCCTTAAAAATTATAGATATATTAATTTAAACTAAATTTTACTTTTTAATATTTGTAATAAACATAATTAACAAATCTTAAATGGTGTATAAAGAGCAAAAGATCTGATTAGTCTAATTTTTAAAAATTTATAAAATTCTTATTAATTATAGTTTTTCAACAATTAGTTAGAATTTATAGAAATAAAAACATTATGCTTTTCAACCTGTATAATATGTATAACCCTGGAATGTTAACGGTAATCGGATGGCTGATATTACTAACCTTTGTTGATTCAAAAAAATTTGGGTTAAGACTTTACTTTTATACACAGAAAACTATTAAGCACTCATTATTTTTTTTTTTAAATGAGATATATGAACATTTGATGAAAAATAAGTTAGTAGGAGCATCAGAGTACATCTGAAATTAAGTGAATATTAATGCACAAGCCATGTGCTATGCTCCAGGCCCCGAGTTACTGGCCTTTGGCCCAAGGCCCATTGCCCCTCACCCTAGGCCCATTGCCCACGGCCATAGGCCCATTCAACGACAAATTAAGTAGATGTATTACTAAACATTAGTAGAATCATCGAAGTAGCTTTAACAGTAATTTACCAGAAACGAGTGTATGCTCATAAAGACTTCTGCTGCTACGCTGGCAGGTGTGTTGCCAACTAGTGCAAGCACTGCAGAAGGATGGGCTACCCATCAACATCACAGCAAGCGTGGAAGGTTAAGGGTCAAACTGTGCTTGTCAATTCAATAATCATTAGCATTCCAGGTATAAACAATAATGAGTTATTTATAGAGAATATCTCAAGTTGGAAGTTTAGAAAAAAAAATCATTTTCAAAACCATGTCATTATATTTTGCAGTTGTACCACTTTTTTTTATTTTTAACAATAAAATAATACTTAAAAAAAAAATGTATTTAGTGTTATGGTCAAAATTTAGTGTGTTTTCCTCTACTGCATTTGTGTTAAAATAAATAATTCAAAGTCATCACAATAGTAAGTGTATGTGTATAAGTCAGACAAATCTCTACTTACGAAAATTCGGACTTTCGTTTTTTTTTTTTAAATTTTTTTTTTTTAAATATTAATAATATCGGTAATATATAATTACATAATTTGTACTCATATTTTGTTAATTTGATTAATTTATTTTGTAAATTACGATAAGTTAGAATGAAATACGCTTTTTTTTGGAAGAAAGGATGAATCAATTATACTAAAAATTTGACTTACACACAAGTTGCAGGAGGGATTGTAAATTTGTACATCAAGATTATTCAGTATATTCTTTTTTCCCCGACCATTTAAAGTGAACTTATTAAAGCTATAATGATTTATTCAGTAAACTATCTAATCTACTCTTTGCATATTAATTCGGTATAATGAATAAATATTGAATTTGAGCAGTAATAGAAAATAAAATTCAATGTTAAACAGTAACTCAAAGCTCAGATGTTTTATTATGATAAAATTAATTTGTTTGATATAATCAATATTTTGTTAAACCTTGACATTCAAATCATTTTTATCAAATAAAATTGCCCAGGGCCGTCCCTAGGGGGGGTCAACCACCCGGTTGACAAGCTGACCCGGGCGCCACATCTAGGGGGCGCCACCAGGCCCCCTTATTAACTACTAGGTGAATTTGGCAATAATGGGGGGGGGGGGGGGGCGCCAAAGATGCCTTTGACCCGGGCGCCTAAACCCTTAGGGACGGCCCTGAAATTGCCTCACAAACCTATCATATTACCTACAAGCATGATTTGCTTAAATTCATGTTTTTATTGTTTTTGTTTTTTATTCATCTCTTTTTTTTGTGCTCAGTATCCATAAAAGTAGGTTTAAAACTAGGGTGGGCAACCTTTTAATGCCACAGATCATAGAAGGTACGCAACTTGGCATTTGTGGGCCAAATATACTTTTCAATAACATTTTATTATTATAATTTAAGGCTTTAATTATCATATTTGTATACTATGATGTAAGAAGTGGCCTGATAGCACACCTTTGGAAGTCCGAGTTGGCCTCCAGGAAGAGGTTGCCCTGTTTAAAATATTAAGTGCTATGATATTTGGCAGGCCAAAGCCGTTAGTGTGGGTGTTTCCGCCACTTGTTATTATTTTATGATATTAGTGATTATTATTATTTTTTTTTTTTTTTAGAATAATTATTATTCTCCATTTAATTATATTTATATTACCTCTGCTATGCTCATTATTAAACAGATTATTCAAATTTTAGAGTGATATTTTTGATATTACAATTTTGTAAATTTTTGTGTTTTTTTTCTATTTTGTGTTCTGTTTTTATCCTTGTTACTTTTATCCGTCCATACTTTTTTAAATTATTTATTTTATAGATACTATATTTATTAAAATGTTGAAATTGCTCTGTGTGCAATAATTACCATCTAATGTGATTTTGATTCCCTTTTTTTTTAACCAGTGTTGTTTTTTTGTCCGAAATATTTTTTATAATTGTGTGTTATTGGTGTTATCAAATATATTAATACATATTTTATAATTTAAAAAAAGTATATTGTCACAAAATCATATGGTTATAATTATGTTATTTGAATATTATTTCAAAATATGCTGAAAACTTTACATTTTGTATATAAAATATTGTTATAAATAAATTATTTATGTACTGCATTTTTTACTCTGATTACATAACCATAAAACTAATAACAACAATAGAGTAGAGGATGGCAAATTTTTTGTCTGTATAGATGCATTAGAAGATTTGAAAATTACCGTTGACAAGAAAAAGTCAACACTTTTGAAAAAATTGTATACCTTATTATAAATACTTTTTAGTTTATACTTTTGGTTACTTTTTGGTTTTTATCTACTTTGACCTTCACTGGAGGGGTGTAGTTTTACTTATGTTATACCGTCGAGTTAAAGAGCAAAAACTAGATAATTTGGGTTATATCGTTAGTGAGGGCGCATTAAAAGTCTACTTTTAGTTGACTTTTAATAGACAGCAGCAAAGTTGCTGGCCCTTAATCTATGTCTACTAGAAATAATGAGGAGATTGTCACAATTGAATAGCTTTAGGTAATAGAATAACATAAGCAATTAGGACATTTAATCATCTTTAAACATAAAAGTAAAATTGCTCACTAATATTAATTAACAGCAGTTACAGTTATGTGTAAAAATAAAATAGATCATTTGGGACAATATTATTGGAACATATCCTAAAGAATGGGTTGACTTGATGGCTTTATTGTTTTTGTTTTTCTGATTTATCTAGGAAACAAAAATCTTAACATTACAGTAGGAGTCTTGATAATCCGAGTTGGATGGGATCGGCACTAACTCGGATTACCAATAAACTCGGATTATTGGAAATTTACGAAATATGTGAATTTGGAATTCTGCTTTTAAACTATTTATTGAAAAGTAATACAGTAGAACCTCGATAAGAAGTGTCTCAAGGGGATTAGGGAAACGGTCTTGTTATCGAGGTGCTCTTTTTGTTGAGGCTCGTGTTATCAAGGTTATTTAGGCTATCAGTCGTGTTATCGAGGTTAATGGGCGGGGCTTTCAAGTCTTGACTTGTGCAAGGTCGACCCAATCCTGTATAGAGTCGCGTTATAGAGGTTGAATTCTCAAAACGACTTGTTATAGAGGTTCTGAGTTACGTTGTGAATTGGAAAAAAATCCGTGTTATAGAGGTTGTTTGGATAATAATATTTGCGTTATAGAGGTTAATTTAACATTATGTGTTATGGCAATCTCAAGGGGATTTAAAAATTGCACTTGTAATCGAGGTTGTCGTGTTATTGAGGGTCGTGTAAGCGAGGTTCTACTGTACTTACATTCATATAATACTTTCATTAGGTTTTCAAATAAGTTCATCCTAATCTGTTTCTAATCTAATTACCCATAGTTACACATCTAACTCCCGTACAATTGTTTTCAATGATACACCATTATCTATACGCAACAACATATCTATTTTCACAGCTAAAGGAAGTTTGGTATGTTTTTGTTTACTCATTATAAAAATGTAACGCAATGCTTTCAGTTTAAAATCTTACTTAAAACTGAAAAGAAGAAATAAATTAATAGCCTTCCCTGAATTTGAATGTAAACACAGCTGCTCAGAAAGGAATTATTATTCCATGAAGTCATTCGGATCCATCTTTACTTTTTTTTTAGTCCCTCGCCAAATTGGCTGCTATCTTGAAAATATGAAGTGTGAAATTTTAATAGTTGCATATTCTTTTTCTACATTTCAAGACCTTTAAAATGATTAATAACATGTCATGGTGACTAAAAAACGTTTTTAGTCTCTGACCGCCTTGGAAATATTAAATGTGAAAACTCCAAAAAGTTTACAGATGTCACAAATGCCGAGATGCACCTGTGTGCCGAATTTCATGTTCCTAGCTATAGTAGTTTATGAATTGAAACATAATGGACTGACAGACTTACAGACAGACAGAGCCGTTACATAAGGTTTCTTTTCGTACTTTGTACAGAAACCTAAAATGAGCCCAAGATCGAGAGGAGTCGTTAGGTTTCTGCTCTTCCTTTTAAGCGCCACTCGGTCCCTTGTTCTGGTTATAAAAGGAAAGGTATAAATAAAAACTAATCACAAATTAATAAATATTTTAAAAAACTCGTTCTTTATTATTCTTTTTCATTAAACAAAATATCACAGAAACGAAAATTATCTCAGTTCTGACATAGTTTACAAGGTTACATCTTAAAAATATATTTATACATAAACATACAAAGTAACAACAGGACTAAATTATTATATCCCTCCTTAATGGGAGCTTTTATAACATGGAAAATCTGCTCTCCACAGTAAAATTGTACATCAATAAAGGGACTTATCTTATATTTAAAACAATTTAGAAAATATTGTATATTAAGGATGGTTCTTGTTAATTTCCATTCTCTATCATTTTTTGAAATACTTTTATTCTTACATTTATTTATTTATTCTTAGAACGGCTGTAAATTTGAAAATAAGTACAAAAATAACTCAACAAAATATAAAAGTAAAACAATAAGATATTACTCTTATTAAAGTTTCAACACCTATAGCAAACTTTTTTAACTTAATAATATTATTTATAATTTTATGAACGTGACAAACTTATATCAGCACAAGGTGCCCAAATTTTCTTGTTTTTGAACTCGAGTTAAGTAAGACAATATTTATTCAAAGATATTTCAGTGAAAAATAATAGACCCAAATACCCAAATTACAGTATCATTTAAGAAGCCTAAGTGGCGGAAAAGTTATAGCATTATTTTTGCCCTCTGCATTTAGATTTTTGTTAACTAACTTTTCGTTAACTAACTTGCATTTAAGATTTTTTTTTTAATGAAATGTCATTGGAAATAATAGACCCAAATCACAGTATATTTAAAAAAGGTAATTTTAAAATTCATGGAATGAAAATGCAAACAAATAAATGGTAGAAGAAAAATATTAGGATTCTTTTTGCCTGAGATACCTGCATTGAGATATGGGAGCAATATTTTTTTTCTATATTTAAGATTGTGGTTGTGAGGAAGGTCAAAATGTTAGAACTAACTCATACAGAATTAAACTCAGAAAGTAAAATGTGTGTATTTTTTAATTAAATCACAATACTAATTAATGTAATAAACAGCTTGGTTTTCCGGTGAAATCCTCATCACGAAGGGGTTGAAGACATACAGATCCTTCAGTTCTTGTTTTTGCTTGATGTACCCACACCCCTGAAGATGCTTCCAGTAGTGGAAGCGAAACGTCGGACTTCAACCCCTTCATGACACGGATTTCACCGGGAAAGTCAGGCTGTATATTACAAGTGTACCCACAGAAGCCTTCTCACCACAATATTAATGGTTTATATATATTAAACATTTGCTATCATACCTCAAATTCTTGAAAAATCTTGTAAAATTTTGAAAAATTGGGTACTTCTTTAGATTGTTACTCCCCTCTTTTTTTTTTAATATAAATGACTTCGACCTAATAACTATCAAGACAAAGGGTTGTTTAGTCCAATGTACTTTAGGACAAAGGAATATCACACTTCTGTTTTTATAAGGGGAGTAACAGTCTAAAGATGAACATTTCGTAAACCTTCTTTAGATCATTACTTCCCTCTGCTTTTTTTTATAAGGGGAGTAACAATCTAAAGAAGTGCCAAAAGTTGTTTAAAAAATATATATATACCTTGTTTATGAACAAATTATAACATGAACTTTTTAATTACAGTTTAAACTATAGTAAAAAAAAGCATCGAGCAAATTTTATTTACTGTTCCATAAAAATTCTGAGTTTTACAATTAAACAAAAACCATCTAACGTTAAATTTGTATTTACATTATTATTATCTGTTTATTTTTTAATGACAAGATCATCATTCACACATTTTATCGATATAAAAATTATAAAGTTATATATATATATATATATATATTTTTTTTTTTCAATAAGCTTCAAATAGTGTTAGACAAAATAGTATATTAAATCAAAATTAGAGGAGGAAGACAAAAGAAAGTTACTAAATAAAAGTTACTTTAGTGATGCAAGAGTTTAATATAAACTAAAAATAATGCCTCTAATATTTCAATAATAGAAACCTTTTTGGAAAGAGATGTAGCTTTAACAAGTTCCACGCACATGTCCCGCAACATGTCCCCGGCACATGATGCGGGACATATTTCAGGCTTTAAGCCTCGTTTCCATTACTACAAATTTGTCCCGCAACATGTTGCAGATAGTTTCCATTTCAACAAACTCCTGGCACTTGTTCCGGAAACTTGTTGCGGGACAAATTTGTAGTAATGGAAACGGGGCTTTAGTACACAAAATTCTAAACAGTTGATGTGTTGAGCTTAAGTATAAATACTTTCTGATCAATTCTACAATTAAATCTGTTCAAAAATTAATTAAATCTTAAATCTTTTGGTCAGATGACCAACCACAGGCTTATTTTTGTCAAAATAGAGTTATACTGCTGTGATAGTTTTTTGTCAGATCTAGAAACTGAAAAATTGTTGTATCCGTATTTTTTAGTGTGTTGTATATCTGAAGAACCCACCGTTGCAAAGGCATACAAAATAGCTCATATTTCTATGGAGGCAAGATAAGTTTTAGAATGTTACTCCTTTAATTAAAATAATTAAGGGGAATTGGGAGGTTAAGAACCTTATACCCAATAATTAAATCATAATGGTGTAATAATAAAATATCATTATGTAAGAACTACTTCTTATGTGTCATCTTTAAACATTAAGTTTTACCATATGACTTACTTTAACATACATATTATATATCCTCTTTTGTAGTCATACATTTTTTTTTGACTAGCAAAGAATTAAAAAAAAAATAATAATATTAATAACTATCAATAAACAGTAATTTGAAGTTTTGAAATCCACCGAAAAAAAAAAAAAATAATAAAAAAAAAAAAAAGAAAGCAACAATTATAAATAAACAATATTAAAATGACACATCAAACTTCAACAAAACAGATTTTTTTTTTATCTCATAAAAAAAAACCACCTTCGATAATCACAAGTCAATACTATCACACTATTATCATCACTAAATGTTTAAGGCACAGAATAATTAATAAATTAATGTAAAAAAAAAAAAATAATAATAAAATAAAATTAGTAAGCTTTATTAAAAGAACATTTTCTTAAAAGTAAGTATATTTGATCTTAGCAGAGAAAAATTGGCTGGTAAAAATAACACAGTTAAGTGTAGACATTAAAACGCTCCTGTGGTGTAATGACATTAATGAAATGTATTTAATGAAATGATTTTTTTTGTGGTGTACATCCTGATATCGTTCAATATGACTACAAGGTTTTTTTTTTTTTAGAAATTTTGAAGTGTTTATGTAAATTTCACTAAATTTTTAAAGTAACATCATATTGTTACACCAGAGGAGCAAAATGTATTTTCATATGCTACCAGGGTAGAAATATAAGTTAGAGGTTCTTCCAGTGGTGACCACATATACATTTTGCTCCCAATATTAGAATCATGATTCCATTCACCAGTCAACAACAACAGATTACTTAACTGGTACTTCTTTAGATTGTTACTCCCCTATGTTTTTTTTTTGTTTTTTTTTTAATATTAATGACTTTGACTAATTAACCATTAAGACAAAGGTATGTTCAGTCCAATGTACTTTGGGACAAAGGAATATCAGACTTCTGTTTTTATAAGGGGAGTAACAATCTAAAGAAGAACATTCCGTACACATTCTTTAGATTGTTACTCCCCTCTTTTTCTTTTATAAGGGGAGTAACAATCTAAAGAAGTGCCTATAAACTCCTCTAAAGATGCTTCTAGTATGCGGAGCAAAACGTTAGGATATACTGGGAGACTTTATTGTAAGATAAAGCTTTAAGATAAGACTTTTTTGTACGATTAAAATTATTGATCATGAGAATTAAAAGGAACTTATTAATTAATTTTTTTTACATTTTAATTAACTTTCTTGTTAATTACATATAATAGTAAATAAATTAAAAATTCAATCAGTCAACCATTTTCTCAAACCAGTTAAAATGCTAATGAGCAAACGTCAAACAATAAATTCAGGTTCCATAAATATTCCTGTTATACATGTAAAGTTAAATTGTTAAATGATTCTTTAATAGAAAGAAGTATATTGTTACAATATAGCTTCAACAAGAATAAGACCTCTTTCCATAGTTTCAACCATATAACTGTCTTTAATATTCAAAAATATTGAAGATGAAATGAAAACTCAATAGTAGAAAATAGGAGCTTCAGCAATAGGCAACAAAAAAGCAAACATTTATTTGCTTTTTTTTGTTAACTACCAAAAATTCTTTCTTCGATAAACAAGTGGGCCAAGAAAATAATGACACTAGGATGAAGAGAGGGGAAACTGCATTGATGTCACTAAAAACTGAATTAGGATAAAATAGTAACAATGCATTACATCTAAAAGGGCCAAAGAGATGTAGCTTTAGTGCTACATATTGCTTACAATATTTTTTTCCTTCATATTGCTACAAATATTTTTAGTGTAAAATGGTTAATCTTCTATCTGTTTTTTAATTGAAACACAAAGTTTTATTTAAATAAACCTGAAATATATTTTGGACGATTCTTAATTTCCTCACATTATCAGTACTTGAAATTATAAGCAATCCTTAATATTATATTATTTGTTTTGATGTAAACAAATTATTCAATGATATTTCTTGGACAAACATAATATTCATCTTTGATAAAAAATTTAAAAGTTATCTTATACAGCTAACATTTGGAATTATGGCTGTAATTTATTTATTTCTTACAATAAGTAGGCTTAAATTTAAAAAAAAAAAATGAAAATTAGTAGTGTATTTAGAGAAAAAAAAGTCTTAAACGTAAAACAAATTAATAATAATAATAAAAATATATTTAATACAAAATTATTCTGCTTGTCACTTATTATTCTTCTTATTATACAACGTCCTACTGAAAGCTAATGAAATTACATGAAAAATAAGTAACACTTAGACAACAATCTATTCTTCATATATAAATATGCTTTACAAATTACTTATAACAGACTTTAACATTAATACTTAATATATATTATTACTTAGAGGGAGGAGAAAAAATAGAAATAGTAAGAAATAAAAAAACAATAGAGATGTAAAGTGTATTTAATAAATATATTGTCAACCCACAATGTTACAAATACCAATGCAAAATTAAGGATTTTAATCAGTGGCGTAACTATGGGCCCGCATTGCGGGAGGGCCCCCACAACAGGGGGCCCCAAATCAACGACGAGGGGGGCCCCCAGTTCTAAACACAAGAGGTTTTTTTTTTTGCTCATCAATTTTGTTTGGTGAGGGGTCTCCGAAAAGTTCTTGCGGGGGCCCCCAATGCCCTAGCTACGCCACTGATTTTAATTGATAACTGATATTGTATTAAGTCAGGTGTACACGATTCAATAGGCTGATCAGTCCACACTGATCAGTCCTTAGACACTGACATAGTCTGAAAGCCTGCCGCATTAGTCATGTTTATGATCCGACCACCAACAATCCATGACTGTGGCACACATGCTCAGGTGGCTGGTCTTGAGACGGACTGTTCAGCTAAACTGCCTGTCCGGCCAGATTGTGTGTAATCTTATCAGATCATTTGCACTCTTCAGATCGTATGTAGGCTGACAGTTTTGACTGAACAGTCCACACCGATCAGTCTTTGGACACTGACATAGTCAGAAGGTCTGCCGCATTAGTTGTGTCTATGATCCGACCACCAACAATCCATGACTGTTCAGGCAGATCATACACATTCTCAGGCAGCAGGTCTTTAGACGGACTGTTCAGCTAAACTGCCATTCCTGCCAGATTGTGTGTAATCCTATCAGATCATGTGCACTCTTATCAAATCATGTGTAGGCTTATGAGGAAAGTGTGCAGATTTATTATTTACTTGAGATTGTATTAAGGGAACTGCAATTGCAGCTAATAGCTCTGGCTTAGAACCCCTATCTCAGATGTAATTACATCTATCAGACTAGACTGATAAGAAGCAATTAAAGCTTAAATTAGGCGATTCTTCACAAGTACTCAAACGTGGAATTCTCATAATCATGGGTAAAAATGTTTACCTGAAGTTGAAACATCGGTATTTCTTTAGATTGTTACTCCCCTATGTCTTTTTAGAATTTAAATGAATTTGACTAAATAACTCTTAAGAAAAAGGGGTGTTTAGTCCAACGAGCTTTGGGATAAAGAAATATCACACTTCTGATTTTATAAGGGAGTAACAATCTAAAGAAGAACAATTTGTACACCTTCTTTAGATTGTTACTCCCCTCTGTTTTGTTTTTTTTCAAAGGAGAGTAAAAATCTAAAGAAGCGCCGAAACATCTTCATAGATAAAATGGCCACCTATACTAAGTTTATCAATTCTCACGGAAACTACTAACAGAGACATAGTTAGTTGATTCTACCGTGTTTTTTGTAATTTGCTTATAGCTAATAAAACTTTTTAAAAAAGAAAATTTTTGCCACCAACTGTAGTCATCATCAGTTAAAATTTTATTTTTTAATAATAAATTTATGAATTTAGATCTTTGAGTTTGATTCCCATTTTTAACAAGGAATAAATATTAAGTTAACTCTAAAAAAAAGTACTTTCCTGGAGAGAAAATAAAAAAATAAGCTGTAATTGGTATATTATAAGTATTGTGGGGTTGACTTCCTGTAATAACTTAAGTCTTAATTTAGCAATGACCAAAAATTAAAAGAGCAATTTTCGCAACTTAAAAATAAGAAATGAATTGTATTGATAATAATATAAATAGTTTTTTTTCTTTACATCAAATAGGAATGATATTCTTAAAACTATATTATTTATAAACATTATAAAAAAAGTATAATACAAAAAAAAAGTAAGGACTAGTTGGACTTACTAATTTAAAGGTGAAATAATAAAAGAAAACCTTCAAATACCTCCAAAATAACTTATATTTCCTTAATTGGGATGAAAAAATAATTAAATATAGGAAAAGAAGATTATTCTCTTCTTCTTGATTATACCACATTATGTTACACTCTTAAGGCTGAAGGCACCTGTGAAAAAGTAAATAAAATGGCTTTATCGAGAATATGTTTTTACATTGAAATCACCGGTTAATAGCTTCAAAAGAGAGTCATTGGATAAAAAGTTGAATTAGAACACAAGGACATCCTTATACTTATAGTATTAATTTTGTAGACTTGAAATTTATATTTACATAAAATTGTTCATAATAATAAAAATTATTATATACTAATGCATTTAATTTTTTGTATGTATAAAAACACTCGCAGATGAAAGAAATAAAATAAATCAAAACCATTTTAGACCTTATTTAGCATTGTATCTCTCCGACAGTTTGTCTGCACTTTTTGCTAGCTTTATCTTATCAAAACACAAAAATATTTATCTATCTATCTTAAATAATGTTGTTTGAAGTGGTTCCTCATATTTCACACATTTCAACCTCAAATTTCAAAAAAAGTCTCAGAATTAAGTTAATATTGCCACCAACAATATCTATTCAGCAAAATAACATTCCTCAATCAATTGTAAATAAATCAAATGTCATAAAATTTAAAGAAAAATACACATACTAACACAACAACTTCTAATAAATCAACAATATGATTATATGCATAATACTATTATGTAATATAATTGGTCATTTGAAAAATTCAATAAGATATGTGATGAATTTGTGCCTTATTAAAGAATTTATGATTTGAAAATATGATATCATGGTCCTTAGAGATTTGAGCCGGCAGATAAAAATGTAATAACAAAAATTAAAGTTAAAAAAACAATACTTCTTGCATACGAGTCCGCACGACAGTGAGACATTTTCATGTTTTTGCTCTGCGTAAAAGATAAATTAGTTATTTGAGATAAGTCTTTATGTTGGTTCATAATAATTAAAGAGGACTAGATAGTAAAGACAATGCAATTTACGAACTATTGTTCCACGTAATAAGCAATCTTTTAACCTATTATCGTATATCGTATTAAACTAAATATGTATAAGTAAAGGGGGTTAAATTAAAAGAAGTGCGTGTTTAGTTGTAGAGATGCCAGTGTAGTCGTAGAACTATAGACTGTTGTAATGTAAAGTGGACCCGATAACCGATGATTCCCGAGTGAGATTCGACTTCCTTCAGTCTTACAAAGCGAAGTGGGGGAGACCGCGAGGTAGGCCGACAGGGCTGAGAGTTCATGGTAACCTCCTGTACTTTCCTAACTCCCTGTCTAACGTATAAATTTTTTCAACTTTCTTTGGCCCTACGAAGCGCGGCAGGGGAAGGCACTACAGCTGAAGACTAGATTACAGACCTCCTATGCATTTCTAACTCCCTGTTATACTTTTATGAGTTTTTAAGCTAAAAATTAACGTAACGTTTTTGACTTGTGTCCCATAGCCTAAACATGAAAATGTCAAAAGATAGAGAAAAAAGTTTTCTTTTTGTGTATGACAATAAATTAAATACTAAATAAAAATGGTTTGGTACTCTTTTACTTTAGAACCCCCTATATCCCTTTGTGTTAATAGTTATTTAGACAAAGGAACATAAAATATACAGAGTAGCGTATATTCCTTAGTCTAAATTACTATAACGACGAAAGGATATTTATTCCAAAGTACCTTGGGCCAAAGGAATATAACACTTGTGTATATACTTGTGATCATATCCCTTAGTCTAATCAACTATTAAGATAAAGGAGTATTAAAGATAAAACTGCCAACAAACACACAAACCTTGGAGACTTTTGCAGGGGACTATTGTTTAGAAACCAAAGGGGGTGCTAAAGTAAAAAAGTGCCCTATATTATTTATTGAATATTATTGATATATTTATATTTCAGGTTTAGCTTCATATTTTAACAAAATGTCTATTTAAAGAGAGAACAAAGTATAAAAGGTTTAACTTGGTGCATAGGCTTCCGCAGGTAGAGTCGTAATAAATAACTTATTATATAAGGTTTGCCTAATTAAAACTGGGAATGCTCACAATTCAAAATCACGTGTTGATGTAGCTATCTATCGGCAATTAAAAACTATAATCAAAACCCATATTTTTTTTAATTGAAAACTGTGAGATAGAATTCTTTAAAAAAATGCGTAAATATCTAAACTTTACCATCCCTATCTTTCTCTCATTACCATTCATATTCCTAAAAACCAGTTATTATAAACTTTTCTCAATAAAGTAGTTCTGAGTGAGTCTTAGATTGAAAACATCATCTAGTACTATGTAGTCCAATTGTGATTTGGTCTCAATGGTTGTTAACCCAATATTTTGCTCAAAACATAAAGAAACTTCAAGGGGGTTCGTAGTGACTGCTTTAGATTGGTAGGTTGCATATGTTGCAATGGAGGATGAAATAGGTGTTAAGATATACATCTGATAAGTATAAGACCTTCTTAGGTCATATCTGATGATCTCATACCTCACACCTCACCTTAATCTTCCTTGAACTCAAAACAGACAATATGAATTCCTCCAAAGATGTTTTCTAAATATTAAATGGAATTGAGATAACATGAACTACATCTTTTGAGTTGTTACCACTGAAATACCTTAAATTTCATGATATTACCTGATTATATTTTTATAAGCTACATTCTTCGGTCCGATTTACTATAATAATTATCATCCTAATCAAGGAAATATCACATTTAACACAATTTTTTTATAAATATCAATGCTCAACTAATCCTTACTTAATCAAAATTAGCAAACAGTCAATGAATCTAAGCTGAAGTTAAAAAAAAAAAACAGAAACAAAAAATCAACTTTGGCTTGGATTATCAAAAAAAGTACATACATAATTATTTAATTTTGTACAAAAAAAATAATAGAAATTACAAAATAACTAATTATTAATAATTAAGAGGTGGGAAATTAAAATATAATACAAGTGTCTGAACATTTATCATTCAATCAAAGTTATATCAACCATTTTTACATTTTACATTTGCTATATGTAGCCGACAACAAAAATTACCTATATAACACATATTGGATATTAAATATTCTCTACATTTATGTAAAAAATAAAATAAAGTTTAATAATTTTAATTTTATTTACTTGAATTGTAGAATAATATTAAAAAAGATCAACCAACATTTTTGCTCGAAGCTTTAATTTGATGAACTTTTTTTTACAATGTCCCTTATTTTTATTATAATTACATCATTACATGATGACACCTTTTTTTAAAATGATCAGAATTCTAAATAATATAAACGAGCCAATTCTGAAAATTTAACCAGATTATGTTACAATTACATCTTTGGTTCCACACAATTTACTTTTGTCTTTGGTTTAGAGTACGTTCTGCTTAATTAACCATCGATAAGTAAATCATTTATAATTTAACTCATTTTATAACTCATTTTATTCTCCCATGTGATCATAATATATCTTATAGGCGAAAATGATGTACAATTTTTGTTAAAATTATGGTTTTAGGCAGAGGAAAAGAAAGTTGATTCTACCTTAACAAAAAAATAATTGTGAAGCAGATAAGACAATTAGAATTGTAATTTTTAAATTTTCTATTGAATAAAAACTTCTAAATTAATAAACTTCCTAAATATTAACATGAAAAGAAGAAAAAATTAAACAAACATCTCTTCAAATTTGTTAATTTGGCCCACATTTTGTACAAATTCTCTTTGTATTAATATTATTATGACGTTTCCATGTGTTTAAATACGGATTGAATCCTGATTTAGGATTTAACAAGTTAGGTGTTTCCATGAGTGGTATTGAATCCCGTATTCAATACCAAATAAAAAAAAACAACTTTTTCTTGGTTAAGGTTATAATTAATTTTGTAACCTTCACCTTTTATAACCATGTTTTTTATTACGTATTTTGACAGATTTGACTACAGTTTCTACAGAAATACAGTAAGTGCGCTCACACCCACGCTCTGCGCATGTCAGGATCGAGTTCAGGTGTTTCCATGCAACTCAATCCAGAAACGATTCCAGAATTTAGTGAATCGTATCAGGATCGGTATCATATTTAATCCCTATTGAATCTAGGTTTCTATGGACACTTTAAATCCAAAAACTGTGTTCAATCCGTATTTAAACGTCATGGAAATGTACTATATATTACACCTTTATACCAAGGATGCACCTGCATTTATTGAATATTTTAGGAGTTACTTTTTCATATGTTTAACTCATGCAGAGGTAAATTCAATATTTTATGATTTATTACCTGATGTTAAAAGAATTGAAAATTTCATGGTTTAGCACTTTAAGAGTGGAAGTTCAGAGCGAAAACCTACAAGAGTGAGAAAAATTTGAAGATAGTTATAAATTTTTAATTCAGTATTTCAAGAGAGGTTTATTGTTTTACAATTATAAAGTAGTCAAAACCTAATTATTCGGTGACTTTGGGTCCATCGGCTTAACACTGTTTTAAATGATCATTTTATGATCTCATTTCATTATTTATAGGACTGCAATCAAATAAAAAATAAAATTATAAGCAATAAAAACCTTTTAAAAGAAAATAATATTCATTAATAAACAACCATCTTAAAAAAAAAAAAAAAAAAAAAAAAATCTAATGACACTTGTATTATAAAAAGCTAATTTGGGTTAACATTAAAAAATATATTTCTTGTTTTTAAATTCCTTATGAATTAAATTATAATATAATGATTATGTATGGACGCAGTCTACTTTTTAGTCTTTGATTCTGTAGTTTGAGATAAAATGTTGATAATACTTAGAAAAGTAGTAATGAAGGAAGAATTTGTCAACGTTCTCTTGAGAAGAAGTCCGTACGATTCCTTGTATATACTCAACCAATGAGATGGCGACCTTAAATAAAAATAAGAAATTTTAATTAAAAACGTGTACGTTTATACAGTCCAGGAGATAGTGTGCAAAAAAGTGTCTGACTAACATCAAGCTAGAATTTTGTGTATAAGTAAATGTTTTGGTGCCTTTTAATAATATGTGGTCGGCTAAGTTTGTCTGTGAGACATAGCTTGCAATAGGCATTTGAAAAAAACAACAAAAAGACAGTGGAAAGCGGCCATGTCCCGCCCTTTTTGGTGGACATTGTGATTTTCATGAACCTGAATACGAACTAAGTTAATAGTAATGTGTCACTTAATAGGTTAGTTAGTACAATATTACTCCAAATCAAATAGGTAACCTATCAAGTGACAAAACTAACATCAACTTGATTTTTGGTCTACTAACTAAGTTCGCACTCAGGATCATGAGAATCACATTGTCCATCAAAAAGAGCGGGACAAGGTCGCTCTCCACCGGTTTGTTCTTTTCAAAAGCCTATTGCCAAGCTATGCCCACAGAACTTAGCCGATCACATATTCTTAAAAGGCCCCAAAAGATTTACTTATACACAAAATTCTAGCTTGATGTTAGTCAGAAATTTTTTTGCACGCTATCTCCTGGACAATTAAGAGGAAACATAATAAAAAGTAAGAAGATAGGATAAAAAAATAAAAAATGAATTGTGCTTTCAGCATACACTTTAGGCATGTATAAGGGTCCTCGTTTTTGGCTACAGACTCTAACTTAGGATTCCTCTGTTATGATCATCTTTCAATCAATTTAGGTAAAACGTAGAAGAGTTTTCTAACGGTGACCATTTTTTGTTGTTTAATGGCGTTGATTGTTGGCTAATGTATGATTTTTTTTTTTTTGAGCATGTATGTCAAATTTAATCAAAATTGGCCCATCAGTTTAGGCTTTACGCATCTACAAGAATTCATGTTTTAAAACCACTTTTATTAGATAATTAAATCAATATATTTTTAATATTTTTTAAATCCATACCTTTTATTAGAAGTAATATTGCAAAACGAATTCAAAATATAAAAAAGTCTGAATTAGGTAAAACCCAAATTAAGAGTGTTCATATGAAAAGTTCAGTAATAATTAAAATTAAGTTTTCTCTTAATTTGTATTTAGTTTTTAATATGAACACACCAACCATGTAATTTCCAACCCTTCCCCCCCTCTTCAAAAATTTAATGACCTCAACTTTGGAGGCTTATAACTCCACTTGGAGGGGTTCGGATTGAAAAAAGTCCAAATTGTAGCATCTCCAAAGTGTCCTCTACAAGATGGTTACTTTTTATTCGGTTTTGTCTTCGCGTTAAAAGTACTCGTGCTAACAGGGTACATTATCAAAAACACGTTTTTTTGCACTAGAGGCGCAGGAAGGTACATTTCAAACCCTACAAGATAGGCTTGTTAGTTTTTTCAAGAGTTGCATTAAGTCAGAAATATCGTTTGTACAAAAAAAATCCTGTATAGAAATCAGATAATGTACATATATTTCATACCAACACAAAAAGGATTTAATGTTAAACTTTGTTATTAGAATACAAAAATAAATTATTAGAATAATAATTCTTCTAACTTTAAACAAATATGTATTGACAAAATGTATTTATCAATCAAATATAATTAAAACCATACATATTAAGCATCAAACCAAATATCTAATGATATGTCTAATTCTTATACTTACTTTGACTTTAGATTTATCATAATTAACTCCTTAAAAACAGAACAGAGAATTTTCTCTAGTGTTAGCAATTTTATTTCTTCATTGTTGTCACTATCTTCACTAGACACTGAACCTGTAACAAGAAAACAAATTTTATAGAATAATTTATCAAGTTCCTTTCTTAAACACTGATAATTGTCCTAGTTTGATACTAGTTTTACATTTTTATGTTCTTATGGAAAAAAAAAGAGTTAATTTATCTAATTTCAGACATAAAATGTATTATATTCTTATATTTTAATTACAATTACATTGATTAATAAGGTTATCAACCATTAAAAAAACCTTATATATCAAAGTATTACATATATATTCTCAATAGAAAAAAGAAATTATAAAAGTAAATGTAGATCTTCTGGCAGAGGTCTTGTTAAAGCTTTTGTAAATTCTGACATTTAAAAACCCATTACAGGGATCATTCTCAAGGGAGATGCCCATGATAAGAGTCAATTTGCAACAAAATCTCTCTATCTCTAATATCTAAGAGAAAAATATACTCCAGCACCGAGCACCGGGATTTGAACCACGGGCCTCTATATTTTCAGTATTATACTGGAAATATAGAGGCCCGTGGTTCAAATCCCGTCGCTGGAGTCTATTTTTCTCTGTCTGTTTCCCGTAGTTAATAATAATTATAATTTGATTTAAATTAAAATTTAATCTTTCCGTAGTATGAATACTACCAAAATCGTATAATATCTAAGAGTCGATTTTCAACAAAATCTCTCTATACCTCTCTAATCTCTAAGAGTTAATTTGCAACAAAATCTTTGAGTGGTCTCCTTCGGAAGATCTATCTTTATTAGACTCCAGCCACTGAAACTACGCTATAAAACTATAAATAATTAATAATTTTATTCTTCACAAAAATCAAATAAATTATTAAATGCATTTATAACACTGATTGAGGGCATTAAATACACATAATGTTCATCAATTTTACTTTAAATCTGACTCACCGGCAGAATTATCAGTCTTCAATATAGTATTAAGCTCAATTAGAACAGGTTCCAGTTCACAGAGTAGGTTAACAGCTGACTGATACAATTTTATTTTACTGTTATTACTGCTTGCTTCTAAACAACAAATCATATTATAAAAATATTAAAATAAGTAATTTAAAGTACAGACTTAGTTTAGGTATATTTTTAGGTTTATTGGTTACAAATTTCTATGCTAAATTAGGATCCGATAATACTCCACTGCATATTATTATAATTGATATTTTACTGCAATTTTGATTAATTATTATAATTTTGTTTATTGGTGTTTAAAATTACCACTTCAGCGAGATAAAAAATTTGTATTAACTTAGCAATAATTTAGAAAAAGAATAAGGAGTTTTATAATTTAAAAATCATTATCTACTATAAAACATCTATACTATTCTTATAATTATTATTGACTTTGTCAGAGTGGGAAAATTAAAAAAAAAATGTGGAAGGAAGCCAATGAAAGCACTAGATTTTGAATTCGAGAAGGTCGTGCCAACTAGGCAAGTAAAATGGCCACTGGCCCCACCCCTCCCAACAGGCCTAGTGGCTTTATGTTTCCCCTCACATAGGTTGGCCAACCTGAGTGTTAATAGTCAATTCTAATTGTTAAGCCTGGGCTCCACACTCAAGGCGAGACTGCACGAGGGTCGGCGAAAAGGAGAGAGTGGAGGATGAGCTCGCCTTGCCTTGGGTACTCTCACCTCGCCACATCTCTCCTCGGAGTCAGTATTTCAGACCCGAGTCAAAGGGATCTCAGTGAGGGGTGCCTCATCTTCATTCAACCCCTCGGCGAAATGGTGAGAATGTGGAGGGTATTTTTTGTACTCGTATATACTCACCGGGAGCCCTCGGCGAGAGGTCTCGCCGAGAGTGTGGAGCCAGCTTAAGAATATTATAAATAAAGAGAGTTAAAGATAACCTGATGCTTGGAACTCGTAGAGTGAAATCCTTTCTAAGTAAACACTAAGGAGATCAGTATAGGACTCAGCTGCTTGAAACAGAGTGGTAGCTTTCAACAAATGATTCTGACATAGCTTCAGCACCATCTTCCTTCTGTTATCATCCTCTTCTCCCATCCTGATAACACAAGTTATGTTTATACAACAGCAAAGCAATAATACGTTTTTTTTTTGTTTTTTTTTAAAGTAATAACTTCATTAAATAGTCCCTAGTTAAGGTACCTCTTGTGCTCTTTACACACTTAGTTAGGGTTAATATCTGGAGGAACCTCTATTAAGAGTTTACCCAGCAATAGGTAATGAGTAGCCAGCCCCTCATTGGTATGGAAACCAGAAAATACAACTGATAACAGACGATATTCTGAGATCTTGGGAAAAATAGCAGAAAAGAGCAGTTTAATAGGCCCTCACATATCATAGGCTGCTATACAGCAGTTGTTATTAAATTAAATAAAATTCAGCTAACCTATATTGCCTGTGGAAGATAGATGCAAGCATTTGGTGAAGTCTTGCAGCTCTATATTGATAAAGTAGAAGACGGTGTTCAGTTGATGTTAAGTCACAGAATTTAAGACACTTGTTGCATAGTTCCATAACTTCACGACTGACCTCTTCTATAGTCTGTAATATAAAATAAGAACTTTAAAAGATAGCCAACAACAATTTATGAGCTTAAAATATTGGTAGGCTTTGAAACTTTTAATTATCCATTGTTAAAATTAAAATTATAACAGAGACTAAAAAGTCTCTAAGAAACAATACTAGGGATAACTTGACTCATAATGATTTTTATTAATGATGCTCTGTATTTAGAGATAAAGGTCATTTCTATAAAGATGTAATTGATGGCCTTTGTTAGGCCACAGAGATCTTTCAATACAAACTTCATAGACTTTATTTTTTGAAAATTGTAATTGTCTTCTAATATCTTTAAGTGTCTTTGGTCAAAATTTATATTGAGAGGAAGTTAAAAGACTCCTTATAATAGAAAGTCTCTAATAAATAATTTCAGGAAAAAACTATTGACACTACTTAAGACTGTCACTCCCCTCATAAAAGCAGAAGTGTGATATTCTTTTGTCCCTAAGTGTATTGGACTAATCATCCCTCTGTCTTAATATTTATTTAGACAAAGAAATGTATAAATAATTATATCCATTTGTATTCTAATATAACAAAGGGGAATAACAATCTAAAGAAGTAACAAAAGATTATCACTAGTATACTGTAAGCCTGAATGAGAAATATATTTGAGGCATTCTGCAGAAGGTCAAAGGAATTATACAGCTCACTGGGAATTAACTGGACTTAGAATAAAAACCAGTATAATAACTCCAATTTCAAAATATCAATCATTTTTCGTAATATATTTTTTAAGTGAAAGTGTTTCAAAATAAACATATAATTTAGTGTTATCTCTAAAAGTCCAAACACCACAAACTGCCTGGAGTTTAATTCCCAGAGAAATGGAAGCTATTCCACACTAATTCTAATATAAATAGATGCAGAAATATGATAATTTTATAAAATTATGACGTTTTTTCTATTCATCAGTACAATATTTATTATATAAAAATTAAAAAAAAAAAAACTGTATCAAACCTTGTTGGCTATTTGATTCTCTTGAAGATAAGAAGCTTGTTGAAATAAGAAAGATGACAATTCCCAGTTTACAGCATCCCATATTTCAGGATTTTCTTTTCTTGACCCAAGAACTTTTAAAGCTTCCACATAACTCTCTTCAGCCTAAAAATAATAATATTAAAAATCAAAATAAATCTCATCCATGCCATATTAGCTAATGCTGTAATTAAATAATACAATTGATAATAAGCAAGGTAATTCAATGCTTAGGATCTTAACTCAAACATTTAAATTTGTTAGATGTGTTTAAGACATGTTTCAGCTCTGGGGACAGAAAAAATTGTTGTCAAGGAAAAAATGACATGAAAAATGTGAAGCTCTTAAATATCGTGACAGGAAGTTAGGATTTAAAAGGAGGTCGATAATAGTACAATATTTTGACTATAGGCGGGCTGAAGTTTCAATACACGAAAATGTATAAAATATCGTACCAGTAATATGTACCGTAAATATGTATGTGCCTCTTAAATATCGTACCAGGAAGTTAGAATATAATAGGAGGTAGATTGGTTTTCACTTGTATTCATTGTAGTACTGTATTTTGCCTCTAGTATTTCACAATTCTTGTTGGGATTGCACCATTGGAAAATGTTATTGTCAAAACTCTCCTCCTCATCTGATTTTATTAAGTCTATACTGATTTTTTGTTTTCACTGTTTGTGAGGTGTTCAGGAAACTTAACAATACTGTGGTCTAAATGTATTAATTAAATGAAGTTTATAGGTTTAATTTTGGTCATTACCTTCTGATTATGTTCCTTTCGAAGATGAACAGAGTCGAGATGTTGTAGAGCTTTTGACCTGTATATTTTACCAATGTTAGATAGCAGAAGAGCGTAATTCTTTGAATCTGATAGCTTCTCAAATATCTTAATTCCACTTCTCAACTCTACTTCAGCTTTCTTGAGGATTTTATCAACCTAAGAAAACAAGTTTTGATTTTTGAAACAGGTTTTTAAAACTTTTTGTACAAATGATCATAGTCCAGGATATAAAAAATCTGACTAACATCAAGCTAGAATTTTGTATACAAGTTAATCTTTTAGCGCCTTTTAAGAATATGTGGTCGGCTAAGTTCGTCTGCAGGACATAACTTAGCAATGGGCATTTGAAAAAAAAAAAAAAAAAAATGGTGGGTGAGAGCAGCCATGGCCTGCCAATTATAGGGGCAATGTGATTTGCATGATCTTAAGTATAAAATTAGTTATTAAACCGAAAATCAAGTTGTTAGTTCGTCCCTTGAAAAATTAGTCATTCAAATATTACTCCAAATCAAAGGGGTCACCTAATATCATTTCATATAATTAAAATTTGAAAGCCTATTAAGAAAAATATTTAATCAAAACCTCGTTTAACCACAAGCAAAGGGACCCTTTACGGCAAAGGAGACATTTAAGGGCAAAAAAATGACACGTTATTTCATTTTTGACTAGAGGTACAAAAACTTTGTCAAAATAAGAGTTACAAATATCTTGGGTCATCCTGACACTTTTTTGAGCTTACTAATTGAGAGATAGCGCCTTCATGGTCATACGTCAAGAGGGTTCAGAGTAGTGGAGAAAGTACGGAATCGAAAAAAAAGGGGGGGGGGGATGAGCATGGCTGGTGTGCCTGACAGTTAAGCGAGAAGGATGGTAAATTGGAATACAAACGATAATACAATAAAAGTTATTTTAGAACAAAAATGAAAACAATAATGGAGTTACTCTGTATTAGAATAATGTATAATGGATATTAGAATAATACAAAAAGAAGAATAATATTAGAAAGAATACAAGAAGAACAAAACACCTAAAAATAGTCCAAATAGAAATATAATACTCTATAAAACTCTCTTAACAAAGTCCAATAAAAGTTACTTCAGTACGAAAGCGAAAATGAAAACAATAATGGTGTCAATATTTTTTTATTTCTACTTGGATTACATAAAAACATAACAAAGTATAAACATATAAGCTGACGGATATATCTAAATCAATTTTAATTTTTAAGGCTATATGTAATAAATCACTAAATATCAACCTTTTGTTACTTAAAAACAAACAAAGTTAAAGTTTCAGGTTGACAGGGTGTGTGAGCATCACCTTATCAATTTTTGATTTATAATCACAGTAAAAGGGAGATTTTAAAGTTACAGAATCAACGTCCTGATCATTTTCTGCAGCAGTGTAGGGAATTTACATAAGTCAGAGTATTACTGTATTCACACAACTTATACATACAGTTATTCACATTCTAATAATTTCAAGGCATAATATACTCATCCATAGAAAATGTGATTAGTTTGTTACCCAACTTTTTATCATTTTAGATAAATTAGATAAGGAGGATAAGTATTATTAAATAATAAGAGCAATAAAAAACTTACTTCATCCATATTTTCACAAGTTTGCTGAGAAGCCTGATAAAATTCTGTAACAAATCATAATAAATGTGTTTAATAAACAATATTTTTAAATACGTAATGTAAGGTTTTAGCTGGAAAGTTGTACGAGCGAAGAATATTTAAAAAATAACTTACCACATGCTTGATTGATGTACAGTATGCCTATCTCATTGTGTATGTTGCCTATCCTGGTGAGAAGAGCAGTGTCTTCGTGCTCTAACAGTTTTGATGCTTTTATATAGCAAGTTTTACTGGAAAGAAGCATATCTTTAATGCTGGTAATCTCAGCAGGCATGTCAAGTATATCAGAGTTCTGAAATATATCTAAGCAACAAATTAAAATTTAATAGTAATTTTAAAGTAAAAATGAAATAAGTAGGAAAAAGTGGTTATTTTGAAGAGTACTTCAACAACCTTGTCTGCTTTTACAGAGCAATTTATATGTGGAATAAATATTTTAAATTTTAAACCTACTGTTTATTCAATTAGTATATTAATATTCTCTTGCTTGATAACAGGCCTGGTATCGGCTAAAAACATGACTTATAACCCTACATTGATAAATGCATATTTTGATAAAAATTATGTTACATTATTTGTACCATTGGTCAAATATTGCAAACAAAAGTAAAAGAGATAAGTCCACAGACCTGCATCTTGGTTGCCAACTTGTACAGGCTATGAAACCTTAACTAGCAGCATAAGTTTATAAACAAAAATCATTGACAGGATCTAGTTTGTAGTGTGTACAATTGAGATATATTGTAATAATGTTGGCAACCCCTCAGACAGCGCAACGTAGTTACCAACAATATTTATGTTACCAAATAATCTAAAATTTTTGATTTTACTGCAACCAAGTTGCAGGTCTGAGGGCTTCTGGTTTTATCCATTACTGGATAAAAAAAAATCCGTTTCATTTAGCCAGTAATGGTTTGCAAGGCCATGATACAAATGTACCATCAGCCATTATAGTGTTAAGTATGTTACTGAAGGAACCTATACCTCTGACGAAGGCTGAATCGTGAATCCAACACGTTTGCCACTAACCTACCTGTGTTACTGAGTAGGAGACATATAAAATACTATCTCACACTTATTTTCTCTTTCAGACTCTCCCAGAACTGATAATGGTCAATTTTGGTTAGTCTTACTCCCTTAGTTACACAAAATTTACAGTTATTAGTTGAAAGATTATGATGTTATTCTGTGTTTCTTTACTCCACTTAGCTCTAATTAAATAAAATCCGATTTTACTACGTTTTTATTAGCTTGCTTTCTTGTTTGTTTGTTTGTTTGTTTGTCCAGTACAAATATTGCAATTGATTTTTAACTAACTTCCCGAGTAGCTAGACATTTGAAACTTTTAGAATAGCTCAGAACACGATGATAACGCATTTAATAATTTTAGCCTTTTTTTCAGAAAAATTTAATTCGTTTTCAGCAAAGTTTGCTGTATGGAAGTTAGTTCAGAAAAAAACCGCTAGTTATTTTATTTGTTTTGACATGAGCTGTGTTTATAATCTTCATTTTGACGGGTTTCAAATTTATCACAAGAAATTTAAAAACTAGTATATAAAAAGTTTTTTTTATCTTATAATTGTGTATACATTAGTTTTAGAAAGATAAAATATCTACCATCTAGTGTTAATTGTTAACAGAAGACTATTTTTTTATATACATAAATAAAACACTACCTTTATTATCCGGTTTGAAAAATTCAGCAAGCGTGGGCATATTTTTATTCATCTCAGATATATAAGTGTCAACATTAGCCCATGATTTAGCTATGTAGAAGCAACAATCCCCTGCTTTCCTTAGCATCCATGATAACTGGGCTGAGTTATAGATCTCCATAGGTCCAATTTTACATAACTCCAAATAGAGGGATATACATCTCAAGCTGAGTCCATATCTACACAAGATGTAAACAAAAAGATGATAGAGTTAGAAAGACAAAAAAGGTATCATTTATGTCCACCTACCTTATGTTCAATTACAATGGGAGTGCCCTGTACAAACTGTACAGGTTGATCAAACAATCAGGTTTTTGGATCCAGGGTTTCGAGGTGGGCGTATTATTGAGAAAGTTCTCGAATAGAGATTTCAGATAAGTATTCCCAGACTGAGTCTGAATTTTAAGATATTGTCTTTACAAAATATTAAACAGTAAATCAATCAGTATACTTAGAGTACAAAAGGGAGCCAGGGTGGCCGAGGTGCTAAAGACACCGCGCAGCTATCACTGAGTCGAGGCAACTCGAGGTCGTGGGTTCGATCGCGGGCCATGATACTCTGAATTGCATCTATGAATCGCGGACGGAGCAGGGCGAGAGACACCCCCTGAGGGGTTCTCTTCCCCCACGCTGTCTAGTGGGTTCGATCCGTGTCATGAGATGTGATATGTATCTATGGTTCGAGGTAGGAGTAGGGCGAGGGCACCCCCTGAGGGGTTCTCTCCCCCCACAAGATCTTTGACGCACGCTCATAGAGCTTACTAATGACCACATCATACTCGCTTCGGCGGTACAATGTACAAATGTATGATGTGTGAAGTAGCTGGAATCTCTCCACCACGGGGCAAGTAAAATGGGTCCACTGTAGGCCTGATGGCGAGGTTCGAACAAGTGGTTCGTCCTACCCGTCTAGTAGGAAGTACCAGGTAACTACTACTACTAGAGTACAAAATGAATTATAACGAAATAGGGGAGAAAAACTGAGTGTTTCTGTTTATAGATGATATACATACATTTTCTGATATGTAACTGTTGGACTTATTTTGAAGCCCAACACCTAAACTGTGCGGAGAGGAGTTCATTTAATAAGCTACTGCGTGGCTTTGGAACACCATAGATAATGAACTTTTAGTACAACAATTCTCTTAGAAAATGTTAAGGGTTTTTCTCTACGCTTAAGTTTTAAGGAGTTAGTCTCCTATTGATGTTGAAAGACTGTGAGGTGTTTTTAACTTTATTTGGGTCTGTTCAATGGACCTACACAGTCATACATATTTTGATTAAAAAACAAAAAGCAGTTAATACCACAAATATATTTAATTTTTTTCAAAAACCTATTAGCCATTGTATCTCCACCACCTACTAACTCCGTGGTGCAATTACACTTGGTCCTCCAAACCATGGAAGACCAACATCTGCCGCCACACACTATTTGTAAAGACAGATATTAAGAACAGCAAGTTAATTTAAAAATCCTCAAAGGAATAAGTAGTCGCTTGCTCTTGAAGGAGACTTTGGAAGTGTTACAAAAGTTTTTGTATTCTCTTAGCCGCTATTATATTTAAGATAACAAAATAATTTTGTCTCTAAATTTAGTTTAAAATAACACAATAACTCACTAAAACTCTTTTAGAATATTGTGATAAAGGCTGCTGCTAATAAAAAGACTTCTTAACACATGTCAACAACTCTATAAGTAAAGAATAAAAAAACAAAAATATATATTTTACATACCTGGAAGAAATAAAATGTTGTTCAGCTAGTGTTCTATAGACAAGGCATGCCTTTTTGACTAGAAGACTTTCCAAGTGAATCTTCCAAGACTGATTATCCATTTTATCTGGACTTTGCCAAGCAGGCACAGGCTGACCTTTAGGTCGGCATAACAAAGCATTTGCACTGCAAATAGACAAAATTCACTATAAGTAGGGGTTTCCCCTAATCCTTAAAAAAATCACTGTAACGATTCTACTAAAGGGAGAAATTATTATGTTAATCACTGACAACTTAGTTGTTAATGACCCACATCGTGAGGACCTCCCTTCAAAAACGCTCCCTGCAATGAGTTTGAAAGTTGTGATTTATCAATTATCAGAATCTACTCATGAATGCCAATAATAATATGATGAGGAAATACAGTTGAACCTTGATAAGAAGTGTCTCAAGGGATTAGGGAAACAGTCTTGTTATTGAGGCGCTCTTTTTGTTGAGGGCCGTGTTATCAAGGTTGACTTCTCAAAACGACTTGTTATAGAGGTTCTGAGTTACGTTGTGAATTGGAAAAAATCCGTGTTATGGAGGTTGTTTGGATAATAATAGTCATGTTATAGAGGTTAATTTAACATAATGCGTTATGGCAAACTCAAGGGGATTTTAAAATTGCACTTGTAATTGAGGTTGTCTTGTTATTGAGGGTCGTGTAAGCGAGGTTCTACTGTATAACTATGTACTCTAATTACGTAGAAAGCTTGGCATATAATCCTTGAACTTAACAGTAACAAACCTTTTCTTATTCTTGTTAGAAGTGGAGTTATCAGTGGCAGCAGAATTATCTTCTAAGTTCAAATCTTGATCAGGTAGCTTAGAATAAGGCATAGGTATAGGTTCTGATGATTTGGCCATCTTTGGTTCCTCTTTCATTTCACTCTAATAACAAAATAAATAAGTTTAAGAAACTAATAAAAAATATATTGCTTTTAGTAAATGTATATTATTGAACAAGTAATTAGAGATGCAAATTATTAATGTACATTTAATGATGACATTAAAGGAACCAATATTTCTACTAATCCCTAGCGGCTAGTTTATGAACTAGCTGGTCGAAGAATGAGCTATTTCCTTGATAAAGAAGGACAAAAATTCCAGCACTGAGAAGGGTAATAGGTAAAACTGCACTTCCATTTGAAGCTCTCCCAAGCCTAAAAGAAGAGCTTGAGTCCGTATTAAGCTGGCAGGAACCTTCCTTTGTAATCTATACTAGAAAGGTTTTGCCAGTCTTTGAAGAAACATTTTGTACTTAGGGAACAAAAAGAAGTCACACTGTGGCAAATCAGGAGAGTAAGGTGTGTGGCCAGTGATGGTGATTGACCTCCTAGCCAAAACATTCACGCAAAACCAATGACAAGAGCAAAGAAGTGTTGTCATGATTAAGGATCCATAGCCCCTCTTGAGCCAAGTCGGTGGGAATATGGGCCACGTGCAATTGAAAACTTTGACATAGAAATTCCTGTTTACCATCTGGCCTGGAGGGACAAATTCACGATACACCCCCTCCAAAAAAAAACACAACTTCCTGTCCCTCTTGAAACTGCTTTAGCTACTTGTTGATCCTTCATTCCTTTAAGGCATCTTCCCTGTATACTCATTTGCTAATGGTTCACAAATTCCCTAGCCATTATTGCCCAGTTTTGCCAGTAATTTTGAAAGAGGTTGGATAGACTAGCTGCAGAAAAAAGCTGTGACAGATACAGAGCTAACTAAATAAGGTAACTAAGGCTTGCTTAGATTGCTAGAGTAGGGGAGAGTCCTCTACCATCCCTCTCGGGGACCTTTAACACCCGTCTCGGCAAATCTTTACCACACATTTTCGGGACACACCATGTACATTTAACTTGCATATACTTTGCCATTGCTTTAGCCATTTATCACTTTGAATTTGAACTTTTCTAAGTAGATAGTCTGATTAGTATGCTTATAGTCACATATATATTTTTTTTTTTAAATATGCCTATTACAAAATGATTTAATAACTTAAAATGTTACCTTTTTGTTATGTTGAATGTTAGAGAAATACTGAAGGCAATCCAAACCCAAAGCTATGTGATGTAAAGAACTCATACACCTTTCAGTAACACTTCCAACTAGAGGTGGAGCATTATATTTGCTCTCTAAAAAAGTAACAAACAAACTCAAATTGATTCAATTATACAATACAAAAAAAAAATAAAATAAAATAAAATAAGTATATGTCTCTGATTTTTTACTAAGTGAAAAAAAAGAAAAAGATTAAATGTGGCCAACCTGTAAAACACACTTTAAAAAACACTACTTATACAGTAGAGTCTCGCTTATCCGGACCCCGCTAGTCCGGACATCCGTGTAATCCGGACGGGCCAAAACTATGTACAAATTGGAACCAGGGCCTGTTCAGATTTATGAATAATTAAGATATTTGGAGTTTCTACTTTTATTGTGTATTAAAAATTTATAAAATTGTTCCTAGTATAGTTTACAGGTGTATATTCGTATTCCAACGTTCTAACACGAGGAATACCCGGTATTTTTGTTAAAAGTAAACAGATTTAGAATAATTAGGAATAAGTAAGAACATCGATAAATCTCTTTCGGTTCCATGGAAATGTAAGGGGTGGAAGATATAAAGGAAGTGTATTCCAATAAATACAATTTTATGTGACTGAGATGGGGAGAGGGTTTTAAGAAACATACAGCGGCGGCTCAACGTAGTTCCAAGAAATTTCGCCAAGCCGCCAATGTCTAATGTCTCAACATTTTGTGAAATGATTATCGCTCCTCGAATTTCATATCGGAACACAGGAAGTTCTTCTCAGGAAGTCCCTTTTATACCTGCCACCTGCGTAATAGATTGTTGTTTTATTTTAATTCATTTGATATTCGGACTGGTGACAGAACAGCTCTTAACTTAAATAGTGGACATACGTTGTACAAGCATGTTTTGGACACTAATAATAAAAGTAATTTTTACGATAAAAACATCGATTTTAATAGTTTTACCCTACTAAAATTTGTTGTCAGACATTTTAAAACTGATTCCGTTTAATCCGGACTTTCGGTAATCCGGGCTGGGTCCGGTCCCGTCAATCCCGGATTAGCGAGACTCTACTGTACATATTTTTGCAAGCATGCGACATGTACACTTAAAGAGATAACACTGAGCTACAAAGTTATCAATATATTGAATTTATGAACTTAGGTTAAAAGAAAATGTGTACACATTTTCAGATGACCCATTAAAATTCTAATTATTACATTAATAGTTCAGTTAAATTTACTTATCAAGTACATCTATCGTCAACTAAGAGTTTTTCTAAAAGCTTTTTGATCAACTTATTCATTAAGGCCATTCATTGTCATTGTCATTGGCATTATTACTTTAGTAAATCTTTCATACAATCTTTCTCTGAACCTAGAACACTAAGAGTAACATGCATTAATTTAATCGTAAAAACATACCTCTTTCTGTAATGTAGTTGGCTATACAAAGTGATTTGACTGGGACCTGCGATCTGGACAGATCATCATCCTCTTCATCATTATTATGATCTGTTTCTGAACATGTTTCATCTAACAGCTGAGGAGATGATGGATCAGTATCTACTGGTATATAGATATCTGACAGCATGTAATGAGCACTTGTCACTATCTGAAAACAAATAAGTCATTAGTTAATAAAGTTAATGGTTAAAACGATTTAAATAAAAAAAAGAAATTGTTCTTCGAAACAATCACAATGCTCCATTTTCTTCGGTAAGCTCGCAAGCAAAAACTTGAATTAAAATAAATTAAGCAAATCAATTGGCCAAACATTAACACAATGCAGTTGCTTCCACATTTTAACAATAAACATATCTTTCTTTTATTTTACAGAAATAAAAAGTTATAATCAGATGCTTTACCTGTGGGTATTTCTCCTTCGGAAGAAGGGCTAAACAGTTTTTCAGAAGCATTCTTACAGTACTTGGTTGTGTCTGTTCCTTGCTTTGCTTCATATTCCTAGCAACCCTGTAGAATAGTAAACCAACTGGCACTGTAAATGGGTTCTGCTCCTTATTATCTACTAGAGATTCAGAGCATAGTGAACTCAAATCATAAAGTTTAACTACATCGTCGTTTCTACCTGTAAACATAATATAGGTAACATAAGATAGATTACATATTAAAATATTTCTTCAAATTTAAGTGGCCACCTATTAAGTGACGAACAAACATAAACTTGATTTTTGGTCTACTAACTAATTTTGTACTCAGGATCATGAAAATCACATGTACGCCAAAATGGGCGGAGCATGGCCGCTCACCACTGGTCTAATTTCTTCAGCTTATGGCCAAGCTATGTCCCGCAGGCAAACTTAGCCGACCCCATATTCTTATCGGGCACCAAAAGATTAACTTAATACACATAATTCCACCTTGAAGTTAGTCAGTCACTTTGTTGCACTCTATCTCCTGGGACTAATAGTAAGATGGATAATTTTTTGTTTTATATATATAAAGAAAAGTTATAGTCAGGAATCAGGAAGTAGGATTTAAGGAAGTAGAAAATCTTTCTTTAAACTGGACAAACAGATAATCATTAGAACTTTTATTATTAAACATAGTAAGGTTTAGGTAGATTGCGTCTAGGGACTAAATGACTTTTACTAAGCTTGGGTATGCTTAGTAAAAGTCATTTAGTTACATTTTTTATCCTTTTGCTTTGAATAAAAAAGTGCCATTTAAAACAATTTTTTGGGGGGAGGCATGGACAGTAATAGGCATAATATAGTGTCCCAGGACAAACAACTAAGAGGGATACATCACACAAGTACATGGTGATGGAGAAGTTGCTCCCCAAATATCATTTGTTAGTTTTATAGAGCCACTAGGGATTAATTAGTCTTTTAAAGTATTAAGTCTTAATACTTTAAGACTTAATACTTAAGTCTTTTAAAGTCCAAAGGGGAAGGACTGTGGAAGATAAATCAACAATAAAATCAAGGATAGAAAGATACCAGCAACCGGAATATACGACACTAATGTTAACTATTTTGTCTATATCATAAGTTTAATATCTCAATTTCAAAGACACAACAATATACATCTAATCAGCTAACACGTATACCTTTGAAAAGCCAGTAAGTATGGCCAGCTTTAGTAGCATTGCTCTTGAGAAAAGATAGAATATTTTGAGCAACATCCTTAATAAGTTCTGGAGAGAATTTAGGATCGGTTAGATGAGGCAGATCTTCAGTCTTTATCAGTTCATATTTCTGTACAATGCCATCCAGATGATAACACATTACTACTTCAGGTACATTAGACATCAAGTTATCTAACCAATAGTCTATACCAGTCAGCACGCTGATAGGCTTCTCAATATCCCTGTAACAAAACATTAATAATTTAATCAATTTCTCTTAAATTTTATGATATTTGAACATTAACTTAAGTAAAAACTGACTAACTTCCAATTTATTTGGTTTCATTATCAATTCATTAAATAATTATATAGCCCAGTCTTTTCCATTTATTAGTTTTCTTAAGTACATTTAATTATTATTGAACATTTCATAAAAATAACTTCTCCTTGGCGGGGAATCGAACCCGGCCTCTCTCCATCTGTGTTTAAAGCAATTTTCTCAGTAACTAGATGTTTAAAGGGGAAACGGCTTTAATTCGTATTTAAGTAGACTATATTTTAAAATTTTTAATCAACATCAGTTTTTCAAGAAATATCTTTTTTCCTGGGTTTTTGGGGGGACACCCCCAAATTTGGATCTAAAATTAATTTCTTGTTTTGCCTCGGGATTTGATTTTTTCTGAACAAGTTTGCCAAATTTTGTCAGAATTTCCCAGTAGTTTAGGCTCCATTTTTTATCACTTTTTTGGACTTAAAAGACCTCAAAACGTGTAAATCCACCAAAATCTCAAAATAAAATGTTTACCCATCACAATACCTTTCTCTTATATGGAAAAGTAAAAATCAGCTTTTGAGGTTTATGATAAAAAAACAACAGCAATAAAGTAATTGATTTTGCTCTTTCGCCATCAGTAATGACCACAAAATCTTGGTAGAACCAACTATCTTCATATTTATTAGGTATATTCTTGAAATTATGTAACACTCTCTTATTACTCAATGTTTTTATTTTTATTTTTTATTATCCCTGGTGCTACAGCTCTCGAAGAGCCTGGACCTGCAACACAGTTTGCTTCCAGAGGTCTCTATCCTGGGCCACAGTCCTTACTTACTCTATGTACTATATATATAAATTATTGCCATTTATAATTTTTTTTATAAATTCATTTATAATTTTTTTCTTAACATCTATCTGCTTCAACTAAATTTGCTATTAGATGTGGCTAGATTTACTTAGATTTTCCTTTATACCACTGAATTCTGACACTACCATTATTATTATACTTTGAAAAAGGAAATACATTTTTTAGAAACATTGATAACTCCAAAACTTTGGTATTTTTACTTATGACTGATTCTAAATATCCTTAAGTCGATACCACATTGATGTTATTCATATTTATTTTTAATAATTCAATTTCTTATCTATAACATATTAGATTTTAAAAAGTGTTTCTTTGGTCTTATAGTTATATTTATAGTTAAAGGATAAGGTATACTGACCTTTCTTGTCCTAAACTTTCCCTACTAAATCAAGTCCCTCAGCTAATCCTTCCTCCCTTTAAAGCTTTCTTAATCTCTAAAACCCACAGATCCTAAAAACTTAAGTAGGTATCAGGTAGGTAATATCATACAGGTAAAAAACCCTTTTATGAATAACTTAAATCTCTTTTGGAAACAACAATTTTTCATAAAGCTATATCATGCAGGTAAAAAAAACCCTTTCAGGATTAACATTAAATTCTTTTGGAAATAACAGTTACATACAGGAGAAAATAAAAGTGTCTACCTTTCAAAGAAAGGTAATATTTTTAACTTATTCACATAATAAATTAAATGCTCATAAATTCTTTTCAGGAATTACCAACCATTCAAGATAAGACTTGAAAAAAAAAACCTTTAACTCTTAAATTATTATTATTTTTTTTTTTTTAGAACGTACATTATAACAGAATGAAAATTGAGTATAACAAGAATCAAGTCAATTTTATCTCACCCCTGATGTCTCTAAATAAAAGACAAATGACATATGATTCATGTTTAAAATATTTTTAAAATATCTCAATAGAAACCTACGTATTATAAGTAAATATCATTCATACCTCAGCCTAAGTGATATACAAGGATGAGTAGTGCCTCCAAATATAGGCATATCAGTGCCTAAAAGCATTTGTATATCTTCAAATGACCAGACGACATTTCTAATGAACTTGTAGTCACTAGCTGAATCTGGTAGTTCATCACCAGGTTCAGGTTCAGGAAGAACTGGACCCGTCTAATAAAATGAACAAATAAGTAAACAACAATATAAACTTAAATGGCAATCATACAAGCACATTTCTTTCATGTGTTTTTTTTCAGTTGCTTAGTGCAGAAGCTCTAAGCAAATGGATAATTATTTATGTTATCATTAATTCGGTATACATACATTTACAAGATGACTTATGATGATAACACTCCCAGAGCGAAGGTTATAATCAACTATAAAACTCTTTTAGAAAACTTTTAAACTTTTATTTCAAACCAAATATACAGATATATCCCTACTAAACTGCGCTTTACATTTAATTGTTTCTTTTTCAATCAAAATATTATGGGATTAAATTGATTGTTTTCAAAGTAAAGTACGTACATTTGGTGCCAACAACTTTAGTATTGTTACTAATACAGAAGAAACATTGTTACAATTGCTAAGAGCATCTATTTATCTTCACATGTTACTTAGGTACAGATATTTTTAATTAACTTTTAACCCACTTTCTGACTAACTAGAAAGCTGAAACTTATTCAATTTTGAAATTTTTGGTAGTATTCATACTACGGAAAGTTTAAATTTTAATTTAAATCAAATTATGATTATTATTAACAACAGGAGACAGATAGAGAAAAATAGACTCCATCGCCAGGATTCTAACCATGGGCCTTCTATATTTTCAGTACAGACGCTCTAACCAACTAAGCTACACTGAAGAATAATTTCCTCTGTCATTAACGATACCTAGTCCCGAATTAAGCTTTCAATTTTTCCACAAGTCAAGAAATCGACATTTACAATAATAGAACTAGACCGAGAAATAACGCTTATAATTATTAAGTACCCAATTAGTACCTGTACCTTGTACAATCAATTAGAAATTCAATTTTAAGTTTTTGGTAGTATTCATACTACGGAAAGTTTAAATTTTAATTTAAATTAAATTATAATTATTATTAACAATAGGAGACAGAGGTTAGAGCATCTGAACTCGAAATATAGGAGCACATGGTTCGAATCCCGGCGCTGGAGTCTATTTTTCTCTGTCTGTCTCCCGTTGTTAATAATAATTATAATTTGATTTAAATGAAACTTATTATTTTAACAAAAAATGTTAATGACAATCTACACAAAAAAAAGTATTAGTTTTTATGCAACAAACCAAAAATCACAATAATATAGATTATTATTTATTATATATTATTGAAATAAATGTATGATTCCTCATGAAATTCTTATTTAAAATCTTTATCTTCATATGTCCTTTAATGTTTAATTTAAGTAAGTGTGAATAGCTGCCCTCTAAATTGAGTGTAGATTCTACAAGAGCCTTAACCCATTGAACGTTTAGATCCACTGTGGTTCCTTGCCGTGCTAAGGCTGTTGGATCCCTTGTGGATACAAGCACACCCTCCTCCTTTGGCACTAGGCAGCTTATTTCCTCATGTCTAGGGCAGAACCCTCTTACAAGGGTTCTCCAGGCCCGCTGGTGTTTGTATTCACCGAAGATTCCAAAAACAATTTTTTTAAAAGATTCACTTTCAAATCGTATAATCTCATTTGATATAATTTAAACCTACCACAGAGGTACGTTCCTGATTTGGACATGTTGAATGGGTTAAGCAAATAAAACCTTTGAATGTGAAATATTCTGTAATATCTCACTCCAATAGAAATAAATATCACATTTAACATTTCTACTATTAAATCAGAATAAAATGCAAGACAACACTCTTGTGAAATTGAAGGAGAAATTCAATTAACAAGACTTACAGCACAAATAAGATGGCGTGGTGAACCAGTTTGAGTCAGATTAACTTTAGGAGCTTGGTCAGGCGGAGAACCTTCTTTTTCCTGCTCACCAAAGCTGTAGTGTAAAAACTTTGACACCAAAGACTTCTGCTGGAGACTAGATCTTGTGTACTTATGACCAATTGAGAAATTCTGTAACAATATGGTTCTAATTAGCAATAAAACCTTTAAAGATTCCTTTACATTTTAAAGTAGGGTGATGGCGACGTAATTTAAAAAAACTACATCGAACCTGGACCCTGGCAAGAGCTATTACAAGATTCATATTGATAATAAGCAAAACATACTATTCACTAGAGTTTCAAGTACGTCTAGCACTTAGTTTAAGTAAACTAGAACAGAACAATAAATAAAATTTAATTTTAGAATCCTATCTGTGAAAAAGTTAACTTACAGTTCTAGGTAAGGACTGAATAACATTTTCAAAGAAGAATTTTCGAAGCCATTGCCAATCATTTTCCGCTTGATGCAAGAGATGCTTGTGGATATCAAATTCATCTATAAGAAGTGTATTTTCAATCCTATGTATCATCATGCTCACCTATAAAAACACAAAAAAGAAACAATTTTATTTCTGAACATAGAATAAAAAAATCGGTCCGAGACAACTCAGACAAACTTTCTCATATATGAGTTTATAATTACTTAGCCCAGTGTTTCCATTTATTAGTTTTCAAATGTACATTTAAATATTATTGAACATTTCATCAAAATTTATCATAAAAATAACTTCTCCTGGTCGGGGAATCGAACCCGGGCTCTCTCCGTCCGCGTTTTAAGCTAATATCTCAGGAACTAGATTTTTCCCTGGAAAACGGCTTATATCGTTGGATTCGTATTCAAATGGACTACATTTTAGAATTTTTTAATCAAAATCGTCGGAACCGTTTTCGAGAAATAATTTTTTTTCATGTTTTTTCAGAGTTTTTGGGGGGTAGCGCCCCCAAATTTAGAGCTAAAATTCATTTCTCGATTTCGCCTCGGGGTATGATTTTTCTGAACATGTATGCCAAATTTCGTCAAAATCGGCCCAGTAGTTTGGGCTCCAGGCGTCTGCACAGACGACAGACAGACGACAGACAGACGACAGACAGACATTTTTTAAAAACCACTTTTTTGGACTCAGGGGACCTCAAAACGTTTAAATCCATCAAAATCTCAAAATCGAATTTTCGCGCCATCACAATACTTTCTCTTTATATGAGAAAGTAAAAAACAAAACAATATTGTGGGACCTTGGTTGCAGAGCTCAAATGTCAATTTCAGGTTTTCAATAACCTAGATAGATTACATAGATCTCCTATGTCAATTTCAGGTTTTCAATAACCTAGATAGATTACATAGATCTCCTATGTCAATTTCAGGTTTTCAATAATCTAGATAGATTACATAGATCTCCTATGTCAATTTCAGGTTTTCAATAATCTAGATAGATTACATAGATCTCCTATGTCAATTTCAGGTTTTCAATAATCTAGATAGATTACATAGATCTCCTATGTCAATTTCAGGTTTTCAATAATCTAGATAGATTACATAGATCTCCTATGTCAATTTCAGGTTTTCAATAATCTAGATAGATTATATAGATCTCCTATGTCAATTTCAGGTTTTCAATAATCTAGATAGATTATATAGATCTCCTATGTCAATTTCAGGTTTTCAATAATCTAGATAGATTATATAGATCTCCTAGGTCAATTTCAGGTTTTCAATAATCTAGATAGATTATATAGATCTCCTATGTCAATTTCAGGTTTTCAATAATCTTGATGACCCAAGAAATATTTTATAAAAAAATTAGATGCACTTGTAAACATTGAATTGTTGATGTTTCAGTCTCTATTTAGAATAAGCCTAAATCTTTTAGTCCAGTAAATCATCTCAATACTTAAGATTTTTATAAATCCTTTTCTATTATCTTTCTTTTGGGAATCAAACTCTATATCATCAAATAAATCATAATCAATCGACAAATGGTTTAATCAATATCTAATGACTGCTTCGTTTAAAATGTGGCCTATTTTGGTGCTTAATTTACTGGACTAGTATAGTATTTTGTTGTTTATTTTCTAAAATAAATATATATATATATTATATATATATATATATATATATATATATATATATATATATATATATATATATATATATATATATATATATATATATATATATATATATATATATATACTCGATCGAAAATTGGAGGGAATATCACTTACTGGTGCTTTGTTGTAAGGTATCTTAAGAAGTTTTTTAATATTCTCTGCATCAGACACAACATCTACTTCTCCTATACAATCAGAAAACATATTGGCCAGCCGAAAACTGAAACATAATTTACAAGAAACATGTTTATTAAATTGGATTTTAGCAAATGGATATTTTTTAGTCCTGAAAAAATTGAATACTAGTGAATTTTAATATTTCAAGAAAATTATTGAAAAGGCAACACTGATACAGGAATCAAAAAAAAAAAAAAAAAAAAAATTGTGCTAAGCATAATTTCATTTTTGTTGAATAAAATGGATATTTACTGAAAAAATCAAATGAGATATAACTTGCACACAGTGACAGTTTTGTTACAATCTGATAACTTAATTTAAAATAAGAATTAAAACAAAAATAAATTATTGGTACAGTGTATTGGTAACACTGATGAACTAATTAGACTGGAAACATCAGCTGATCTTCTTTTAAGAGTAAATCAATAGTACATCATTTCATTCTAATTTGGATGAATTGTTTTTGTCATTAGAGTGTTAAGTGATACATCACACTAAGCTGAAATCAATAATAATAAATAATTCAATTTTTAAGTTTTTGGTAGTTTTCATACTACGGAAAGTTAATTTTTAATTTAAATCAAATTATAATTATTATTAACTACGGGAAACAGACAGTGAAAAATACACTATACTGGAAATATAGAGGCCCGTGGTTCAAATCCCGGCACAGGAGTGTATTTTTCACTGTCTGTTTCCCGTAGTTAATAATAATTATAATTTGATTTAAATCAATAATAATATAAAATAAAGATTTTCTTTGGAAACTAAAATAAAATAAAATTGTGCTCAGAAATGCTGGAAATTGAAAAATACATTGAATATCAAATGTTGATTTTATAAGATAATTTTCTTTTTTTTATACATATAAAAATCAAAGAAATGAAGCATTGGTCTTTATATAAATGCCGGTATATTTTGACAAGAACACCCTACGGATTGTACTTATCGAAGGAATGGGAATTGAATTCTGGATACAAACCTGCCGAATTAAATGTAATTTTTATTCATTATACATATTTTACGATGCAACTAGTTACAGTAATACCCCGGAATTACATAATAGGTGGGACCATGAAGTATACCGTAAGTTGAAAAATATTAAGTCCCGGAATGTACTTAGATAAATTATTAACTGGAATTGGAAAACCTATACAAAACAAAATCAAATAAGTAAGTTCATACTAAGTAATTTTTAAAGAAATGAAATAATACTAAAGGGTAAAAACAATAAGTTACTTCAGTGTGAAAATGTAAATAATAAAGGTGTAAGTAAACCTGTTTTGATTTCAACTTCAATTTGATGTAAACATAACGATGTATAAACATCAATAAATTTTAAGTTGTAATAAACAAATTACTAAATATCAACTTTTTTGTTATTTCACAACAAACAAAATTACAGATTCACGTATACAGGCTGCACACGCATCTTCTTATCTAATTTTGATATATAATCACAAGAAAAGGGAGGTTTCAAAGTTACAGAATCACCCCCTTATCACTTTCAGCAACAGTATCGGGATAACGTAATTTAGGGTATTACTGTATTATATATTATAAGTTATTCTGCCTAATTTAAAACCACAAGAGGTTTTTTAAATAGATTTAATTTTGTTTGATCAATACAATGAATGCTTCTAAACCCCAGTAGAAATATGTATACATTACTTTCATAATTTCTATATGAAAATATTGAATTATATATTCAGAACCTTAAGTTACTCAACTAAGAAACAAGACTGAGGACTCAAATCCCCTAAATTTTGCTACAAGTCCAGGAGATAGCGTGAAAAAAAGTGCCTGACTAACATCAAGCTAAAATGTTGTTAATGTTTTGGTGCCTTTTAAGAATATATGGTTAGCTAAGTTCATCTGCGGGACATAGCTTGGCAATAGGCATTTGAAAAAAACAAACCGGTGGAGAGCGGCCATGTCCTGCCCTTTTTGATGGACATGGACAATTTCATGATCCTGAATACGAACTTAGTTAGTAGACCAATAATCAAGTTGATGGTAGTTTGTCACTTAATAGGTTAGTTAGTCAAGTATTACTCGAAATCAAAGTGTTCCCCTGTCAAGGACAAACTACCAACATGACTTTCGGTCTAATAAGTTCGTACTTAGGATCATAAAAATCACACTGTCCACCAAAATGGCGGGACATGGCCGCTCTCCACCGGATTGTTTTTTTTTTCAAATGCCTATTGCCAAGCTATGTCCTGCAGACGAACTTAGCCGACCATATATTCTTAAAAGGCATCGAAACATTTACTTGGATACAAAATTCTAGCTTGATGTTAGTCAGACACTTTTTTGCATGCTATCTCCTGGACTATAAGTATTTTTCTTCATGCTGCAAAGTCATTAGTTGTTTAAGTATATTCAAAATATAATTTAAGAACTTCAAATTACAATGATGATATAAAATATAATTGCAATCACTTAAGCAAACATCTCAACACAAATGTCTCAAAAATGACCTCAACAATTGCTCTCTAGAAATGAATTCTCTATTCATACCCTAAACAAGAATATAACCATCTTGTTACCTGGTAAAGCCATTAGATTTATAAACCGGGTGATGTAGTCCATAGTTCTTTGTAGAGCTAAAGAGCCAATTAGACGGAGGAGGTTTCAAATCAGTATTACATTCCAACTGTGCAAAATGAGCAGGGGAAGTAACTGTTGAATATTTGACTACGGCACGGGATTTGACAATGTGCTGACAAGTGTCGTCACATTCCTTCACCCTCTCCTCTAGCTCCTGAAAATAAAAATGTATTACAAAATTGGAATCTCACTAACTAGAAAGGTTAAAAAACTGAGTTGGTAAAAATCAATAAACCTACTTAACCCTAGAACGCTAACCATATTTTTTAACCTCTTAAGACTAACCTTGAGTCATATTGACTCCCAAATCTATTATACCCAGTTTTATTAAAATATAAAGGCCTAATATGTACAATATTTTTTTTAACACGTTTTAGTGCTAGTTGAAGGGACACTTAGATGCTTTGTTTCCCATAAAAAACAATTTTTTCCTTTTAATTCCGGTTTTTCAATCTGGACTACTATTACATATCCGGTATTGTTATCAACCGGAGTGGTTTTATTTACTATATTTTTATGTAACTTTTTTCTTTCCTTTCCTTTGGTTTTTCTATTTCGTAAATTGTTTCAATTAATTTATCATTTTCCTCATCATCGCTGATGGGATCAAAAAAAGCATTTTCTATTTTCAAATCAGGGTCCAAATCACAACCGTCACCTTTATTGTCGAATACGCTCTTTTTCATAATCGGTATCTGAATCGGTCATTTCCTTCATCAAGTGATAAATGTCGTTTAGATCATTATTGTATTATTTCTCCATTATTTGACTATATTCATATTCTATTAACTTTATATAATTTAGACATATAACGACAAAAAAAAATATAACAATTTATACTTATAAATGAATAAATTACAATTATATTACCTTTAATTTGAAATAATTATTGAATTAAAAGTTACATAATATTTAATTTATAAGATTTAAAATGCCAAAATAAACAATAACACGACATACAATTCTAAAAAATACTATTCTGCGTCCAAATGACCTAAATATTTACGTGTAAGACTAAACTGGAGTCAAAATGACTCCGTGACTGCAGAAATACAAACGATATGTCCTCTTTAGAATCTGAATGTGAAACTGATAGAAGTGTAGAAGGGTCATCCTAGGGCGGGAGATAGCATAGCTGAGATGTGGCAGTTCTGTGTTTTACAGACACCGTGCATTCGTAGTTGAAAAAAAAATGGGAGTCATTTTGACTCCAGGTTAGCTTTCTAGGGTTAATCAATCAGTAATACAAAAAAATTAATAATAATGAAATTAGTGTCAGAGATTTAGAGAACATTAATAATAACAGGCATCTAACAACTTCAAATCCCCATATACGTTGTGATTTGTTGATCAATTAAGTTTAAAAACACAGCAATACAATACAAATTGGTACAAGATTGACACATGTCTGAGAACCAACTCAAAATTGGCAATTGTGCTTCATTTCCATAATATTTATGGTTCTTCATATTCCATTTCAATAATATGGTCTAATTTAAAAACCAAGTAAAAAATGCCATTTACATTAGTAATTAATGGTTTCAAATAATTTGGTATTAATTTTGACAGCTCCATATAAGCTTTTTTTCAAAATGGCTTAACAAAATGACTATTGAGTTTTGTTTCTTAATGCTTAACTAATTATCTCAAACCCAGATATTTATCAGAATACAGATCACTGAACAAATCTTTTTATTTAATTTACTACTCCTGGTGGGGGTGAACATGAAGTTTGGGTTCTAAATTTGAAAACATAAATACTATATCATAAATTTATTAATTGTATAAGCATGTTTTAAAGACACACTGGAAGGGAATGACACTTCACACATCCAATTGATAATACAAACATCGTGTGAATGATGAAGTATGTCTTACATCATCAGGTAAATCCGTAAATAACCTTGGTTTCAAATGAGAGTTTACAAGTATGCTAACTACTTGGCAACACTGATAGCCAGATTAGTTTTAAACATATCACTCTGAATGAGTATGTCGAGGGGGAAGGGAGAATTAAAAAGATTATTATAGGACAAATAGGAAATTGCAGTTAGGGGGAGAGAAGTCAGAGAAGGATTAAGTGTTATCAATCGTAAAGAAGGTCCGTGGAAAATTCATTTATAACCTGTTGAAAGAAAGAAGAAATTAAAGACTTGTCCAACCCTTCAATAAGCGGGTAGTCCAACTGAATGTATGTATACTATACAATAAGTAATATAACTTGAATTTAAAGTTCAGCAGCATCCTACATTAGATTAAATAAAATCATTTTTAATTTTATCTAATGAGAAAAACCCCTTATCTAAAATCAGCTGTTAGTCCTTCCAGAATATGTATACAATACATTAAGTAATATAACCTTCCAAGAACTGGTTATTGTTATCTTTATCTTAAATTTGAAGTTAAGTAGCATCCTACTTAAGTCTTATCACTTATAGTCACCTAATTTATATTATCTTCTCAAAAAATACAATCAATGAGCAAAGATTACTTGATGTAAATATTAAATTACATCAATTTATAATATCTATACAGCATTGATTGAACCATACTATTTTTAATGTATATCTAAAAGATATAAAAAGTAGATCATATTTTAAATGGATTGACATAAGTTTACAAGAATAGGCACAGACAGATATTATGGGGGGGAAAATCCACTGTACTTTCATGTCCATTTGTAATGTGTTTTAAATACTATAATGTTATTTCACGCATTATAAACAGCGGTATTTAATTAGTCAGATATTTAGTTAAGTAGACTTAAGCAGTTATAACTTTGATTGTAAAATCAAAAAGATTGCCAATGAGAAAGCTAAATTTTAAAAAAAAAATGTATTTTTAACCAGTGCAGTACAATCTTGCATAAGAAGACATAATTTTAAATAAACATTATTCACTTAAGACCGTTTAATTACGGCACATAAACGTGGTATTTATACCTTATAAAATAAAGGTCTCGATCATATGAATCAAAAGCTTCTTACATCATTCTTAAACAAAGTTGCAAGACAAACATTTTAAGGGAAAAATAACAGGTTTAATCATAGATTTAAAAAGGTAATAGCTGTATTAAACGACGGACTTTATAAAAAATATAGAATACATAATACTATAATAATGCAGTTCCTTAACAAAGATAAACATATTAAATATATAACCACAAAAAATAACGCAATTCGTAAAATATAACTTATTACACCATTATCAACAAATCGAAATGACGTAAAATAAAAATAATAATACCTCCTCTTTCCTTTTGCTTTCGTGCATATTTGACACATTAACTTGAAACTATAACGTTTTAATAAGAGACATTATGGGATAATAATATAAATCTAAGTTTAAAAAAAATATCAAATGAATATTTCTCGTCAAATCCTTTTTCGGGAAAACAAAAACGGATAGAAACCTACCTCTGCTTCCAGATGTTTCTGGAACTTGAACATTTGTAATAAAAAACAAAAAAAGTTAAAATATTTATTTTAACAATTTAATTTATTATAAAATTATTTATAATATTAGTATTTATTTTTAAATAATACATTTATTTAAGTTATTATTATTATTTTTTAATAAATTTTATTAATTTCTATTTGTAATGTTGGCAAGTAGTAAACAGTACATGCGCAGTTACAATTTCCATCCCCACTCCCATCTTCCTACTAAAAATAGCCGGCTTGCTTTTTCACCACCCCTTTCAGCGGCCATTCTTCACCGGCGTCGTTTCTCTCTTGGGTGTCTTGAAGAGTGTCACAATTTTTTTTAACAATAATATATTTAAGTTTTAACTTGTAATTTTAACTTGTTTTGACAGTCTTCGCCTTTGGAAATGAGGCGACCCAACTATAACGTGAGTAAAATTATTATTTCTAATAGTATTTTAGTATTTAATGTAGATCATAGCTTGTTTGGCCACATGGTGTTTAGTTTAAAACGCATTTTGTTTCTCCTTGTCCATTTTGACATTTCAATGTTAAATTGTGTATTTTCTATTTATAAATATTATTGTTTTTAATTTTAATCTGTAATTGTTTGATATGGTTTGATTTCTTTTTTTGCAACTTTCTCTATTAGTCGCACTTGACGTATACTCATCTTTTCTTGGAATTCACACAAATCAATACAGACGCCACCCTTTTTTTTTCACAACTTCCTGCACATATTAACTTAAATATAACGTTTCAATTTGTGATTTCTTTTACAATTATCGTTTTGCTCTTCGTTTTAACCCTAAATTAGCTATTTATCATTACTTCTTTTGCGTAATTACGATTAATTAGTACAAGGGCGTATTTTTTATAGGTTAAGTTTAGGTGTAGTCCCGTTTCATTTTTCCCTTACTTCGGGTCAAAGGCCTTACCGCTTTGAGGATGCTATAGCGTCCCTCTTGTACCCTCCTTGTAGATGGAAGCCATAGTTTTTAGTCGGCATTTTTTTCTCAAAAAAAATCAATCCTAACCTAATTCAGCCTCAGCTTGCTATCTATCTAGACATAATTTAACATTTTATATTTGTTAGGTTGTTTTTATTATTTTAATTATTTATAATTGCGTTTAACGCTACCGTTTTTTTTTATTTTACCGTTGTTTGTTACAGTAGTTAGAAGGTTGTTTCAGACAGATAGGCTAAAAAACTCAACAGCTTGCCGACTAAATTATAATACCGGGTCCTGTGTGGATTGAATTTTTTGTCTGTAAATCATAAAATATGTTGGTATGTACACTGTTAATCTATAACACAATCTATATTAAGATATTTATAAAAGCTATTATTGATATTATGCTATGTTTATACTTAATTCTTATATTTAAAAGGCGTTATGTTTCTCAAAGGATATATAAGTTATTAATGCCGATTTGTCATGTTAATATTTTTGTTTTGATCTTTTTATCTTCCCTATTATTAACTTCGCCGGCTTTTGAATTATCCTTTTGTTAATTTTTCCTAACTTTTAAGTTTTATTATTAAAATAAAATGTTTTCTATATGGTACTTTCTTCCCCTTTATGTTGACTTTAAACATTACACCAAAACAGTTTTAACACTTTTTATGTTTTTTAGCACATTTTTCTGGTGTGCAAGTGCTGGTTTTTTATTATTTTTTTTTTATTGTTGTTATTTATCTCCTGTACATTACACTCGGCGGTACTGATTTCGTTTGATTCTAAGACCTTTAACTTGACCGTAACTTACAAAACAATTACCTCTCTGATGTTGATTAATTACGGTATTGATTCCACTTGTGAATGAGCTTTAGTTCTGTTTTTAGTTTTTAAGTACATTGTTGCCTTTCAAGAGTGGAGTGTTGTGTTATTACTTTTATAACATCTGCTGTATTCAGCTGATTTTTTTTTTTTAATTGTTTATTTTTAGAATAACCTTTATTTTTAATTATACAATTGTTAATTTTACCTACTTTTATGATCTATTTCCAAGTTATGGAAGAATGATAAGTATATCTGCTCTTCATGGCCCACCTATTTCTAATTGCCCGATTTACTTGCAATTTTTATTAAACTATTCCTTTTTACATTACAATAACTGGCTGAATTACGGTGTACAGTGCCCCTTCAGATAACATGTTATCTCTTTGTTGATCTTTTTCAAGTCTATATATAAATTTATCTTGTCGTTTAAACTCTTTTGTACTTCGATTTGGACCTCTACCTGGTCTATATGCAGGAGGGTTGTTTTTCTTCAGGAAATGAGTGAAGCACCACGAAGCTGTGTGGAGGAGCTATTAAAAATTCTAGGTCAAACAAAATTAATAGTCCACAGGCCACCATAAGAAGTAAGTCGCTGATTGATGAAGTTTTTTTCTTACCTTATGGAATCGCTTATTTATGCCGTGTCCACCGATGAATTGAGTATATGGCAACTGGGCGCTGGGCCATTTCTTTTTTGTTGACATGCCAAACTTGCCCTTGTGCGGGAACAATGAAAAGAGATAGATAAAATTTTGATTTTCATAGGATCGTTTAATTAAATTATTTAAAAAACAGTGGTAAAGGTGGCCACCGATAAGAGTGGGCCGTTTGGGGTGTCCACCGCCCCAAACATGTCGCTCTGCGGGGACGTTGAAAAGAAAACGGCCCACTCTTATCGGTGGCCACCTTTACCACTGTTTTTTAAATAATTTAATTAAACGATCCTGTGCAAATCAAAATTTTATCTATCTCTTTTCATTGTTCCCGCACAAGGGCAAGTTTGGCATGTTAACAAAAAAGAAATGGCCCAGCCCCCAGTTGCCATATACCCAATTCATCGGTGGACACGGCATAAATAAGCGATTCCATAAGGTAAGAAAACTTTATCAATCAGCGACTCACTTCTTATGGTGGCCTGGGGATTATAAGGTTAAAATATTGAATTCTAACTCAAAACTAACACATTTGTTAAAATGTGTATAATTTCGCTAATCTTGCATTGTTTGGGTATATTGATGTATGACATCGTTTTTTAAATTGATAGTACCAACTGACGATGTATAGTAGGGACACCGTATACTGTAGTTCTACCAAAAATATATTAAAGTGTCGCTTTCTAAGGAACATATAGAATGGTTATGCTTAGGTTAGATCGGAAAGTCCAAACTACCCTAAACTAACAATAACCTTCTTTAATTTTTCTTAGGAAGTGACACGTTAAAGTACTACCTATTGAATTTATTCAGGTGCTACAACCGGAATCTTTTTATTAATGTAAAAAGGAGCGGTTTAAATAAAAAAAAAAAACTGAAATAAACAAGACAATTACAAATAGGTGGGCCAAATAGTGCAGATTTACCTCCTTGTCTTATCAACTTTTTCCTTTCAATTCCTTTTGGGGGTTGTAGGGCTTAAAATTAACTCTTTTGTCAGAGTGATCTTTTATTCAAAAGTTATTTGTTTAAGGTTAAAAAAAAGTACAATTTAAAAAAAAAATTTCAATAGATTTACCTTATTTTTTGTGTGTTGTAATTAAAGTTAGATATGAATGCTGAGATTGTTGATGATTGTTAGTAAACTAGAGGAAATTATTATTAAATAATACTGTTATTTTAAGACTTAAACATAATGTAGTCATTTGTAAAGGTTTTGCTACAAACGCACTCTCAGTAAATACATGTCTAAGGGAAAATTAAAATATTTAAAAATATTAATATTAATTCGTTTCATCAAAGCAGTACATTAGAGTGAGGCCCCCGGCTTACTTTTTTATGCCCTTCCAGAACTGTCTTATTCTCAAGAATTTCCATAAAACTAATAGCTATTATTATTAAACTGATTGTCAATCCCCTAGTTTTTACCCTAGCGGTGCTTCATCCTTATCACTTGATTCAGAGTTATTGACTAATAATGTCACTTCTATTCCCAGAAGATAATATTCCTTTAAGTTAAGGGAAATCAAGCTCTCAACATGTTGTACATGCCTTGCAACTAACTGAAGGGGTATGAATACTAGTAGTCATATTGTCCCTTTGTTTTGGTGTTATTTAGTCAATGTAATGTCTCTTCTGTGAATTAAAGTCGCTAATTTTCATTAAGTCTTTCTTTTCTCTTTACTCCTGTGAAGTATAACATGAGACACTATATAGGGCTACTGTTGTCTGACAAACTAAGCATGATCATTATTATTTATCATGGATGTTAGTACAAATGTTAACCCAAGATTTTATCACACTCTTTACTGACAATAGACACCTTGTTTTTATATTTCTCTTCCCATTAGTGTTGAAGCATACTTTTTGCTAAGCTCTAAAATAACGTATGCTCCAAATTGTTAAACTTAAATCATTAAAATAGAAATTCTATGTGTTAATTTTTCCTATTTAAAATCTTAAAGAGTATTTTTGTGTAGATGCATCTCTTACATGTGGGCAATCATATGAAATTATGAATGGTTTCTCTGGTCTATTTTTGCATTTTCAAATATAATTAAATTCATCAATGGTGCCTTATTTTGATCAATTAGTCAGCGAGGAGTGATCCCTTTTTATTATTTGATATCTCTCCTTACAATTTGAATGTTTAATGCACTTATTTTTACTTAGTTAGTTTTATTCTTCTTGTTTGTTTTCTGATATGGTGTTAACTTTGAACACAACTTTGATATCTTTTTAAATTTTACATGTCTTTACTAGGTAACTAGAAATGCATCACTAGAACTTAAAAAGAATGCACACATTAAGTCCTAAAAGCCTTCATGTATGTCCTAGAATTAAGTGATTTTTTTTAAATTTGGTACTGATATTGTGTCTAATTTTTAGTTTCCAATAAAGTATTCCAAAATATTAATACCTACTATTCGTACCTACATAGTCCATTGATTTTTGTTAGTACAATTATTCTTGTGTTATACCTTTTAAAAAGGTACTTTTTACAATTTTTCAAAAGTTGGTAAATTTAAGACTTAATGTTTTACTTCTGATACTCGTTATCCTCAAATTTTACTTGAATGATTAGAGTCAAGTATGTTAGATCATTAATCCCATTAATGAGTGGCATAATATTTTATCATTTTTACTTTGCTCTTTAAATATAATTATTGATTTTTGAAAGGCTTTCAGGTAATACCAAGTATTTAGCTGTGTTTAATTCTGTTAATTATAACTTATATTATATCTTTTATAAATGATTAGTTAATTGTAAATGTGTTTTTACAGGATAAAGGTAGCGAGTCTGAACAGTTCCGTAAGCTGTTCATTGGTGGTTTGGACTACAGGACCACCGATGACGCCCTCAAGAACTTCTTCTCACAATGGGGTGAGATCGTCGATGTGGTAGTGATGAAGCACCCCACTACCGGCAAGTCTAGGGGCTTTGGATTTGTCACATACTCAGATATGGATATGGTTGACAAGGCCATGACTAATAGACCTCATAAAATCGATGGAAGAGAAGTTGATTCCAAGAGGGCAGTCCCCAGAGATGTAAGTTTCAGAATATTTATCATTTTTTATCCTTATGCTACAATATTAGACCGTATTTTTCAAAATTAGCAGGATTTTTAAATAAATTACTAAAAACTTAGTTTATGCTGTAAAGATAATACAGTGAAGTGATGATAAACACACAATTTTTCAGAGCATTGGGTTATGATTATGTCTGTGATTAATTTATTTATCTGATTACTGATTGTTATAACTAAAATATTAATGCACTAGTGATAATGCTGTCTCAAATTGTCGTTATTTCTGCTTTATATACCTAAAATTTAAATTTATTTCCACATCTTTACTAGATTATACTTATCTGTTGTTTGATTTTGATTCAGGAGAGTGGAAGACCAGATGCCAACCAAAACATGAGAAAGATGTTTGTTGGAGGCCTCAAGGATCAGCCCGAAGAGGAACTTAAGGAGTATTTCCAGAAGTTTGGCAAAGTTGTCAATGTGAACATTGTCACTGACCAGGATGGCAAGAGGAAAGGATTCTGCTTCATCGAGTTCGATGACTATGACCCCGTAGACAAGTGTGTCTGTAAGTATAATGGTGTTTTCACATTTTTTTTTTTTTTTTTTTTTTTTTTTTTTGTGCTCTTTATTGAAATTGTTAAAACTGCCTAAGCTAATGCTGTATTTTAATTATTTTTGTTTTTAGTGTACAAGAACCACATGGTTGCTGGTAAGAGTTTAACCGTAAAGAAAGCTATCCCCAAGGATTCAATGGGTAAGGGAGGCAGCAGTGGAGGTGGCGGAGGAGGCCGAGGAGGTGGACGCGACCAAGGTAGAGGAGGACGTGGTGGCGGCGGAAAGTGGGGAGGTGGCCAGAACACCGACGTCTGGGGAGGTGGTAACCAGTGGGGAAGTGGCGGAGGCGGTGGATACGGAGGGGGTGGTGGCAGCTACGGAGGAGGCGGTGGCTGGGAATCTGGTCCACAAGGAGGCGGTGGCTCTGCCTGGGGAGGCGGCAACAACTCCTGGAATGACAGACAAGGAGGTGGTGGCGGCGGTGGATACGGAGGTGGAGGCTGGGGAGGCGGCTCTGGTAACATGGGCGGAGGATACGGAGGACAGCCTGGAGGTGGTGGTGGATACGGAGGTGGTGGCGGCGGTGGCCCCGTCAGGAACAACTACCTTTCACAGAACAGGAGTGCACCTTACGGCAAGGGTAAGAAGAATTCTTAATAACTTTATTTCTTTTGTTTGTAGTTAGTAAATATGCACTTAATGTCCCACCTATTTGTAATTATTCTTTTTTTCTTGTCTCCTGTAGTTTTTCGATAGATAATAAAACAGTTAAAAAAAAAAAAATTAAATAAATAGGATAATAATAAGTAGGACATTAAGTGCATATTAACCTTTTTTTATTACTCAAGTAGTATTGATCTCTTATAAATTTCAAAATTATACTCACTATTATGGTGGTTATTATGAGATATGACTTTAGTAGGAACCTAAAGTATTTTTTTTTTAATGATTTTTCCAGTAGTTATATTTTCCCACTTAATAATATTATTTTAATGTTTTGTAGATGTTTGTTTTTAAATGTGTGCTTTTTTTGGTGTTTCTATTATTTAGATGATGATGTTGCAGGAGGCGGCGGTGGTGGTGGAGGTGGCTACGGAGGTGGTGGCGGCGGCGGCTCATGGGGAGGCAGTGGAGGCGGCGGCAGGTATTAAACTACCTGTCTTTATCTCATCACTTCATAACACATCGCACACGGTAAGCCATATTATTTATACTATTGTCAGTGTTCCTGTCTTTTGTCTGTTCTGTCTTATGTTTTGTGCCTGGGTTTGAAGTCAAAGATAAATTTCCACTTAAAGTTGATTTAAAATTGTGATTTTCCCCCTTAAGATTTGAAAGATAATTTAGTCTTTAAATAAACAAACAAAAAAAGGAAAAAGGAAAATACTTCAACATCATTAGAATTATATTGATAAGAATTGTTTAGGATAATTTTACTAATTCTTAATATCTATGCACTAATCAATTCACTATAAGGACTCATTAAACACTGTGATCACTCATCACTAGCTCAAATTTTACACTTTTTTCTCCAAATGTGTTTTTTTTTTAATTGTTATAATAATATGCACTTTAAAGATTAGTATCAAGCTTTTTTTTATTTTCTCCACATTTTTTTGAAAAGAAAATTGTTTTTTCACTTTATAAAATGATTAAATTTAAGAATAAGATAATTTGAAAATAAAGAAATCACTTTTTATGGATGATAATATATGTTTTAAGGGTTTTACTTGCTTATTAAGGTATGTGGACAAGGTGTTCACTTTCACCAGAGTCCTATTCTGCAATTGTTGTAACAGCTAACTAATTATAGTACAACACAAACGAAATTAGTTAAATAATTTTAACACACTAATAAGAAATTTCTATTTTGATTATAATAATTTGTTGATTAGATTTGTATAACATATATTTAATTTAGGCTTAGACTTTTAGTTAAAACTTGTTTATATAATGATTATTTATTCTCTCATTGTCTTTTTTTATTGCTTCTATTTAGGTATTGAGGATTCAACTAAGATCAGGGATCTAGAGTTTTTAAGAAAAGTACAAAAACCAAAAACCTAATTATTCCACACTCACGTCTTTAGGCTTTAGACGAACGCAGTTCCACCCAGCTCTAGGAAGAAAATCTAGGAATAGGAGTTCAACAAAATATTAAATTAAACATTAATTTTTGGGGGCTCCTTTCTCTACGACACCTATAGGAACAATATTTCTTTTATTATGGTTAGCTCCTCTACCCTCTCATTATAGATTAATGTAATATTATTTTTTTTGTTAAATGTATAACAATTATTGTAAGAAAACTTTAAGATTGTAAAACAATTTTTCTTGTTTATAATTATTAAAAATTGTGATGAGATAAATATTTTAAAAATTCGCAGAATCCTCGAGACTGCATAAGCAAACAAAAATTATGATTAAATTCAATAACTTAGATTAAAAAAAAAAAATCTTAACAATCTATATACAAAAAAAAATACTGTGTGCATTCTCTTTTGTTTTGTTTTTTCATAACTCATATTTTCTTTTTTTTAGAAAAACAAAATATCGACTTAGTTTTTGAGACATTACTTGTGTTTTCCCTTTTTCTTGTAGGTAAATTTATTTCTTAGTCTTTAAAAGGGATAATTACTTTGTTCTCCTAAACTATTTTGAATATATTTTATATAAAATAATATACCAAATAACTTTTTATTTTTTACTTAATTTTTTTTTTTTTTTTTTGGTATGTTTGTATGAGTTTAAAAGGAAATTTAATCGTTAGTGAAACGATTAATTTTTTTCTTGTTTATTTTTTTTTATAAAAAAAAACAACTTTTCCCCCTGTGGTGAATTTAAGAATTTTGACTTAAAAATTATAAATTTTAAATATATATTTAAGTAATTTATTTATAAAAGAATTTTTGTTTACATACGGAACAAAGGACCATAATTTAAGTGTTTAAAACTCCCCCTTGTAGTATTTATTTATTATATTATTTTTCTTAATTTTTATTACTATTTTTTTTTCTTTTTTGAAAATTATGTTTTCTATAAACAATTATGAATGTAAATAAACACTTTTTATTTTTTATTATAATTTAAATTTGAATCCATGAATTTTTCTTTAATAGTTAAGGATATATGGGCGATTAATATATTTAAATATGATATACTTAACTAATTTAGTAGTACATAAATATTAAATGTAAGGAATTCATTTGGGTTTTAAGTTATCATAATTTCCTTTTTTTTATTACTAAGATTGTGTGTGTTGTTAAGATGTAATATGTTTGTGTCGAATCGACTTTTCCTTCTATTTAATTCAGATGTGTAATTTTTAATCTTTTAGCTGGATTAATTAAAAGATTGTGTAATATTATTGTAATTTCCATAACAAAAATCATTAAAATTCAATTTTATTTAATACATCAATTAAATTTTCCGTCTCAATTAGTTTTGTTCTTTTAAGTTTTTTTTCCTACTGTTAGTCGAATTTATAAATCAAACAAATCAATAATTTAGGGAAAAATTAATGATATTAGTTAAATTAAGAAAGTATATCTTAATTTGGAAACTATGAAGAATAACTAATAACAATTTTCTAAAAAAATAAAAATCTTTGTTAAGTTTAATCTATCGTTAAGTTAGTGGACATGTTGCTTTTCCTAGGCCTACCTAATTCAGAAAAGTTTTAAGTCCGATGAACTATAGGTGGATAGGTAGGTTGTAAGTCTAAAACTTAAGGATAAGTTAATTTAACATAAGTTATAAATATTATATATATTTGGGTAGTTTACATCTGAATGTTAAGAGTGATTTGCTGCAGATAGGTAAATTATTATATTTAAACAATGAAAACCAACGTTTTCAATTAACAGAATTTTTAAGAAGTGTAGGGGATTTATCAAAATTAAATTAATATATCTGTGTTACATTAGTAATAATTCTGTTCCTTCAAGGCAATTACTTCTAGTTGTTGTTTCCTTCCTAACTAGAACATATTTTACTCTTGATTTGTTTTTGCTGAGTGGGGTTAATTCAGCTTTTAAGAGTATTTTGTGCTATGACATCAACCTCTTACTCTCAGTTAGTTTTAAAGTGATTTGTTAGAATGAGTTAATATTTTAAGGTAATGCCAGAGCAGCTTGATTTTTTTAAAAAGAATTAAATTGTTACCCAAATAAATTCTAACAAGATTAAAAAATGCAGAACATGTTTTACTTTCTTCGAGGGGATTTTTTTTTCTGATAAAGAGATAGATAACTGGGGTGTATTGGTTTAATCTCTGTCTAAAAATGTTAGACTAACATCAAAAATGATTTTGTGAACTGGCTTGGGCTATCATGAATGTTCATATAACTTGGAACTTATATGATTTGAACTGTTAAAACTACTTCTTTGTAGATAATTTAAAGATTCTGTCAAATTTGGGATGTATACTTACATTATTTTTTATTTTTAATAACTAAAATTTAGTGGGGCAATTAAATAATATTTTAATAATTTACAAAAAAAAAAAAAAATCAAAATGATAATCTTATTTATATCATTAACTCAATAATGTAAAATTTTAGTATTAATTGTGGGTGGGTTGGGATTTATTGTATTAATTTTTTTTTTACATGGGCTACATTGGCAGAGATCATTTTAGTGCTTTGAATGCTAGTTTGTTTAATAGTTCATACGTTGTGTGCTTTTTTGGGGAGAGCTTAACGACTGAAAGGATTCTACGAGACTTAATGCAGTTTGTGATTTTATTATTTAAGGATCTACGTATAATTTTTTTTTAACCCCAGGTATAGTTACAGTTTCTTGATGACAAACAACTAGCTAAGGTAGGTTGTGTTGGTAATTTTCAGAGAAGGGAATATGTAACTTAAGAGTTTATTTAACAGAATAATGTTCTTGTTTGGTAACTTATATTGACTAATAACAGCTACCTAATTAAAAGGAGTAAGCTGTTATTGGTTAACATAAATTTTCTGTACAAAGCATTATTTTGTCTTAATAAACTGTTATATTATATGAGTTATATTCTTGCTTAATTTGATTACTATGAGATAACTTTAGTAGAAATAACATTTGTTTTATTTTGATTTATTATTTTCTAAAGAGTTGAATTATTGATATTTGGATTTTTGGTTAATTTTCTATGCTTCCTTAGGACTATTAGAAGAGGTGAAGATGATAATTCTCATTTGTTTATTTTATATGAGATTTATTTTCTTGATAGTAACATCTAGGGAGAAACTGTTAAGCAAAAATATAGGTAAGATGTTATTTATAATAGTTAATTATTATAATAAGGAAAAAAGTAAAGTTATTTTTTATTAAAACTTTTTGTTATTTACTTCTTTTCATTATATAATTTGTTACTAATGAGATTAGAAAACCATGTGTTTAGTGCAATATTTTTCAGGATTTAAAAAAAATTTTGTTTGTCAACTTAAGTTATGAATACTCAGCTTAAACCAGGAGAAGATGTCTTGTAGAGCCCCTTGGACACGTAGTAAACGCTAGGTCGTCTAAATTACTTCTAAAATATAAGCTGCTTTATATTTAGGCAAGATATATTGGGATCGTAGAACAGGAAAATGCCGGTCCTAGTAAGTTAAGCAGAAAGGAGAATTTCTAGGACCTCTCAAGTTACTTTAGGAGTGAAATTTAGGAAAACTATCTTCTTGCCCCCTACTACGACCTATCTCGATTTAAGTGGAGACGTAAGATTTTCACATTATTTTAAACTAGACATTTCAATAGTTATAGTGCCTTTATTTAGGTTGTAAGCTTTGTACATAGATTCATTTATTTATTGGTGTAGTATTGTGCTTTGTTATTCCTTCTTTCTATCCTTATTCTGAAATTGGATTATAAAACTCCATTCCCTTATTTAAACCCCCCTTTTTTGTTGTTTTTATTTGGTTTTTAGGCAATACAAATATGCATCTAAAAATAAAAATAGGTATACTATTTCATTTTATAGTCTCTAAATTTGGAAAATAAATTATTATCTTAACTCCTCAAGGGGAGGCTGTTAAAATTTGAAACAACCCAAATTATAATTTGAAAATAACAATTTTTTTAGTTCACAAAAATTACAATGAATTTATTTGTTTGTACATATTAATACAGTATTTGTTTTATGACCAAAATTGATTCTTCTTGAAATTTGTTTAAATATTACGATATTTTGTGTTTTTCAAAATTTCCCTCTGGGTGTGGAAAATTTATTGAAATAACTTATTTTAATATAAAACCCTTTTACCAAGGATTCCCTAGTCCCTTTTATATTTTCAAGTTATTTTTATGACCTCCCCATACCATAACAACATAATACTTCTTATTCACTATTGTCATTTGTTCTTTTACTTACTGTTGCACTTAATTAAAATTGGAAGATAAATTAAAATTTAAAAATAATTTTATAATACACTTGTTTATTTTAATAACTTCTTTACATTTAAGTTTTTTTTTTTTTTTAATTTTCTGAACATACATACATCCATTTCAAAAATTAATATTTTATTAATTATTAGAAATCCATCTTGACTTGCTTTATTTTCCTCTGGAGCCTAAAATATATTTTTTTATATTCACTAGACAAATTTCTTAATGGTTAGTTTTTAATGCACGTGTGAGGTGGATATTTGTTATAAGTGTCGTTAGATTAAACTTATTTAAAAATAAGTGTTACTGCTTGTTAAATATCCCCCCCCCCCCCCAAAAAAATAGAAATAAAAGTTTCAGCAATTTTCTCCACTTACATCAAGTGTCTTATATTACCGTAAGGTTCAAACTCAATTTCATTTTCAAAAGTTAGTACGTTTTAAATAAATGCCACCAAAGTTAATTTGAATCGTCATAAATGTTGTTGTTATCCTTGTGTTTTAAAAATAAACAATGTGTACATAATATTTCAAAGGTGCAGAAGAAAAATATTAAATATAATATATTGGTATTTCATGAGTGTATTTGAAGGTATTCAAAACCATGAATTAAACATATAAAACATAAAAAACATATAAAAAATATATATATGTGTGTGTGTGTGTGGGATATTCAATATTTTTCTTATGTATCCTTATTAATTCATTTTTTGTTGTGTTATTATTCGTATTTATTTGTTTGATTTTCTACTTTTTTAAAAGAAAGGTTAATTCTCTTTTGGGGAAATTTTCCCTGAACCCCCCACCAAATCATTCTACCTCATCACTTTTTTAATATATTTTTAAATATATTTTCTTGTAATTTATATTGTTTTCATATATAAATTTTCTGTTTAAGATAAATACACACTTTTTATGTTTGCTATTTAATTGAATTTATGAAAACCAAAAAAATTCTTATTAATTGTGTGATGGGGTCCCAAATAAAGCTACAGTACTAAATATTAATATAAATAAATTACAATTATAAAGAGTTAGTAAATTTTATTTAAAATTAAAATAAAATTGCTTCTTCCCACTTTGTGACTGGTAGAATGGGATTAAAAATTTGTCTTGTCTTTGTTCTGTGCAATGCTTTTTTTATGTTTTAGAGGGATCCTTGAATTATGTTATTTTTTAATATGTTTTTCTTTTATTTAATAGGTTTACTGCATGAAATTGTAATTAAACTATCTTGAAGTCACTTCTTAAATGAGTTCAATGACTATAATTTGGTCTGGAAGATGCGTCTACTTTTTGAAATGTCCAAAAAGTTGAAAAAACTAAGGAAGGACATAATCCAGCATCCTTTATATAAGGTAAACAGTTATTGATTTATTCTTAGTTTCATATAGTAGAACTTACAGAAAGATTCAGTTATTCTTTTATAGTCCAGTCAAATTAGGTTTTCATCTTGCATTAAATCATGTAGTTCCAATTTTTTCAGGAATGTGTAGGGGGTGGTCCCCTGAACAACGCCTAATAAAGTCCCATCGATTTCAGGCGCCGCGGGACGGGGGAGGGGGGGCAAAAGGTCACATTTTTCAGTTTTTGGCGTTTATCTTGAAAACGGTACGTCGCACAGAAAATAATATTCTATTCAAAATTAAAGCTGATAAAATTATCTTTCAAATCATATATATCTTGTTTCAACCTAAGTGTTGCCGTTTTTGAGATATGAGCCGTTGAATATTAAAAAATGAAAAAAAAAGGGGCAGTGGTTCAGGAATCTCGTCAATCTTTCTCTTCTAACTCTTTTCCCTTCGATTTTAACGAAAACTCGGGGGAAATAAAGTTGTAGAGCGAAAAATGTCCTTAAAAAATGAATGTAGTTATGCTAATTTATCTTCAACCCGTAAATAGTTAGAGCGTTTTGAAGTTTATGGGCGCTTTTCAACATTTTACTAGTAAAATGCTTCTTGTGACTCAAGTTTTGTTTCCAAGGTTTGTAACTCTCTTGATCACTTTGTATGCTGTTTAATTAGATAAGTATAGTAATTATAACCCGTATTAATAATGAATTATGTATACATGTACCAAAATCTATATCTCGTAATACATAGAAGGACACTTGTATTAGAGAGGAGGAAGTAATAAATCAATTTAAGATGTATAAAAGTTGTTCATAAAATCAAAAATTGGGTATCAAAAATAGGTTCAAATAACAATACTAACATTGAATATATGTATACAATTCATTTCATCAACTGCTTTTTCATTTGTTAAAAGCTGTCAATATGATACTTCAATCAAATTGCTCAAACTCTTCTTGGATCGGAACACTGTTTGTACACGAGCCTTGACAGTTGCTGCACACCAGGGAACAGTTGGTCCTGGCTCTCCGACAACCATACATTGTTCCGCAGCCAGTGGTACAGCTGCAGAAGAGTGTGTTGAGGACAATGTCTGGTGCCAAAGGGGTTTTTTTTGTCTTGATAGGAGTAAGGTGTCCACATCTTTTCTCGTCCAGCACCAACTTTCATGTAGGATGGATTCGTTCCCCAACCATTGCTGCACCTCCAGAAACACTCTGTATGAATGTTGCATTGCAGCATCTGTTGTGGGCGGCAAAGCGCGCATGTTGGCTTTCATTATTGCAGTGGATTTCACGAATCACGAAGCATATGTATCAATGAACAAAATAGAATAAAATAGATTAGAATTGTAGCTAGTTGTATTTAATAATTATTGAATACTAATTATTGTATTATTAATAATATAACGATAACGTATTAGTAAATATTAATTAGTTAAAAGAATTATTAAATTTACTTAATGGGGTCAGTACGGTCTAAGAAAAATTAAAGGTACCTGTACTGATTGTGAATATACTTATTTAACGGGGCCTGGAACATGAGCAGGAACATTCATTCCCCAGCTTCAGCAATGTCTCCTGGTGAAGATTTAGGGTCATAAAACAATTTTGCGATGTTTGCTGTTTCATTGGCATACCGCTTGAAACATTATACTATGGCCTGGTGTACCGTTTTCTGCACTCCACATGGTCGACACCACCTTTCAATCTTCGGAACGAATCATGTCTCATCTCTTCGTATAAGATTAGCACTTAATAACGTTTTCATCCCTTTATCACTCTCTTGACTTGCACATTCTTCAGCTGTTTCATCACAAATTAAGCACTTTTCACTCATTTTGAACGACCTATTATTGTAATAAAAATTTTGTATACGATCATAACTTGGCGCAAACGCTTGAGAGACTGTTTACATAGAGTTGCAGACGTTGGAAACAAAACTTGAGTCACAAGCAGAATTTTACTAGTAAAATGTTGAAAAGTGCCCTTAAACTTCAAAACGCTCTAGCTATTTACGAGGTGAAGATATATTAGCATAACTTCATTCATTTTTTAAGGAAATTTTCGCTCTACAACTTTATTTCCCACGAGTTATCGTTAAAATCGAAGGGGAAAGAGTTAGAAGAGAAAGATTGACGAGATACCTGAACCACTGCCCCTTTTTATTCATTTTTACTTTCTCATGTAAAGAGAAAGTATTGTGATGGCGCGAAAATTCTATTTTAATGGATTTACACGTTTTGAGGTCCCCTGAGTCCAAAAAAGTGGTTTTTAAAAAATGTCTGTCCGTCGTCCGTCGTCTGTGCAGACGCCTGGAGCCTAAACTACTGGGCCGATTTTGACGAAATTTGGCATACATGTTCAGAAAAATCATACCCCGATGTGAAATCGAGAAATGAATTTTAGCTCTAAATTTGGGGGCGCTACCCCCCAAAAACTCTGAAAAAACATGAAAAAAAATTATTTCTCGAAAACGGTTCCGACGATTTTGATGAAAAAATTCTTAAATGTAGTCCATTTAAATACGAATCTAACTATATAAGCCGTTTTCCCGGGAAATATCTAGTTCCTGAGAAAATAGCTTAAAACGCGGACGGAGGGAGCCCGGGTTCGATTCCCCGCCCAGGAGAAGTTATTTTAATGATACATTTCGATGAAATGTTCAATAATAATTAAATGTACATACGAAAGCTAATAAATGGAAAACACTGGGCTATGTAATTATGAACTTCTATAAGAGAAAGTTTGTCTGAGTTGTCTAGGACCGATTTTTTAATATTCAACGGCTCATATCTCAAAAACGGTAAGACTTAGGTTGAAACAAGATGTATATGATTTGAAAGATAATTTTATCAGCTTTAATTTTGAATAGATTATTATTTTTTGTGCGACGTACCGTTTTCAAGATAAACGCCGAAAACTGAAAAATGTGACCTTTTGCCCCCCCTCCCCCCTCCCGCGGCGCCTGAAATCGATGGGACTTTATTAGGCGTTATTCAGGGGACCACCCCCTACACATTCCTGAAAAAATTGGAACTACATGATTTAATGCAAGATTCGCCGCCATTTTGAGCTAATTTGACTGGACTATTTATGGATAGGCTCTTCTATTAGTATTATAGGGATGAACAGTGGGGACCTATTTATTGTAGTAGCATTCGACCTTTCTTAAATATTTTCTTCATTTTTTTTTTTTTTTTTTTTCAATCAATATTTATTAAGAAATATTCCTTATCGTATTTATTTATTGTTTCAGGTAATATTGCTAAATTATCCAGAGGATGTCAGAAGTGCAAGAGTGTGAAATGCTAAGAAAGCATCTTGTTACAGAGGTGCACCCAGGTTCCACATCATGCTGCGTATTTTCTTTCTTAAAGGTAAATCTTTTTTTTAAGTTATCACTAAAGGCGATACACTAGAGCAGTGGTTCTTAACCTTTTGGTAACCACGCCCCCCTTAAAATCTCCAATTATAATATATATACATACCTAAATACCTTTTGAGACCCCCTGGGGGGCCGCGGCCCCCCGGTTAAGAACCGCTGCACTAGAGCATTCTCCCCCGAATGAGCAAGCGTCTGCCCCTTTTTGCTTAAATATGGACAGGACGAGCTGAACGGAAGCACATGCTGATTCGGGACGAATGCTCAAGTGTATCCCCGTCTTTATAGTTCAAATTAAGTTTATTTTTAAACAGTTCCATTGGGTAAAGAATATTAGATATAGAATAACTGGGTGCTTATGTTAGAAAAGGCTCGACTTAACTTATTCTGTATCAACTCAAAAATCATCATTGCAACTATAAATATGGTCTGTGCCCATTAATAGTGCTTTGGCGTTATCAACACATTTAGCTATACTAAAAGTCCTCATGTCCTCATTCTTAGATACTTGTTTCTTTTTAAAAAATCCTGTAATTTTAGTGTTTCCCTATAAATTCACCTACTATTAGTAAGTCCTTAAGAGCCAAACTGTAGTGAGAGCCTTAGATGTTCTGGAAAGTGTCTTTGAAAAAACCACAATTCTCTGTAGTACCTTGGAAGTTAAGAGGGCCAATGTCCTAATTTTACCATTAGATGCTTTGTCTACCATTGATCTAATCTCTCAATTTTACCAGTAGAAAAAAGGCCAATCATATCTCACTACTTCAACCTCAGAGTTTGAGTTAATTATAAAAAAAAGGCCAATGTGTACACTGGTGTACATATTGTAAAATTTGGCCCTTTTACTTCCCAGGAACTGAAATATTCTGGCTCAGTCCAGAATCATCTAAAGAAACATGTCCTTCCATATATATTCTTTTTTTACCTTTTTGTGTCAGGGCTATGGAAACATGATAATCACATCTAGAATAAATTTACAGCAAAAATGAACAACATAAAAACCCTTTTCTTCATTAATTCTCTATTTTTAATTCATATAAGTTTATGCTAATTTCTTGCTCTTATAAAACCCGGGATGAACATTATTTAAATCTACATCAGTAAATAGTATGTTATAATGATTACCATAGTGTGTAAACACATTAGTTAATAATTAATGACATTAATTAATTTTAACTTAATAGATTTAAGAACATACTAGACACAAATTTTGTTATTATAAATACCTAAAATCTTAATAAACAAACTATATATTCTATTGGGAATTTAAATTGATGATTCTCTATGCTTTATAACAGTCATAAATATTTTAGTTACTTTATTTATTTATTTTTTTCCAATAAATATTATTTATAACTTTAAATTGTTTCAGATTACCTCAACAGTGTTAGGTTGGCATGGATGAATGCTAGAAGAAAGTCACAAAACACTAATAATACGGCTGTGAATTTTTTATTTGTTCAGTTCTTTTTGTTTTATAAAATCCTTTAATTAAAACTAAGTAACTACCTAGATCCGCTTAGAAAGCCGCTTCATTTTGCGGCATGGATGAATGCTATTAAAAGCCACAAAACACTAATAATATGGCTGTGAAATTTTTATTTGTTCAGTTCTTTTTGTTTTATAAAAACCTTTTATTCATTTAAAATATAACTAAATAACATCCATATTATCTCTAGCAGTTTTTAACTTGGTGAACAATATTATGTATTTTTAATTTATATGTTCTGTTAATAAACATACAACATTTTATGAATAAAATTGTTTATTTCTTTTTTATAATTTACCATCATATAAAATTAAGTTTATGTCTGCTACTTAATAAGTTAACAAATAAATACATACATTCCTATTATTACAGTGGTGAAAACAATAATCAAATAAATGTAAGAAATTGCATTTGTTTTGTGTCCAGAACTAAAATCATCAGCACTGTAATGAAGCTTTTTGCACTCAAAACTCAGCATCAAATGGATAATCCTTATGTTTACATCCTCTGCAATAAATAATTAAAACAATTTATTTGTTATTTAAAAACTCGAGAAACACTTATGGTTTAGACTTACAAAACAAGGAAAATAAATCCTATACAAAACAGGTTTCAAAGTATTTAAGATTAGTATAGATTTAACTGTTGTAAAGTATATTTTGGTCTTTCTTACCATCTCATCAGTGATGAGTTCATAATGTTATGAATTATTTATCGTCTCAGAAAATTAATTTGACACCAGTAAGATAAAAATATGGGTTGATGTAGTGTATCTGTGGCATCACGTATATAACTGGAAGAACTGTTGGTGCATCTTTGATCCAACTACAAAAAAGACTTGCCAGTTTCTTTCATTTCTATACATGATAAGCTGCGTCAACCCAAATATGTACTTACACTTTCATAAGGTAGAATCTGCCGTGGCAATCTAATGCTTCTAGTTCCAATATATCAGGTGGTGAGATATGGAAATCAAATAAATTAATATTATTATGAATTCTGGCTTTGTTAACAGACTTCGGAATTGTTATAACTCCACGTTGCATCTGAAACAAATCAAACCTTACTACAGTAGAGTCTCGTTTATCCGGAAGTTCTTCTCAGGAAGTCCCTTCTATACCTGCCACCTGCGTAATAGATTTTTGTTTTATTTAAATTCATTATTCATTTGATATTCGGACTGGTGACAACAGCTCTTAACTTAAATAGTAGACCTACGTTATACAAGCATGTTTTGGAGACTAATTAATAGTACATTACGCGTCGAGTGCGGAAAGTAGCATTATGCGAGTGTGGAGTTTGCACCCGAGTGACAGCGAGGGTAGTAAAACCACACGAGCAATGCAAAATGCCGTTTTCACTCGAGTTGCGTACCGTACTTTATCTACTATTGTTAGATTTAAATAATAAATACATAAAAAAAATAAACGCTGCATGTAAGTTCGTATCTCTCTCTTGATAAAGATAGCATTAATTCTTGAGTTGTATTTTTTGCCGAATTAATTATTTCTGGAAGAATATTATTCTCCACATTTTCGTCAAAGTCACTTGATTCACTCATTGTTTTTTACTAAAAACTCGATATAAACAGTTACTTTAATAAAAGAACAGCAAATAAGTTTTGTTAAATGTAAACCAACTCGCTAATCGTGCGTAAAGCTGAAGAATTCCTCTTCTTTACCGCCCTAGGTAGGTAAAGAAGAGGAATTCGTCAGAACTATGAGAAGCGCATGCGCAATGAACACTACAAGTACGTAAAGAATCACTTTCTACGCATCTAAATAGAGATACAATGTTTATATTTCGTATCAATCGTAGATAAAGTAATTTTTACGATAAACACATCGATTTTAATAGTTTTACCCTACTAAAACTTGTTTTACGGACATTTTAAAACTGATTCCGTTTAATCCGGACTTTCGGTAAAACGGACTGGGTCCGGTCCCGTCAAACCCGGATTAGCGAGACTATTGTATGACATGGGTTTAAATAAAATCGAATTAGGTTCTTAACTATATCTGATTCAGTTATGTCTTACGTTCACAAAATCATTGTTTTTTGGGGAAAACAATTTTTTCTTCATAGATTCAATATCTAATATTTGTTAAAATAAAAAGATTATTCTTCCTCCAATTAAGTTAGTGTATTAAAAAAATTGAAGATAAGAGGGGAAGTGCTTGCAATCATCACACTGGGGTCTCTAGGACCACTGTCTATTTCCCAAATTTAAATACTAAATTGCTGTATAGAAGGGTCACTCCTTTTTACATTTTTTTTCATCAACTGTTTTGTACAAGCCCAATCATATAATTTTCCCTTGTATAGTGTGGTTAATACTAAAACTGAACAAAAGTAGCTTAATTTTATTACTTGGGGAACCAGACAAAGTGATAGCATTAACCGGATCGATAATAATATGCTTTAAGTACCACAGGAAGTACAACTGAAATAACATACTGAAATACTGCGGTCATGCATGGGGGAGGTAAGTTGGAAGGTACTTTTTGAGAAAAGAAAAGGATGTTTGTAACACCAACACCAGTGCTGCAGCTCAAGTTGTTTCCCCGAAAATTAATTTAAAAAATCCACTGTAAATTTTTAATGCATCGGGTGGTGGGGATGTTCCTAGCTATTTTGATCATACTAAATAGTTGAAAACATAAACTGTGATTACATTAAGTGATTTCCAATGTATTTTAATTTACAAGCTAAGATAATTATTATATTACCCAGGCTTGCACTTACACAAAACTTGATCAAAATTTGTCCTGGGTTCTTGTTATATCTGGCCGCCATTTCAGCAACTTTAGGATCTTGAAGAGGTGGAGTTAAATTAGTTTCTTGTTTACTTCTATCAGGTGATCCTAGAGGACTATAGCCAGTCACTACCATATCGTGAGCCTTACAAAAGTCAATCATTTTCTTCTGGTTCAAATACACATGGCATTCAACCTGTAATACATCTAGTTATAAGAATGTTAGATATAGGAGCGTCTATGGAGTTCATCTTAAAGGAATAACAAAAATTGTCTCTCCACGTAAATTCAAACTGGTTTATTTATCAAAGCAGCTTTCAGCCTTCATAAGGCCATCATCAGTGCCGATTGGCACACAGGCTGAAAGCTGCTTTGATAAATAAACCAGTTTGAATTTACGTGGAGCGACGATTTTTGTTATTCCTTTAGTTATAAGAAGTTATCCAAATTACATTCTCTTTAATTCTACTTATGCTAAATTTGGGGTTCGGAGTATCCATAGTCCAAAAGGCACGCCACTTCTGCTCTGGCTACTATGATTAAAGGATGAGGGTCAGGGGGTACAACCCATGCCTAGGCTCTTTGGACTACATAGCTTCGGCGGTACATTTATATGTTAATTGAATGTACTCTATACAGGGCCCAATTATAGAGCAATGATAGCTAGGTTTTGAACAAGTAGTCTATCCTCATTCTATTACTAGCACTAAGCTAAATTGAGATATTTAGAAGGAGGCACGTATAATAAAATAAAGACAAAGTGATTTTTTAACCCTTTGCATTTGCACCAAGTATTCATGCTGCAATCAGGCCAAGCACCAGCGGCATGGCTGGCCCAATGTTGCTTAAAAACAGGCATCTGATCTGCCTATGACACCATGGAATATTTAGATTATAAGTGAGCCTAGCTTTTCAGTAAGATCTAGATTCTTGATACCATGTGTTCTAAAAGATAATATTATTTATTCCTCAAGATTGATCTCAAGAAGTCGAATTTAATCATTGGCGTAACTAGGATAAAAGTCTAGGGGGGGCTAAGCCCCTGGGGGGGAGGGGGGTCCGGGGATCCTCCCCCGGAAACGTTTGAAATTTCGATACCCTAAAATCTAATTCTAGAGGTTTTTTTTACCTAATAAAAATGTAGGTACATTTTAAAAAGTATCGAAAAATGTATGTAAAAACAGTTATTATATAGGAAAGCAAAAACAATCGACAGATAACAATCGTCAATAAGATTTGAGTTGGCACAAGAAATTTAAATCTTCTAGTACCTATATAAGATATAAATTGTACTAATATAAATTTAAAAATGTCTCAAGTACTTTTTTTCGAAAATATTTTTGCACACATTTGGTACATTTTAAAAGGCCTTTCCAACGATACCTCTGTCAAATCTCTGTTTGATTTAATTAATTTTTTCTGGTTGCGGCTAACCAAGGAGGACGTCCTTCACATAGACGTAAATCCCGAAGTAGGAATCGGAAATATAAAAACAAACCGGAATCTTAAAGAGGACAATTTGACCTAAAGTCCGGTACCCTTTTGAACCCCGTCCGAATCAAATTGCAAACGGTACGTTAGGTCAAAGTCGATATTTCAGAAAAACACGATTTTTGTGAGTTTTTTCCTTAAACACGATTTCCTGAAGGTACTAAAAAAAGGGGATTGCCCTTACCCCTTGAAAAGGACATTTTCAGAGCATACGAAGCAGAGTAGGAGACTACTTTTTTTTCTCCGTATGTACCTCTAATGTACCATCTTGTAGTACCTCGAACTCGGAATTTAAAGAAGTAAAAGTACCATCAAGTTTAGAAGCAAAACGCGGTGAGCAGCATTTCATAGGCTTTTAAGTCATAAAAGCCCAATGGCGTCGAAGCCTCATGTAGAAAAACGTTTAAAAAAGGTTTTTTCGCTTCAAAGGGCCTGAAACGTGAAAATTTTTAAAATGTTTTTGGATCGCTTTTGTATTCTTTCCAAGGGCTTTCCAATAATATACCACACCCCGCATCGAATATCTCCAGTTTTCTGATCAGCGAAAAAAAATATTCCCGATGTCGCCCTTAAGCGGGAGTGCAGATCAAAAAAGTTCTCGTTACCGGCGATGGACTTCTGCGGGATCTACAAAAGCCATGAAAAGAAATTTTAATTTTTCAATAATTTCAAAAGTTTTACGTAAAAACGTGTTTTGACCGTAGCCCATTTCCCGTTAAAAATAAACCCATTTCCCAAAAAAGTTTCCGGCATATAGCATTTTTCCCTAAAATACACTAACCTTAACAACTTCCAGAAAACTGCATGTCACGACAAACACACCCATCAGTACAAAACACACTATTTCCCCCTTTAGGGCCGATTTCCACCCTTAAGGAGTGGTTTAAAACTGCCCTTACCTTATGTTTGGTCAAGTGATTTTTAAGGTTCCTAACCGATTTTGACATTACCTACTCGTAATTTTTTCCGAAAATCAAGAGACGGGGTATAATTGTTTTTGCCGCGGCATCTTAAAATACAGTAGAATTTTACAACCCCCCCCCCCCCCTCATTCGACGGACAAATTGGCGCCCCTGTCCCACACCACAGCTCGGTCGGCCTACGGCATCCCTCGCAAAGACAGTCGATTTACAAAAATTAATTGACAGACACTAGTTTTTCGTTGGACGTTATTCAAACGATAACAAAAATCTATCAAAACTTTTGGGCTCAGGTATTCGTTTTCTTGTTTGCCAGATTAGTCAATAGTTTTTTGAAAGTATGTATTTATTTTATTGCATTTCGTTTTATTTTAGTACAAATGTCCGTAAAAAACAAACTTGGATTTTTTTTTTACTTTTCAATTTTTCTAGGGGGGGGGCTAATTTTCGTCTAGGGTGGGCTTAGCCCACCCTAGCACCCCCCTAGTTACGCCAATGAATTTAATATTAAATTTATATTCTTAATGTGAAGGTTGATTTTAGTATTTGATAATAATAACCAATATACTTGCCTGGTTGGTGACAGGTTTAATAGTGGCAATGTCAAGAATTTGTTTTATTTGATGTGAGTTAAAGTTAGATAACCCTATAGATTTGGTAAGTCCCTCCTTGACACATTCCTCCATTGCTCTCCATGCTCCTGTAAAATGAGTATTACTGGGAATAGCATGTCCTGAAGCATCTATTGGAAACAGGTCATCTCCTTCCTTTACATATAAAAATGAACGCATAATAAGTATAAAGCATGAAGTAATTAGGGAAACAATTAAGGGCAAGTACCTACATGTTGGTTCATAGAAGAACACATATAGGAGTATCAATTCTAATAGAGGACCACTACTTAAACCAATTCATCAACGCGTCTTCTAATTCACGAATGTACCTCACAAGCGGTTTTAAATAATACCAAATGAGATTTTAACCCTAGAATATTAGATGTTAGATATTGATATTTGTATGTTGTGACTACTGATACGTGACTGTGACTATCATTGCATCTGTTTTAATTATACTATTTTTTAATCTCTAAATATAATGTGTTACTTAAAAACTCAGTATTAGTTTGGTTTAAAATAAATAAATAGGTGATACATGAACATATTTAAAAAAAGTAGGAACATATTTGTATAATAATAAGTTGAGGAACACAATTTTAATTTCAGGTAACATCTATTCACAGTAATTTTAGCATCTGTTTTAGTCCAATTTCTTACACTATGCGTTAAAAAAATAATTATAAAAAATACTAAACAGAGTAGGCATACGGGGACGTTGGTAACTATTACACGTAGTGGGGGAGATTGGCAGCCATTTTTATAAATTTAATACATCACTTTAACACATAGGTAGTGTTCTAGAGTTCATTTGTTGTTGGGATGCGCTCTGTGGATACTCTGTGTATCTTGGATACTAACACTGGCCTTGTTAGAGGGTTCTACCCAAGAAATGAGGAACAGAGCTTCGGAGTGCCAGTGGTTGGATCCAACTGCCAGTGGCCAAATGTATTCAATGGGTTAAGACAAGTTATTTTATTTAAGCTTAATAATAATGACATTTAATTTAAAGTGTCTTAAGATACACAAAGGTTTACCTTAAATCCCATAGGAGTGTGAATTAAGTATAGATCTAGATAATCCAGGCCCAGATTAGCCAATGTTACTTTAAGTGCCGGCTTCACATGTTCCTTCTTATGATGGGTATTCCATAACTAGAAAGAATAATATAGCATGCATTAATAGTTAGTATAACAAGCATATCAGGAAAAGTTGACTAAATTAGGCTTCTTTTGTCTAATTTTAATCACTAATAATAAAATCAATCTACTTAAGGAAGTCATACTTAAATTCTTACTCACTACTTTTTTTACTTACATAGTTATAATAAGATAACTCAATCAAAATACCAACTCTTATCTGGTGATTCTTACGTGTACTCACTCTTAAACAATTAAGTGGTAATCTCATATTTTACACATAATAGTTCATAGCCTTTTATTTAGAAGGATATTTAAAAAATAATATGTATTTTTACAGTAAAGTGCATTCTTTATACAGGTGAATATAGTGTATCTCTGGCATAGCGTTTCTGTTGGGTATCTGGGTTTTCAAGAAAAACTTTATCCTTATTTCTATGAATTTTGTTCGTTGTGAAGAAATTATTTTCGTTCTATAGAAACACTTTTATATGGGTGGTTGTCCACACTCTTCAAATTGCACATAGTGCTATAATTTTATTTTATTTTTTAGATAAATTATTTCTACCATAAATATGCAAGTTAAAATTAAATGTAAATATGCTTTAACAACGTTTTTAATAATATTCGGCTATAAAAATATGTTAAGAAGTGGTAAAACTGTAATTACCATGGATGTCCAGAAATAGGATTTAAATTTTTTTTTTTTTTTTGTTAATATATTTACCTTAAATAAGTGTATGGATAAAAGTTATAAATACATGCATTCAATACTAGTGAATAGTTAATAAAACGCAATATTTAATTTAAAAAAATTATTGTATTAATTTTCAGAGCATTTTGACTTGTGTCCTTTTGTTATTTGTCATTACCATGCTCGAAATAAAAACAAATCGTAGAGAAATTTAGTGTAAGGAATATTTTTTTTTTCTCCCTCATCGAAAGTCTTTTGGCATGCCTACTGATAATAAAAGGCAGGGAGTTTCATGTTATTCAAGGTCGGTCTGCTTCTACCATCAAAAGAAATCACGTGTTCTGGTATGTACCTTTTTAATTGAAATTACCATGGTTGTTTATGACACAGGTTATAATTGTTTGTGAACGATTTTGTTCCTGTGATTTATTAGCATAATACTGCCTGTTTAAATTATGTAATTACCATGTCTTTAAATAGTTGTAATTACCGTGGGTCTTATTCATTTTTAAAAACCACAGTAGTTACAGTTTTACCACTTCTTAACATATTTTTATAGCCGAATATTATTAAAAACGTTGTTAAAGCATATTTACATTTAATTTTAACTTGCATATTTATGGTATCTAAAAAATGAAATAAAATTATAGCACCATGTGCAATTTGAAGAGTGTGGACATGAAAATTGCCTGTAGTCTAAGACACGGGCGTCGTCGCCGAGGGGGACGCGTCCCCCCCAATATTTGAGATCTATTAAAAAATTTAACCTACAAAAAATGTTAAAATATCTAATCCGTTTTTACTTTTCTACATATATTTTATCATTAATTATATGCTATCCATTGTGTGCCACTTCGATACCATTACTGTTAACAGTGAACAACTAATTTAAAATCTGAAGATGGCTATTAAATAGCCAAAACCTGTTATCAGTTATTACAAATATTTTGTATGAAGACCTAGCGATTCCTTCTTTTCAAAATGATTACGAATATATTATTTATTGTGTAGGGTAAATCTGCATATGTCCCACCTATTTCTAAACGTTCGACTTAATTCGGGTTTGCTTCCGAGCTTACCAAAGGTAACGGAAGCTATGTGATCGTACTAAAGATCGAAAAATGTTTAGGTCTCTGATTTCAAAAATTCATAGACAAGACATCCGTTTCAGAGAACATTTGTGTTTCTGTATCTGTCATGACGGCTCAATTTTTGCGAACCAGATTAACTTTACAACTTCTAGTCCGATTTTAATGTAATTGTTATGGTAGGTCATAATTAGCTCATTGTTGGTCCCAAATAAGTTTCAACCTTCTGCGCTCATTTGTTTCTCTTACACCTGCACACAAACATATACTTATTTACACCTACAGCTTCAAAAGTACTTATCTGACTTCTTATGACGTTTGGATTGTTTGTCAAAAATAGTCTGCAAATGGCCCTAAGATTAATTTTAACTGTCAGCGCTCCTTAAATTTTGATACTTCAATTAATGTAAAAAAATCAATATAATTTTGACAGGCGGAAAATTAAATAAATTTAACAACAATGGCTTGTAAAAGCATAAAATCAATAACGTGCGTGATAGGATGCGAGGAAGGAAGGAATGTGCTAAGCCAATTGGCAGTTTATGTACCTTTTTATATTAGACAAAATTCTGTCATGTACTTGCCAGCAAGCTACTAAAAGGGTTTCTTCGGTCATAAAAATTCATATTTCCTACATTTTTTACTAAGATATGTATAAAAAGTAGCATCTCAGGAATGCACTTATTTGGGTAAAATAACCGCCATTTTGCAACACACGACGTATATTTGTGATCTCATTTCAATTCCTTTAAAATTACACCACTCAAAAAATAAAAATGTTTGGTCACCATAGTTACGGCCACCCAGAATTTCTAAAATCGCTCATTTGTTTCTCTTCCACGTGCACACAAACATACTTTTATTTACACCTATAGCTTCAAAAGTACTTATCTGATTTGTATCAAACTTTTACAGTTTGTTGAAAGTAGCTCGCAGATAGCCGAGGTTTTGGTTTGGTAATTTCGGGGGTAAAATGGCCGCCATTTTGTAAACATGGTATATATTTTTAATCTACATTTCAATATCTTTACTATGATACTCCACTTAAAAATTATAAAAAATAAAAATTTTTGCGATCAGTTCGCAATTTCTCGCTGATTCAAGAAATTTTGAATTGCCAAGTTCGCAAAATTTGTCTGTATTAAATGATATATAGTTAATGACATAATTTATTATTGAGTTTAAGTAATATTGCATAATGTCTATTGACTGATCTATTTAATCTACAATGGTTAGGTGCACAACTTTTATTATGTTACAATTACTATTTTTAAGTTGTTAATAAATTTTTTATAAAAATACTTTTGTTCATACTTTTGTCCAAACGAACTACACCGTATAAGTTTACTTTATACAAAGTATTAAAATCAAATTTCACCTAAGAAATACATAAAAATGCTGTTTTGAGAGGTCTTATTTACAAAATTTTCCGGGGGAGGGCCCCCGGACCCCCCTCCAAGATTATGTCCCCCCCAATAATGTACTGCTGACGACGCCCATGGTCTAAGAACCACCCATATAAAGAATTTGTGGGACAAAAAAATTGAGATTTTCGGTCTATTTATTAATTCATTTCAATTATACAATTCATATTAAACAATTATATACCTAATTAGAGTCCCCTAAACAGCTCACGCAAACATGATGAGGCACTCATCGATAATGGAAGCCGAAGAGCAAATAAATACCTAAGTACAATTTTACGATCCACTATCATGATGCATGGTGGCAGCCATTTTAATGTCAAATTTGTTGTGACGATATCTTAAGAACTAATTGCACTAAGCTACTAACTGGTAGCTCCATTTTATGTCAAACGTCTAAGGAGCAAGTATTTACCAAACTGCTATTTTAAACTAAGTTTGTGGCCATATTAAAAAGGAAGCAAAGCTCATGGCTGACAGTCCCACTTATATACTAGGCATCGCGTGGCTCTATCATTGAAGCGAGCGTATTGCAATGAAATACTGAATATTGAAATTTATTAATCATGATGAATGTCATAGTTGAAGATAAGTGGAAGAGGGTAGTGTAAGGAAGAGTGGGGGTACTCGGTACAAAGCTTTACTTCCTAAACAAGCCTATACTCTATACGACTATAACAATCTTCACCACCCGCGGTAGCTTTTAAACAATTATTATAAATGTATCTCGTCACTACGCAAAGAATTTTGCTTGCATCAAGTTGAAATTTTGCATACCTGTTTCAATTGTGCATTAGTTGGTGTCTATGAAGTTTTATTAAAATCGTTACGTTAGAACGTAAGATATCGGTAAAAAGGTTGTTTTCTCTATTATAAACGTTTAGGTCCGCTTTAATAGTTTTAGCGATCTTTATTAAATCATAGCGGTGTCGCTGTTGGTTTTAGTAAAAAATGTTATTTGTATAAAATGTTCGTCTCATCGAATAGATGATGATAGAATCTTTTCCCGTCCAGAAATTCCAATTTAATTTTTGTACCTCTCGTTTACGCGAGCGTTGCGCGCGAACTCTTGGACGGATCACGCTGTCCAACGAACTTAGCCTGAGTATTAGTAAGAGGATCATGTATACCAAATTTCAACTAAATCGGTCAACTTTTACTCAAGTTATCGTCACACGCGTGAACGTTACTGACAGACAGACACGGAGCATATTTCGTTGAATGTAGGAAGCTCGCTACGCTCGCTTCAATTAATTTAACTCTAACATCTAACATAAGAACATTAAATTACCTTGCTTGTTATAAAAAGGTCTTCTCTTTTAACTACACCTTCTTCTATTTTAGCCCTTAAAGCCTCTCCTACTTCTTTCTCATTCTGGTAGAGATGAGCACAATCAAATAGCCTGTAGCCGCAATCAATAGCATCTTTCACTGCTTGTGTCACTTCACCTGGCGCTGACTAAAATAACATAATATAAGTAATACAGTAGAACCTAGATAAGAAGTGTCTCAAGGGGATTAGGGAAACAGTCTTGTTATCGAGGTGCTCTTTTTGTTGAGGGTCATGTTATCAAGGTTATTTTGGCTATCAGTCGTGTTATCGAGGTTAATGGAATCACTAAATCCAATTTTTCAAGTCTAGACTTGTTCAAGGTCGTCCTATTCCTGTCTAGAGTCGTGTTATCGAGGTTGACTTCTCAAAAAGACTTGTTATAGAGGTTCTGAGTTACGTTGTGAATTGATGTTGTTTGGATAATAATAGTCGCGTTATAGAGGTTAATTTAACATTATATGTCATGGCAATCTCAAGGGGATTTGAAAATTGCACTTGTAATTTGAGGGTCGTGTTAGCGAGGTTCTACTGTATTAAGTGCATTCTCATTTTATACTGTTAGTAATGTGGTAGATAGGTAATTTATTAGATTTAATTCCTACTACTAATATTATAGTAGTTGTTGTTTAGGTATGTTTGTGGATAGAGGATAGATTAACAGTGTGAATAATAACACGGCTCACTTTTATAATATATTACTATAACTAGGCATGGCGTGGCACTATCTTTGAAGCAAGCGTAATGCAATAAATTTTAGATATTAAGAAATAGTTAATCATGTTGAGTTGATAGTTAAAGAGAATGATTGTAACAGAGAGCTCTGTAGTAGGGGAGAAGGTTGCCTTTCTACATATTTCTTCACTTACATTTCAACTATTATAAAATGTATCACTTCACCACTCAAAAACGTCTGCTTGAAATTTTACATGCCTATTTCAATTGAACTTTAGACGGTAAATTGTTACGTTAGAATGTAAGTAATCGGTAAAAACGTTGTTTCTTCTATTTTAAGCATTTAGGTCTGCTTTAATAGTTTTAACAATCTCTATCACTTCATAGCAGTGTTGCTGTTAGTTTTACTAAAAAAAATGTATTAGAAAAAAATGTTCGTCTCATCGAATAGGTGATGATAGAATCTTTTCCCGTCCTGAAATTCCAATTTTATATTTCAAGCGAGCGTTGCGTGTGAACTCTTAAACGGATAACGCTGTCAAACGAAATTAGCCTGAGGATTAGTAAAATGAACATGTATACCAAATTTCAACTAAATCGGTCAACTTTTACTCTAGTTATCGGCTTGCAAACGTTACTGACAGACAGACAGACAGTTATTTATTATTGAAGCTCGCTTACACTCGCTTCAATAATAAATAAGTCTTTAACAATAATCTGTAACTTACTTGACTTTACTGACTGAATGGACGTGACTTCTCTTTAAGGATGCGGTGCTTTTCCCAAGCGATGCTAACAGGTTGGCCAACTTACTTACAGTTATATAAAATATCCCTACTTACTGCAGCATAGGTTGGAAGTCAAAAGAAATGTTTTTTTCACTTGATAATATTAGGTATTATTTATTTATTTAAAAAACTATTTTTTCTGAATAAATATTGAGAATTTTATAAGCCTTACCAAAACACTTATAATACAAAAATTAAAGTTCATCTTACCTTCCAAGTTCCCAAGCCAAAGATAGGACATTTCATTCCATTGTTAAATTCTACAAATGGTACTTTGGCCATTCTAGTTCTGTTCTTCAATAGGTGATCTGCCAACTAAAATCCAGATACATATTATATTAAATTTGTGATTACCTAATTTTTGAAATCTTCTTGTATCTTTTTCTGGTTTTTCTTGGTTCTACTTTATACTTTATTTTATTGATAAATTTCAAATATCGTGCTGTTACTTCTCTTAAATCAATAATTATAAATATTTTAACTTAAAAAATTGAAACAACAAAATTGCATGGTGGAATGATTTATTTAAAATTATTCCTTATAATATACACATTTTTTTCACTGTGAAAAGATAAGAAAATAAAATATTTTAAAAAATGTTTAAATGGGAAATTAAATAAAAAAAATCACAGGGAAGTACTTGCGTCCAAGTACTTTTTAGGGTTTGGTAGAAGATTAAGCATGCCCGTTATGTAATTATGATTTTATTCTTCGATCTCAAGGGTCCGGGTTCGATCCCCCGGGGGGTCACAATGTTTTTCATCGGTAATAACGACTAGAAAAATTCATTTTTTCAAACCATTTCCATCGCTTCACCATAAGGTATAACCATGAATTATTTCGAAATTTTAGGACCACCCGTTATATAGTGGTTGGGGAGGGGGAAATTTTTGGGGGTATATTTTGACTTATAAAATTAATAAAGAATGAAAAATTTAAAAAAGCAAATATATATTTGAATCCTACTCTTCACCAGCTTTCATATGATACCCAACTCAAAATTTTAAAAAAATAAAATTTTTGGCGCACTTCAAATTTTCGCGCCCAAAATTGGCAATTTTTTAAAATTTGGGATGAACTCCCGGAATTTTCATCGCTCCACAAAAAGGCATTAGCATGAAATATTTCGAAATTTTAGGACCAGCCGAAGTATAGTGGTTGGGGGGGGGGAAATTTTTTTTTGGGTATATTTTGATTTTTTTACCCAATAAGGAATGCAAAATTTGAAAATGTATATATATCTTTGCGTCCTACTCTTCAGCAGCTTTCATTTGATACCCCACTCGAAAATTAAAAAAAATATAAATTTTTGAGTTTACAACATTTTTGCGAATTGCGCATGCGCATATTTAATTTTGAACTTCTGTATATTTTTCCTGTGGTTGGGTCAAAAAGTTACACCAGTATTTCAAATTTCAGCTCTTTAGCTTAAACGGTTCGGGCCCTATGAACCAAAGAGCGACGGACAGACGACACATCACCCTCGGCATAAGGGTTTTGAGAAGAATCTACAAAACCCTAAAAAGGGGTTTTTAAAACTTTTTTTTAATGATTACTTTAAATTTTGTGTCAATATCAATTAAAAAAAAAAAAAAAACAGACAAAATAAAAAAATATCAAAGGCATAAAATTCTTAACTAAAAATCCTTAACTAAAATTCATTAACTAAAATTCTTAACTAAAAATCCTTAACTAAAATTCATTAACTAAAATTCTTAACTAAAAAATCTTACCTAAAAATTTAATATTAAGAAGTGTTCATTAAAATAAATTTTAATCTGTTCTTTACTGATTTTGGTTAGTCAAGATATATATTCTATTATGAATTCATTTAAAACAATAACGCATACTAAAATACAATAATAATATCTTGGACAAGTGTGGTTACCTCATGAAACTTGAAAATGAACTGAAATAATGTTTGGGTAACTGGACTTATATGTATATTATTTTTTCATTATTCTCTGAATATATGTGCTTTATATTATATAGAATGGAAACTTCATTTGAATGAATAATTAAGAGCAATTAAAGTAACTGGTTACCTTGAAAGGAACAATTTATAGTTCTTTTTGTTGCACTTATAAAATTAAAGACATTAAATGTAACTGGTTTAATTCATAAATTTTATTTTTCCCTCTATAAAGACATTATCATAGGCATAATGATAAATATACAAGGTTATTTTTAACTCTTATTGATAAATAAAATATTTACTTTTAATTTTACCAACTATTATTTAAATTAAATAATACTTAATATATTTACTATAATATATTTAATGTATATACTGTAATCCCTTGATAACCGCAGGTTGTTTATCAGGGGTTTTGACAATCAACTATAAAATAAATATAAGTCAAAAGTGCAAAATAAAAATATATTGGGTATTTGCCACTAAAAGGTTTTGATAACTAAGGATGATAGATTAGAGGGAATGGAAAAAGGTTCTTATTTAAGCTCCCAAATTGTTAAAAGACAAAAAAAAAAAAAAGGCGAAAACACTTCACTGTTATAATTATGACTAGAGAAGTTAATAGAAAGTAACACAACGATATTCTCACCACACTTTTATATAAAATTGTGGTGAGAATATCGTTGTGTTACAGAATACTCTTTCCATAACAAAAACTATCACAATAACAATTAACAGTAAAAACAATTATAACTAATTGGATTAAAATAGATTTTAAAAAAACTATATCACAGCTCTAGTATTACATTGTATAATTTTTCACATTTATTATTTTTTTTATTATTTTAAAAAAAAAAAGTTGACAATATATAACCTGGAATTTCAATTAATATGATTGTGTGGTTTTGAGGTATTTTCCTCCTTAGGACGAGTAGCTGCCTAAGAACTTCAAAATAAATGTTAATGATGATTTTGTATAACAATGGATTTAAGATCTTAGCTCTTGAATATGGTGCTTGAGAATGGCTCAAAAGAGGAGTCCAAATAAAGCATAATGTTGTAGGAGAGTTTGTTTACATTAATTATCCCTATAGACCCACAAGAAACTAATTTATAGAAAATAAATAAATAGAAAATAATTTATAGGCAGAAACAATATTTTATAGGGAAGAAACAATAATTTATAGGGAAGAAACAATAATTTATAGGGAAGAAACAATAATTTATAGGGAAGAAACAATAATTTATAGGGAAGAAACAATAATTTATAGGCAGAAACAATATTTTATAGGGAAGAAACAATAATTTATAGGGAAGAAACAATAATTTATAGGGAAGAAACAATAATTTATAGGCAGAAACAATATTTTATAGGGAAGAAACAATAATTTATAGGGAAGAAACAATAATTTATAGGGAGTATTGTAATATAACACTCTTGTCGTTGTTTTTACAAGGGACTAGTTTACAAGCCCCCAGTAAAGTTACCCTGTGACAACATCTTACTATCCACTTACTCTCTGAACAAGAGTTGAAGATGGCTACTTTAAGGGCTAGTTACCAGTCCAGTGATCTACTATTGGCTAGTATAAGACCCTTGGCATCAACATCAAACCCTTAAATGCCAACTATTTCTTTACCAAGGGTGTTCCTCTCTTCCAATGATTATTTTTATTGTATAACAACATTCCTTTTTTCTTCTTTTAAAACGGCGGTCTCTAAGGAGGATATGAAATAATTTTTTTTTAATTTTAGCAAAGCGGTAATGCATCTAAAATTCAAAATTTAATCATGGACGTATCTAATGATTGTTGAATTTACTGTTTGAAATTTTAGGCTGAACTGAATTAGACGGTGCGATTATGACTAAAGGATATTGTCACTTATATAAACAAAAGTGTGATATTCCTTCGTCCTAAGTACATTAGACTAAATATCCCTTTGTCTTAATAGTTATTTTGACAAAGAAAGTAAACTCTCCTTGTACATGGAAATAGAAATAGCACCACATTTTTCAGTTTTACCAGATTTTATTTGACTTACAATAGTCTTTCTGCCAAAAAACTAATTTATATAACAAAATAAAAACACTAAAAAATCCAAATGATAGCCATTTAATAAACCTTAAATTCCAAAATCAAATAAAAGTTAAGAAGTCTTATTAATAGTTAAACTTAAAAATTATTTTTAACTCTTAAAAGAAAGAAAAAAGTATGCAAATACCACACCTGAAAATAATTTTTATGTAACACCTTAAAAATAATAATTACTATACAAAATTGAGAAAAACAGAAAGTTTAAAGTGATAAGGGAACTGATAATGAAGTGTATATGTTTGACCAGGAAGCATTGACCTTCCAAGTGGTGGGGGAAACCAGTTTGACCACAGACATGACCTTCAACAATTATTGATTCCCAATTAGATGTTTTCCCCTTCTCTAACTAAAAACTATCAGAATGGATTTTTTTTTTTTTAAATATTCATTTATAATTAAATTTAACGTAGGAATATATGGTCAATATTTATACATATTATAATATGTTTAAATGCTTTTTTTATGTTGTGATAATACTTAAAAAAGTTAGTTTGTAAATGATTACTGCGCTTGACAGTTTGAAGATGGATATGGAATTGCCAAAATCTTAATAAATTGGAATATATTGTTTATACTAGGGAGTTTAGTAGAATATATGACATTTTAATTCCTTTCAATTATAATAGTTCTAAAGGAAAGATGATTCCACTGGTACTATTATACTAGTGACGAATTGTGAACACATGAGAGGGATTTGAACTCTAGTTAAGTGAAATAAATTGAAAGTGTAAAACACAAGTGATATTTCTTTCCTAAACTAAAGGGTAGTGTCTATGGCAGGGACAAATCAGTTCTTACAGACAGTAAAAGCTACGTATACAATATTTACAGTGTATAGCATATATCGTCATATGCAGCATAACCCTAGATTCTTGGCACTTCTTTATATTGTTACTCCCCTTGTAAAAAAAACGTAACAAGCTGAAGGTGTACAGAATGTTCTTCTTTTGACAGTTACTCCCCTTTTAAAAACAGAAGTGGGATATTCCTTTGTCCCAAAGTACATTGGACTAAACATCCCTTTTTCTTAATAGTTGTTTAGTCAAAGTCATTTATATAATAAAACAACATAGGGGAGTAACAATCTAAAGAAGTACCAGATTCTTAATATTGTAGGCTTGATAGAACTTACTACATCAAAAATCTTACTACGAGAAAACTTAGTTATTCTAATAATAAAAAAAAAAAAAAACACCTGATTTGACATTAAACACCTAATAATAATTATCTTATGATAAATTGACAGTAAATAATAATAAAAAAACCTTTCTCAAACAACAATCAAAAAATAAATATAAATAATGTATTTAAATTAGATACAATATACTTATAATGATATTTATTAAGGCACACACATTTCAAGGGGGAAAACAAATATAATTAAACAATAAAATAAATTATAAATAGTGAATTTATAATATTTTTGACACAAAATTAACATTTTACTTTATAAATAATCACTATAAATTTAGAAAAAATAAATTGATGAAGTAAGTAACAAAATTTCGAAATCTGAAAATGTATAAATACAAAAATATTTAATACAAGGTTGGGAATAAATAAATAAATTAAACCATTTAAAATTCAATGTTGAAAGGATAATCCTTATGTCCAGCATTCCTGAAAAAAATAAAAAGCTGTAATTATAAGATGTGGCACTATGTATGTTATAGTCTTAACAATGTTGGTAGACCACTATCTTAAAAGTAAACCTTAATCTCTCCCCTAAATCCATTTTTTTTTTAACCAGGAAAAACAAATAAATGGAAAAAGCCATCGAAGGTGGAGGATAGCTGGGGAAATAAGAAATTATTTTATAGTGAATTTCCAATAATTTTAATTCACATTTTACGATTTTGGTAATATTCATACTACGGAAAGATTAAATTTTAATTTAAATCAAATTATAATTATTATTAACTACGGGAAACAGACAGAGAAAAATGGACTCCAGCAGCCGGGATTTGAACCACGGGTCTCTATATTTCCAGTATAGCGCTCTAACCAACTAAGCTACGCAGGAGAATGATTTTCTCTGACGTTAATGATAATTTTAATGTCAATATTGCAGATGTCCTAAATGTGTGATTGCAATAACATTTCCCAAACACAGACTAACTAAGAATTTGTGAGTTTTTTAAACTGGCTTTACTCTTCAAGAATTGACCACATTGTAAAAAGAAAGTTGACTACTTACTAGAGAACTTTAGACTTTGTATGGCACTCTTCTACACCGATTAAAAAAACCCTTAACATATAGTATCATCCTTTCAAATAGCTTACCCTTTAACAACAAAGAATCGTCCATTGCAGTCTAGTCCTTCAAGCTGTTTCATATCCTCTTGTGAGATATCGAAGTCAAATATATCAAAATTACTTTCAATCCTTGATTTAGTCACTGATTTCGGTATAGTGATAATTCCTCTCTGTACCTAAAAAATAACAATAATTATTTAAAAAAAAAATATAAACTAAACTGTTTTATTTAGATATAATGTAAACAGTTAATGCATATTGTTAGGGGGAAAAATAATATCCACTGTATTCCCACTAATTTAAAAAAAAAAGTGTGGTGTTGCGAGACACCCGGTAGGAACAAAGTTCCATACATTTTTCATTAAATATAAATTATAAAATCACATTGATAAGTACGTATACAATGCTAACAACTTATACCTGGCCGAGTTAAGAGACAAACTTAAAAGTAACTAACTGTTTGCACCTGGCGGAGTTAAGACAAAATTAAAAGAAACAAGAAGCATTATTTGTATCATTAATGCGCGTCTTACAATAAATATGTATTGAATATTGAGTAAAAAGTTAATCATGATGAGTTTATAGTTAAAGAGTATGTTTGTAGTATATAGCCTGAGGGAAAAGAACTGTTTTCTACCTACCCGGCCTACTAATTTAAAATATTAAAAAATACATCTCTTCCCTACTCAAAAGCATCTGATTGTCTCAGGTTCAAATTTTACATGCCTGTTTCAATTATACTTTAGACGATGTGTAAGAAGTTTTATTAAAATCGTTACGTTAGAACATAGGATATCGGTAAATACGTTGTTTTCTTTATTTTAAACGTTTAGGTCCGCTTTAATAAATATAGCGATCTTTATCACTTCATAGAAGTGTCGGTGTTCATTTTACTTAAAAAAAATATTTGTAAAAGTTGTTTGCCTCATTAAATAGATGAAGTTAGAATTTTTTCCCGTCCTAAAATTCCAATTTTAAATTTGAAGCTTATGTTTACGTGAGCGTTGTGCACAAACACTAGAGCGGATGACGTTGTCCAACAAACTCAGCCTGGGCATTGGTAAAATGAACATGTGTAACAAATTTCAACTCACTCGGTCATTTTGTACTCAAGTTATCGTCATCAGTAGATTTCGTGACGCTTGGTTTTGTGACAGTGATTTTGGTAGATTTTTTTTTTGTTGATTTTTTTGGATTTCCCAGGCTCCAGAACGTGCCATAAGGAACTTCGTTCCAAAAAAAAAATCTTAGGTCAAAAGCATCTGTCACTATATTTGAATAAAGTCGGCCATAAACAAAGAGGAAATCCTTGAGGTTTGGACTGAACAGTCCAGACCAGGAGGAATTACTGTATGTGTGTGGAGGCAATCCTGTCAACTAAAATCCTGAACAAAAAAAACAAAAAAACAAGTAAAAAAAAACAAAAAAAACAAGAGGCTGGAAATACCAGATGTGGCATGTATTGAGTTGAGGACAGTCGTCCATGAGGATTTTTAAAGTTTCTGTTGGGAAAGGTGAAGATTCGGTAGAGAAAATTCCCAAGGAAATCCCATAGGCTTTTGTCTTGAGGATTTCCTCTTCGTCTATGGCCGCCTTAAGTCATTAGTATGTAACATTTTTCACTTCCTTAAGGAGTCAAATTAGATATATTGGTGCTTGGATATTGATTTTTAAGGGCAAGTGCCTTTATAAATACTCATCCCTACGTCAAACTTATTTTTGTAGAATAGAAAACTGACCTGAAATTTTATAAGTATTTGTGCCGGTGTCTTATTATACTTTCCAGCTATGGCAGCGACAGTAGAGTCATTAAGAGGGCTGTTTAACTCTATTTCAGGTGTTCGGCTTGGAGATCCTAGGGGAGCGTAACCAGTCAATGTTATGTCATGCGTCGTGCAAAACTTTAATAATTTGGACTGATTTAGATAAACGTGAGATTCAACCTAAACAAAAAATAATAATAATAGGTCAAAAGAGCTTGTTATTGTATCTCAAAGTGAAACTAAAAATTATGGTTATTTTAATATTGGTGTTATTTACAAAGATGTTTGGGGACTAAAACAATAAGAACAAAATCAATAGATTCATAGTTGCTACTTCACTGATTACAACTATAAGATTTGTAATAAAGTTATTATTATTTCAATTTACTTAAGTATGGTTTACACGATCCAAGTATACTTGGCCCAAGTAGTGGAACTTTGATACTCTCTAAGATAGAGGTTGTGAAATGTTTTCCCCTCTAAAACTTTCCAGTTAAATTGTACTTATTAAGTTATAGCTTAATAAGTAAACAAGCCTTCTTGTAAACAAAGCCTAGCACAACCTCACATCTTTGTCATTTTTTGACAGCTCGTTCTCATAATTTGTCAGGTGGGCGCAGGTTTTGTTTTCATCAAAGTCAAATTTGATCAAAAAAAGTTGGTACCTGTCCAACTCAACTTGGATGTATAAGTTAATTTTGATACCCTGTTTACACGATCAAAGTAGAGTCAAAAAGATGGTACCTGTCCAAGTTAACTTTGATACCCTGTTTACACGATCAAAGTAGAGTCAAAAAGATGGTACCTGTCCAAGTTAACTTTGATACCCTGTTTACACGATCAAAGTAGAGTCAAAAAGATGGTACCTGTCCAAGTTAACTTTGATACCCTGTTTACACGATCAAAGTAGAGTCAAAAAGATGGTACCTGTCCAAGTTAACTTTGATACCCTGTTTACACGATCAAAGTAGAGTCAAAAAGATGGTACCTGTCCAAGTTAACTTTGATACCCTGTTTACACGATCCAAGTAGGATCAAAGAAGAGTCAAAGCTGACTTTGTCCAAGTATACTTTGAGCGTATAAACCTGGCTTTACTTTTTTTTATATATATTCACAACTAAATGCGATATTTCAGTATTCTAAAAGATAGAGGAGAGAATTGCACAATTTTTAGAACTAGAATAATTAACTACATAGTCCTTAAGCAAACCCTAAGAAGTAAATATTTTATATTCTACAAAAGAATTAACAACAAATAAAAAATTATTGAATAACAATTTTACTAGGAAAAGTCGGTAAAATTTACTTATTGAAAATATTAATTGGAAAGTTATTTAACATAAATACAGAATTGATTGTAATTAATTAGAGTTTTTAATTTGATTTTTTATTTATTTATTGTATAAGTAGTTACCATTAAAAATAGTTGCAGTTGTTGATCTTGTAATTTTCTGTTAATTTTATAAATTTAATGTGTTAGTTGACTAATTATTTTTTTAAAAATAATTTTAAAATCTTTCAGACTAATTTTTTTAGGCTCTCCCGAAGAGATAGTAAAATTCCACATGAAAAATGACTTTATAAGTGAGTAAACTGTTAATTTTTCAAATTTTTAATTATTGTTAATAAGGGATGAGCAAACATATGTATTTATATTAATTAACATCGTTAAACCAAGCATACTTAATTTGAATATGTACTAATGAAAAGGATTAATTGACCGAATAGTTTGGTTTGTGATAGTTAATAAAAAAAAATAATGGTAGTTAAGGTCAAAGCATTTTAAAGCAACATGTTGTAAATTGTTTTATTCATACCTACAATATCCATAAAAAAACAAAAAAACAATCATCATAAAATATAAGATGTTCATAAACTTAATGTTTATAATTTCATAAATACTAAGTTAAAAATTAACAATAATGAAATATCCTTGAAAAGAAATTTAGATTGCACTCGGTTAAGATAAGTTTTAACTTTTAACAGTGTTAAATCGATGGACAGCCAACAATAGTTTGATATTTCTTCACCAAACCTTGTAGACATCAAAATCTCTTGCTCTCATTACAGTCTTTGCACAACTAGAGTTGATGCGTTGACAGCGCGGGAAATTGAGTGACACACAGATTGGCCAACCTCTCTGGGGGAAAAAATAAAGCCACTACGAAGCCTTCTTATACTGTTATCCAGAGGGCCTCTCCCCTCCACTAGAGACATTTATCTTTGCCTAGTTGGCCCGACCTTTTGTCCGGGAAAATCTCAAGCTCTCATTGGGCTCGTCCCCCTTTTGCTAGTTTTTCCCTCGCTGTCAACGCGTCGACTCTAGTTGTACGAAGACTGTAGTTCGCCATCCCATTTTTTAAATTTTGCTACGCAGTTAAAAGTTAAATCTTATTTCAACCAGACTGTAGCTTTGTTCTTTCTTTTCTTTTTCATAAAACATACCTGATTGTTAACTGGTTTAATGGTAGCAATGTTGAGTATTTGCTTAATTTGTTGAGAGTTGAAATTGGACAGCCCAATTGACTTAGTCAAACCAGACTTTACACATTGCTCCATTCCTTCCCACGTCTCTGTGAATGGTGTATCACTGAATATCAGCTTTTTATTATCATCTTTTGGTACCAATTCACCTCCTTCCTTTAATATATAATATATACATTATAAACAATAAATAAGTATACAATTCATACATATATTTATAAGCCCTTTGGCAGGCCAAAGCTTTCCACCAACTGCTGTGCTGCATGTCATTATTTTATCAGTATTAATGGACAAGTTAAAAATACAATAAAGATTAAATGATGAATTACAGTAAAGAAAACATACCTTGAAAGCGTACGGCCAATGAATAAGATACAAATCTACATAATCAAGACCAAGATTGGCCAGAGTGACTTTTAGGGCTGGTTCGACTAATTCTGTCTTGTGAAAAGTACTCCATAACTAGAAATATAAAATATCACAATTTTATTACACAATTATTTATTTTTATCATTAGCTCGTTAAACAAAAAAATATTTTATTAATACAAGGTACCTCCAGAAAGTAAGAGTATGTTGTGAGAATTTTTTTTTCCAAGGTTGGCTACACTGAGTGGTAGTGGGGGTTCTTCTGTACACAATGAGCACAGGCGGACCTTGTTAGCATGAAACCTTGCCTTAGTGTTTATTTGTGTTTAACAAGTCGATAGTAAATCCTGCTGAGTGCACGTTAACATAAATCAGGTTCCTTCTTGCTGAAGGAAAAACACTCAAAAAAATTTGGACTCATTCTGTTAAGACATTTTGAACCACCTAGCATACTCCCTTGATTTACTCCCTTTTCTTTAAAAGCTATCAAGAGGTTATGTAGGTACTTCTTTATGGGTAACCACCTGTACTTCTTAATGGGTAAAACCATCTAGTGTTTCTATGATTACCAACTTCTAGTGTTCCTATGATTACCATAGAAGATATGAAGATATTACAGAACTGCATTCACAATTCCTCAACCACTAAGTAATAAAAACATATAGTTACCTAGCCAGTAATAAAACCATATAGTTACCTTGCTAGTAATAAAAACATAAGTAACCTTGCTAGTGCTAGTAATAAAAACATATAGTTACCTTGCTAGTAATAAAAACATATAGTTACCTTGCCAGTAATAAAACCATATAGTTACCTTGCTAGTAATAAAAACATAAGTAACCTTGCTAGTGCTAGTAATAAAAACATATAGTTACCTTGCTAGTAATAAAAACATATAGTTACCTTGCCAGTAATAAAAACATATAGTTACCTTGCCAGTAATAAAACCATATAGTTACCTAGCTAGTAATAAAAACATAAGTAACCTTGCTAGTGCTAGTAATAAAAACATATATAGTTACCTTGCTAGTAATAAAAAGGTCCTCTCGTTTCACAATGCCTTCATCTATTTTTTCTTTAAGTGCTTGACCGACTTCCTTCTCATTTTGATAAATATGGGCGCAATCAATATGTCTGTAGCCAACGTCAATTGCATCTTTGACAGATTGAATTACTTTCCCTGGCTCTGCCTGAGTCAATCAATCCATGTTAATTAATACATATCTTTCTCAACCTAGATTGAAATAGGACCTATGTCCCAAAATTAACAATTTGGTTTAAAATAAGTAGCCTAAATCATAAATTTATTTTATAACAAAGAAAATGGTCACTCGTCCTTTCTCTATCAAGGGACACTTTGGAAACATCAAACTTTTTGTGTAATAAGTGTTTTTAAGTATTAAAATGAACACTTTGAGATTTCTTATACAAAAACATGTAGAGAAACAAATTCTTATAAATGAATGTTACATTTAAAATAAGCCTTTATTAGAGAAACATTTATACAAGCTACTTAACATGAAAGTGTGGAAAACTTTAATTCTCTTGAATAGAGTAGCCAAATTTTTGTGGGGGAAAAATCAATTTTATTTTAATGTTTACAACAAAACTTATGCCTTAAACATTTGAACATACTAGGGAAAAAAGTTTATACATTAAATCATATAAAATAACAGTATAGTTATTTTATATTCAAATCCCAGCGCTGGAGTGTATTTTTCTCTGTCTGTTTCCCGTAGTTGTTAATAATTATAATTTGATTTAAATTAAAATAAAATAACAGCTGGCCTCCATCATCCAAGCTTATATTTTTATTTTTTTTTAAATTTTGAGTGGGGTATCAATTAAAAGTTCCTGAAGAGTAGGTTACAAATATATATACATTTTTAAATTTTGCTTTCCTTATTGGTTTTATGAGTTAAAATATACCCCCAAAAAAATCCCTCCCCCAACCACCCTATGACGACTAGTCCTAAAATTTTGTAATAATTCATTATAATAATTTAATACCTTATTATCTTCATAAAAAGCAGGATGGGGAAATAAAAAAAAAAATGTTATTTTATTATATTATAATGTACATGCTAAATAATCTACGAAACCCTAAAAAGTACTTGGATACACGCAAGTGCTTCTCTGTGATTTTTTTAAAAAAAAATACTTAAGCTATCTTCTATCACATAATTTATAAAACTTTAAAATATCTAATTCATCATAGTACTAATACGAGGCCATGACAGATAAATACTGATTATAGATATAAGCCACTGATTAACTGAATTCATCACAATTTAATTAGAATGACTGATTATAAGAACACGGAATTTAGTAGGTAGGATCCTCTTAATCCCTAGGTGTTTGCTAATAAATTATTCTATAATCCGTCATTTGTATCCCATGATGATTAAATGGTCCCTGGCAGCATTGCTATCATTCATATTTTGAAAGCAGGAGATCCAAGCTGATTCCTGACTAAATCAGGGGCTCCATGCTTGGTGTTCACCCAGCATCAAAATATAAATGGCAAGCTACTATCCAGTTATAAATGCCAAATATAAGGTTTATACTGCTAATGAGCAACGCACCAAGCCCTGTGTTATCTATCATGTATATAGTTCATGTTATATAGTTATATAAGCCGAGTTGCGGGCTGGGAGGGCCTTCATTCATAATCAATTAGCCTTATGGGAGTTCCGGGCTGGGAGGCCCTTCATTCCTTAATCAATTGGCCTTATGGGACTTGCGGGCTGGGAGGCCCTTCATTCAAAATCAATTGGCCTTGTGGGAGTTGAAGGCTGGGAAATAGCTGTCGCTTAGAGCTTTTTGTATGATTTATAAATTAGATAGATTATATGCTTTTATTAAAAAAGTACATTTGTACAATTTATACATTTGAGATATTGCATCTGTATGCTTAATACATTCCAGTGAGGCCCAACCCACTCTTGGTATAAAAATATATTTTACTTAGGTAGATTTGCTAGATAACTAAATTAATAAAAGTATAACCTGCAAAATATAACCTTCCTTTCTTTAAATAATAATAAATTCAATTTTTGTTTGAATTTTACGAGAAATCTATCTGAATGAAATTTTGACTTTTAATTCCGAAATGTTCATACTCTTAAATTAGAAATTAATAAGTTTTTTAAAACACATAAGGGAGAGGAATGGGGTAAAAGTGAATTGAATGGTGCTGTTTTCAGAATCGAAGTACAAAATAAAAAATTCGATGGCACCGTACAATTTACTTTAACCGAGGAGTGGTTATGACATGAAGATTAAACCCCTCTCTTATTCAATCATACTAATATTTGTCACTTGTATGATGAGATAAAGGAACGTCAATTTATTTATTTTATTCTATTAGAAAGTTAATTATAATGATGCTTACCATAAATGTACCTAAACCGATAATTGGACATTTTAAACCATTGTTGAAAACAACAGATTGTACTTTCGACGCCGCCATATAGCTGCTGGTATTTTTAAGTGATACACGAAAATAAATAAAGTATAAAGTACTTTTGTATTTATTTATACAAGCAAATAAAATACGTTAAGCCAAAGCCAGTAAAAAGTAAAAATTCAAATCATATTATCATATCACTTAAACATTACATCCTATGATACTTAAAAAATAAAAAGTTACTGAAAACGAACAAAACTAAACAAAGATTTACAAATTATTAATACTTTAGATTGTGAAATCTCCATGTTTACTGGAAATTACGTTTTGTTGTTTGAAAGCGTTACTTTGATTTTCAAAAAACATCCTAATACAGATCATAGTTACAGATTCATAGTTTGCCACATAATTTTCATGATGTTGATGTAAGTATATAATTTTATTAAATACGTTATGTAAATGAAATGTCTATTAATATGGATGACCCTTGAAATTTTTCAAACATTTTGTTGGTGAAATTTGAAAATTTACATTATTTTAGGCTTGCCATAAATGAATGTAGATTATTTACTATACTAATTTTAACATAACAATTAGAAACATTCAAATTCTTTCACTTCTTCCACAAAAGTGGAATAGTCACTTTTATTAAAATGTTGTTTTCTGGAACAAGTATTATACCAAAATGTAAGCGTTTAAATAAGATTACTCTACCTTAATAAAGCAGTGTAAAAATCTGAGCTGGATTATTGTTGCAGTTCAATGTTTTAGTTTTAAGACTCCATTGCTTAAAGCAATACAAATACAGAAGAACCTCAGTTAACTATCAACCTCGGGTCTGGAGCCTTTATGAATAATCAATATGGGGGTTAACCAAGAAAGGGGCATATGTTAATTTTCAACTTGGGGCACAAAAACTTCGTCAAACCAAGAGTTTAAAATATCTTAGCTCAACCAGGCACATTTGCTTCCGAACTTACCGAAGGTAACAGAAGCTATGTGATTGTTCTGAAGAACAAAAATATTTTGTGTGTTCGAATTCAAAACTTCCAAGACAGAAATCCGTTTCAGACATCAGGGAACATTTTTGGTTCCGTGTCTGTCTGTCGGTCTGTCACTCAATTTTTGATAGCCAACATATCTTAAAAACTAAACGTCCGATTTTACTAAAATTTAAATATTAGGTCATAATTAGCTCATTGTTGGTCCCATTTTAAGTTTCAACCTTCTGTGCCTATTTGTTTCTCTTCCACATGCGCACAAACACATTGATTTACACAAAAATTCATTTATTTACACCTATATCTTTAAAACTACTGATTTGATTTGTATGAAATTTTCAAAAGTAACCTGCTGATAGCCCCAGATTAATTTGAACAGTCTGTGCTCTTTAACTTTTGCTAATTTGATATTTTAATTCATGTAAAAAATCAAAACAATTTTGGCAGATAAAAACCGGGGGAAACAATTAAATAATAATGGCTTGTTTAAGCATAAAATCAATAAAGTACGTGATAGGATGCGAGGAAGCTATGCCACACCAATTGGCAGTCTATTTTAAACATAATAATTGACTGTTAGTGCCTTCATAACTTCAATGTGCTCATGAAAAAGGCCCTGGTACCTGTATTAAGTCAGAGGTGGTTGGATGTTAGAGGATAACATAATTTGTAAAAATTCAAATGTACGAATAAATAATTTGTGTATCAATAGTCAAAGATGTTTCATTCCTCCTGCACTTACTCAACTTTTAACATTCTCTTTAACACTGAAAACCATATTTTTTAAGCCATTCTAGCCAAAAAAATAACAAATAAAAACGACGAAACCATAAAATGGTGGATATAAAAAAAAACTTTTTATAATTGACCAACTTACAAGGTAATTGCCAAGTTTTTATATATGTAAATAAGAAGAGTTATGTAATGAATAAAGCAATATATATATATCATAATTTTATTGTAATGCAAAAATGTAAAATTTACTTTTAAATTAACGATGTTTTAGGCATGAAGATGACCAGGAGGTGGTCGAAATATAGCCGAATAAAAATAACAATTTAGTTGTTTTATATATAAAAAAATTAATACCCTTCACGACCCACACCATAGAAGACTAATACATTAAATAAGGGACAACAAATGATTAACATTTTTTGAAAATTTTAAAAACAAAAAAATAACTTTAAAAGTTTAAATTAGTAAAAAGCCCTTCGAGTTGTGTGAGAGTTGGCTGTACTGCTCTTGAAGGAGGAATGTAGTAGTAGTAGTTATCTAGTACTTCCTACTAGACGGGTAGGACGAAGTACTTGTACGAACCTAGCAATTAGCCCTTATAGTAGACCCATTTTACTAGCCCGTGGCGGAGAGTTCCAGCTACTTCACACATCATAAATCTGTACATTGTACCGCCACAGCGAGTATGGTGTGATTATTAGTGTGCTTCAAAGTGCAGGCATGGGTGAAGAGAACCCCTTAGGGGGTATCCCTCGCCCTTCACCATCTTCGATTCATAGATACAAATCATAGCATCATGACATGGGATCAAACCCACAACATCAAAGCTAGGGGAAGAGAACCCCTCAAGGGGTGTCCCTCGCCCTGCTCTGTCCACGATTCATAGAAGCAATTCAGAATATTATCGCACGGGATCAATAATCCACAACCTTGAGTCGCCTCAACTCATGATAGCTGGTGGGCATCTAGAACCCCTCGGCCTTGCTAGCTCCCTGAAGAGGAGTAATGCAAGTCTGACAGCGGCTGTGGGCCAATGCATTGGACGCGTGTTAGGAAAACACCCTTTTATAGAACACTATGGCAGCTAACAGCAAACCCAAGAGTGAACTAAACTGAATATACATAGAATACCCTAAATGGGCCAGAGTTTGTTACATCTTTACATCTCCTTAGGATGAACCAATAGGGCATCTAAAAAGGGATAACCATAGGGGATGGGCAGCAGGATTATAGAGATGTCTTTTGGATCAGTAGCACTACTCAAGTTATTGAGGATAAAATCAGTCAGAGTTAAAAAAAGAAAAGACGAGCTGTCTTTAAAATAATATATTTTAACTTCATAAATTTTAAATAAAAATTTCGGGTCAAACACTTGTAAATAGTTCAACAGTAGGTACTACATAATTAAACATACAAAATAACTTTTTTTAAAATGCTTAACATAGGTTATAACAAACTGTGCTGAATTAAATTATTAAAAAAATAAATCAATAATCAAAATATACATTGATACAAATTGGTAAAAAATATGTTAAGTAAAAATGTAACAATATATTTATTTATTTGTAACAGAATTTGTGGCAATTTTTCTTTAGATAACGTTTTGCAAAATGTTGAGATTGGCAATATACCTTCTGCTAATATTAATATTGTTTAGATTAGAATAGATTTTTTAACAATATGTAAGAAAATTGTATTTGTATAATAAATCTTAAAAATTATATCTTGGAATTCTTATTCCAATTTCGGAATAGTAATTCCAGCAAGGAATAGGAATTCTAATAAGCAAGGAATTCCAAGATTAGGAAATTTCCAAAAAGCAAACTAATATGTCACATATTGTCACCAACATTACAAATCTTGTAAGTGCCTTCTTCTTCACTGAAAAGTCGAAAAAACTTTATTCATATTTTAGTGCAATATGTATATATATTTTTACTCTTGAGTTTTATCATTTTGAAACTATTTTCCCCCATTTAAAAATACAGAGAAACAATTTTAATACATTAACACAAGATATTGGAAGTGTACTTTTGACATATTTATGTACTTACAACGAAGTGGAATTGTTGGCGACGTAGTATAAATCATTGTTTTTAGTATACAAATATTCCTTTGTAATTTTTTAACTTTCTGTGAATTTAAAAAGAAAATAGATATTAAAGAAAAGAAAAAAGAAATATACTATATATTATATTTGGCACTTCTTTAGATTGTTACTCCCCTTATAAAAACCAGAGGGTAGTAACACTCTAAAGAAGGTGTACGGAGTGTTCTTCTTTAGACTGTTACTCCCCTTATCAAAACAGAAGAGGGATATTCCTTTGTCCCAAAGTACATTGGACTAAACATCCCTTTTTTTATTAATAGATATTTAGTCAAAGTCATTTTTATTCTAAAACAACATAGGGGAGTAACAATCTAAAGAAGTACCTTATAATCCTGATGAAGTTATTAAAAATCAAATATTTTCATTTTCAACTCCACAGTTAATGGAATGCTATTTTTTTTAAAAAATCCATTTTAAAAAAAATTGAACAACAACTTCCAAACCATTTATAAGTGGTCAAGAAAATAAATCAATATTGATTGGTCCGCTACTTTATTTTTTTCTACAAAGTAACCACACTCAACAAGTATGGCTTTATATTTTGTTAGGAACTATAAACAAATAAAACAAATTATAATTATAAAATCAAAAACAGGAAAATTGCGACAATTATAATAAAATTTTATTTATCACAATAATTGGTTTAGGCAATAAGCGATATTAACTTTTATAATTATAATTTTTTCCCTTCATTTCATATTATATATTTTAGCGATAAAAATTATCCTAATTTATTATTTTTTTGTTATTTTTTTTTTTTTATATATATATATCGGTAGTAGAGAATTTATTTTATACATTGGAAAAAGAAATATAAAGTAAACTTATTAAGCTAAAAATAATAAACAGAGTTTAATTACTCCACAAGTTTTAATTAAGTTACAATACTCTGAAGTAAATCAAATAAGTAGTTTTTGAAAGCTTTTTTAGGATTCCGTTACACATACATTCTTAATAACAAATAAATGTTTGCTCCTTGATTTAAATTATGATAGTAATATGTTCTCCTGGGTATACATGTTATGTAATGTTGTCCAAGCCCCCAAAAAACAAATCATAAATAAATAATATATTCTCTACTTTACAAAGACAGAGTGACTCATTTATGGATCTGACAAAAGCAGCAAATTATTTATTTCAAGATAAATTAAATAAATGTATCCTCTTATAAATAAAAGCTATACATAGCCAGCGGTTGTAACTGACTTAACAGATTGTGTATAGCATTGTTAAAATGTAAAAAAAAAGTCCAATAAATGGATTCCTCTACGTAATCCACAACAAACTAATGTTGTGTAGTGTGGTTTGGATAATAAAGAAAAATAGATAATAAAAATTCATCAAAAAAAGGAAAGATGTAAAATAATAAATCAATCACATTAGAACAAAAAGCATCTTTGTTTATTTATCTGAGGTACAACAACGCTCTTTTGAGGAATTAATTAACCGGTGGCTTTTGATTTTTTTCCATGAAGCCAGTTCGGATAATTGAACATTCAGATAACTAACATTGAGATAATCAACGCTTTACTGTACCTACAACTTAAATATATTGCTGGCTTGGAGATAAATATACAAGTAAGGAGTGAACAACATAGTTTAGACTCCATTCATAACGTGGAATCGAGTTTATTGATGTACTATCGAAGAAGATAAGTAAAAAGTGATGAATTTATCCAATTTAATAGTTTAGGGCATTGGAAGAACAATGTTACCACCTTTTTACAATAGCTGAATAAAATGGCACCCTTTTTGAGCATTACATATGTGCATAAGATAAAATTTCACGTATTTTTTTTTGCGTTTTTTAAATTACACATTAATCTTTTTAAAAAAACAAACGTGTCTTTAAAAGACATTACTAACAATATTTTAAGATTTCTATTAAGAAAAATCAAGAAAAAAAAAGTTTTTTTTTTTTTTTTTTCAAGACAAAACAGTCTAAATTAGAAAATATTATTCAGGATAGTGTGTCAAAAAATATTAACAAAAAAGTTTTAATATTAGGTTTGTCCAAACCAAGCTATGTACCGGGATCGCCATAGGCATGTGTAATGGGCAAAAGCTGTTCCAACCCAACTTGTGACAGTATTTCGTACCGTCCTCCAAACTGTTTCCAACCTGTGCAGGGATCGTTAGCGAACTATTTACCGTAATGTCCAAACGATCCTCTGACAATACCAAGTACTAGGTTTGAATGGCATGTGCAGTTATGTCAATCGTCACACATGTCAACAGGAAGGTTCTTTAACTGTTAGGTTTCCTTGAATATTTTTAATACGGTGCGAATTATAGTATTTAATCTGTTCCAACCTGAAATGATTTTATTACAGTACAATGTTAGCACATGCATATAAAAAGATTCCTGAACGATCCCTGGGATGATACAAAGGACGGTACAAATAGGGGACAACCCCCTTAACTTAGGGGACTTAACCCCCCTTAACTTAGGGGACTTAACCTCCATAACTTAGGAGACTTAACCCCCCGGTTGGAACAAACCTATTAGAGATAATGGCAAGCCTCCTTGATAAATTATTGAAAAATTTGCACAGTTGTAAAACATTTTTTTTTTTTATACACCCCATAATAGAGAGACATCAATAAAAACCTTAAATTGGTTAGCAGATGAGTTAACATAATGACATACTTAATATTATATACTGGAATTTGATTTTTTAGTTAAATTAATTAAATAAAAATGTATGGAACCTTTGTAACTTCTTGACAAAGAATAAAAAAAACTTGATCATAGCATAAATAAAACATTTTCATGTTGAAAATATATATACTTTTCATTAAATAATAATAACAATTAACAAATAAATATGGTACATAAAAGGTTTAACATTATTTTAAAACTAATTAATAAATATCTTACAAAAAATGTTTAACTTGGTTAAAAAAAAACTTAGTAACAGAGAGTTCTTGCATTCCACATCTTCGAATATCCCTCCCGTTAGTACAACAAACAGTGGATACTAAAAGACTAATTTTTTTTGTTAGTATCTGTAGATCATAAAAACTAAATGGTGATAATTTGGAAGAACTTAAAATGACGCAGTTAAATGATCTCAGGAAAAATATCACCATCCTCATCATTGAGAAAAGAGTTAGTGAACTTAAAATTTAGAACATGAAAAGGACAAATTATTATAGAACATTAATTTATGTATGTTCTATAAATATTTGTCTTCGTTCTACACTAGAGGACAGAAACCACTAGTAGAATTTTAAAGCACCCTTACTGACCTTTTCTTATTTTTGCTCATCAATTCGCCAGTTTAAGTGTCCTCAGTGATTTTTTTTAAATCTCAAATTGTGCTCTTGTAGGCAAGAAGGCCGACTCTTGTTTCTAAACTATAACTATTTTCACAATTGTTAACGAGTAACAAATTTTTTAATATGATTTTCACAAGAGCAGCAAAATAATATTATTTAATTCATTTTAGAAATATAACTTCGACTTAGGCTTTTAATTTCCCACCTTCCGTTTGTAATCCTTAATAATACAAAAATGTAGAAAAATTATTATTCTTATATTCTTTTTACTTTATTAGTATTGGAAATGCAAGAACTCTAAAAGTAAAAACTATTTATTGTAAATATGTATACGAAAATATAGTTGTTTATTAATAGCATACCTACTTGGCTGGAATAGTTTAACTTGGATAATATTAAACAAAAAAAATTATTACAAATAAATTAATTTACTGATTATCATTATTGTTATAATAATTAATTAACTATATTTTCTAATTTTTTTTTCTTTCTATATTTCTCTTCGAAATGAGATATTTAGAATTTAATTATCTTATTAAAAATATATTATAGAGACCACAATAAGATGATCTGTAATAACTTTTCACCTATTTTTTTTTTACTTTTATTAAAAGAGTACTAGAGATCTTAATTTGATAACAATATATTATTTATTATACTACATTTTAACTGTCATGTTACTGTACAGTAAAAAACATTTTATTTTCTTTTGTATTACTTTATAAAAAATTACCTATCTGAAAACATAATAAAAATAATTGTAATGCTTTTAATAATAGTAAAAACGTTATTGACCCTAATGCAGTTGAAGCAAAAAAAAAAGATATATATATTTATAAATATAAAAGTAAAATAAAATATAAAAAATAAATAAATAATATATAATAATAAATAATATAAAAATAAAATAAATATAAAAAAAGTAAAATTCTCTAAGCAATTTTATTAAATAAATGTTAGACCTAATTCTTTTAGAATAACATAAATTAAAACCCGGCATTGTGGGGGGGGGGGGGGGCAGCGCCAGGGGGCCCTACCAATGTATGTCGAGCGGGGCCCCCAATCCTGTATGCAAGAGGTTTTTTTTTTTTTTTGCTCATCGATTCTTTTTGGCGAGGGGTCCCCAAAAATTTCTTGCAGGGGGGGCCCCCAATGGTCTAGCTACGCCACTGATTGAAACGGGTTTAAACAAAGCAGCTTTCAGCTTTTCATTAGGCCATCATCATTGAGGAAGAAATTGAGTTAAATTAATTAAAATCACTTCGGAGGCCACTAGAGTGCAGGAGGAAGCAGCTTGGGCGTGGTCAGTAATTGGATGGGTGACCGTTTTGTACTAAATGATTTTTTTAAAAAAAATGTATACATTATTTTTATTTCATTTATTTAATTATTTGAATTTTGACACATGTAAACAAACTTTGACGTTAAACAAAAGTATCGCAATAATTAATAATAATTATGTTCGCTTATAACTTTGAAACTAATTAATGGAATTTCATCGGTTTTTTTTATATACTTGTTCCTTATTTTTTACTGGTTCCAACAATATTGCTATGTCAAAAACTTATTTGTCAAAGTTTCAAAATTCAAAAATCGATAACTTCAAATTTGCGACCAATATCAAAATTAAATATAGTGGATTTGTTTTGTCATACAGAGAGGTACTTTCGTGCAAAATTTCAACTCGATCAGACCAATTTTCGATTTTTTACATTTTTTTTTAATTTTTGCTAACTTGGAAAACTAGGTTCAAAATGGCGGAAAATGTTGATTTTCCGGGTGGCACAACTAGAAGTAAGGACTGATTTGCTGCCAAGTTTCAATCCCTAGGTTAAATACCCTGGGCGCTACGATGATAACACACATACAGATGTCATGCTGAAAACCACGTCTTAAAAACACCCAAAACGGATAATTCAGTTGAAATCTCAAAAAAAAAAAAAAAAAAAAAAAAAAAAAAAAAAAAAAAAAAAAAAAAATGGGCGAGAACATAACTTTTCCTACCATATGTGAGGAAAAGTAAAAACAATTAGTGAGAGGTGAGCCTATTCCCTGTCATTAGATGGAATTTATTTAATTCCTTTAAGATGATCTTTTATCTAACATAATTCTAATTTGACAAGGAACAATTACATATTTTTTTCTTGTAAACATACGGCACAACTTGTTTTTCTAAATGGACTTTATTTTTATTAATTTTTAATTTTAGAATATGGAATTCATATGGAGAGACACCACTTTTAGAATAGTGTTACTTTAAAATTTCATTACCCTTCTATTGCTGCTGTTTTGATAAGGAGCAGTATTTTTCTTAATCATTTTCAGTGCTTCATGACAGGCTGATGAGTATTCTTATTTCTTAGGTATTAACTGTGTGTTCCATGGCACGTTAACTCCCAAACAATTAATTATAAAATAATGAAAGGATTAAGAAGGCACAGAAAGGTGCTTGAATTTGTTAAGGGTTTTCATAGCAGCTGCATTCAAGTAAATAAAACATTTTTGTTTACCTATAACTTGATAACAATATTAGAAAATAGTATATTATGTTACTAGGCTGTGAAGTGAGTTTTTTCTTTACCGCGGCAATTACATTTACTGTCGAGCGAAGCGAGACAGTAAATATTGCCAAGGTAAAGAAAAAACACTTCACAGTCGCGTAGCATATGCTATTTTTTCCGAGGTAGCAGACAACGAAAAAACATTAAATATTAATCACTAATCAATATATAATAATAACAAATATTAGTACATACTTAAGACTTAAAAAAAGAAACCTTAAAAAGAGGTTACACTATAAGAAAAGATAAATAAAACGCATTGACATCTAGCGGATTTTAATCGTACTAGAAGCATTTCTACAAAGACTGCAGCGGTACTAACGGAAGTTTTGACAACTACCCGCCGGACATAAAAAATCTTTTAGTTCCTTGGACGTAAAAGATTTTTTCTTTACAGCTAGGAGTAATGAAAAGATTTTTTAAGTCCACATAATGAAAAAATGGATTTTAGCTATGTTTTTCAGGCTCTAAAGTTACTATTTTACAGCCTACCTCGGAAAAAATATGTTTTTTTAAATGCAAGTTATAATTTTTGCTTGCATTTTCTACCTCTCCTTCGATGAACTAATACTGATTTAAAATAAGGGTTTAAATCAAATTCATATCAAGGATTTGGTATAATCAACATGTTTAGTTAAGAAATGTAGATATGAGAACCAAAATTATTTGTCCACGCTCTCTCTCAAATGCCCGTATATTTATATTACATGTCTATAAGTAAAACTAAAGTACCACACTTTCCAAGGTAGTTTTTTTAAAAAGTAAATATAATTTGCATAAAATTTTACCTTTTTTTTGTTTACGTTAACTAATAATTATTATTATCATACTAAATAACTAGATTATTTTTAGAATAGTACAAAAATTGAACCATGAACCAAAAGGAATGTTATTTCTTCAAATAATACAAACATTTTGTGGTTCATGAAAATAATATTTTGGGATTAACTGTATTTTTTTTTTTTTTTTAATAAATAGATTGGAAGAGATATGAGAGAAAAAAAATTATTACATTTCTTTTTACAAAAAAGCAATAACATTTAACAAATTTCTTATCATAATAAAAGTTTATTTGTAGAATCCAAAGAGGTTTAATTAAAATATATTATTAATTATCTTAAATAATAAAAATATAATTAAGGAAGCTTTTCGATATAGTATAGGCACTGTAAGGAAAACTTTAATTAAGCAGGATTTTTTTATTTTTATAAGCTAAACGCCTCAAATTTATTTTTGATATACATTTTTTATAAATTAAAATAATTTACAAAAAGATAAGTATTTATTTATTAGGGTGTTTTCGACGGGTACAGTAAATTTAAGGCGTAAAATAAAACTGCAGTAAGAATGTATATAAAACAATTTTACTGATTCTAATAATAAACAATGACTCTCTTACACTCTTTGAGTAATAAGCTTTTTTCCACTCTTGGGTTCAAAACATGTAGGTGGGTCCATTAGGATTAGAGGCAAGTCCACTTGATTAATTGTTCAAATATGTCTTACCTCTTCAAATTTTGATTCAAAACATGTAGGTGGGTCCATTAGGATTAGAGGCAAGTCCACTTGATTAATTGTTCAAATATGTCTTACCTCTTCAAATTTTGAACATCACCAGATCTTTTAGTAAATAACCTTGGTTTCAGGCACACAAATAAGACTCACCGCACCCTATAGACTTTTTATCGACCCATAGTTTAGTCTGATTGGGTTCATCAGCACACACCAGACTAACTTAACTATTTAATTGGTTGTTAGTCTGCAGAGGGAGCCAGCGTGGCCGAGGAGCTTTAGGCACTCGCCCAGCTATCAATGAATCGAGGTTCGATCCCTCGAACAATGACCGTGATGCTCTGATTTAAATAGCTCACTGATGACCACACCATACCCGCTTCGACTGTACAATGTACAGGTATGATGTGGGAAGTGGCTGGAACTCTCCACCACGGGGTTAGTAAAATGGGCCCAGTGTGGTCTGATTGCTAGGTTTGAACAAGTGGTTCGTCCTTCCCATCTAACCACTACTACTAAAAGTCTGCAGACAGTCTTATTAACAAAATAATCGGCCAATTGCTTTTACTCAGTTGCTTAATTTAGTCATTTTACTAATCAAGCAGTCCCAAAGTCAGTAGTGTGAGGTGAGTTTAACCGCTTGTAAAAAACTAATCCCCAATCAAGAAGTCTGTAGTGTGCGGTGAGTCTAACCGCTTGTAAAACACTAATCCCCCATCAAGAAGTCTGTAGCGTGCGGTGAGTCTAACCTCTTGTAAAACACTAATCCCCAATCAAGAAGTCTGTAGTATGTGCTGAGTCTAACACTTGTAAAACACAAACTAACTTAATCAAATTAAGATAATCTCTAAAATATTTGATTTCTTTATTCCTAAGTAGTCTTCTTCTTCCCTAATATTTCTTGCTTTGTTTTAAATCAGAGAACTTGTTACCTAAACAAATGTGTCTCGAAGAAATTCTTAGGCTTTTAGAATAAACATTTTAACTTAGACTAAACATTTTAAATTAATATGTTATAAATGGGTATAATCTCTTTTTAACAGTATTACCAGCATAATTAATTAGCTCATTTAGTTTGAAATTGGACTAACAAATTTAATTAAGGTAATGCCTTAAAATAAATTCATTTTTAATGTTGGAATGCTACCTTATAATTTACTTCAATTTAGTGAAATTATAGATTTATCCTTCACTAAACCCTTACACTTACACAATTGATGCAATCAATAATAACACACTTGCTCAGTAGGTAGTGTGCTTAAAACATATTTATAATATTTGCACGTACTAATACGCCAACTAAAGTAGAAAGTTATAAATGAGTAACAAGGAATTTCAAGACTATAATATTCTCAGAGAAGCAGTAAATATAAAATTTTGGTCAAGTGGATAGGGACCTCTATCCCTAAGCATAGAGGCGCACAAGCTCTCTGATCACAGCTCTTCACACTAACGTTTTAAACCATAATAATAAAAATTATATATATGCAATAATAAAAAAAAATACCACACAACCAAATAAATCCCTATTTCTTTTTCTTTCTCAATAAAAGGCAATTCACTTTAAATAAAATATCATACGTAATTTTGAATAAAATTATAAAGTATTCACCTATTATTTTGTATTACTCTGTGTGTGTATAAATGTTCACCATCAACAAACTGTCTTTGGCCATAAATTAAATTCTCGAATAAAGGATTTGATATCTTTAAGTGAAAAGTTATTTATGAATTATTTAGGGCAAACAGGAGAAGTTTTTATGAAACAGCAGCTCTAATATTAACAAAATCCCCTGAAATATGGTCGAGGAGCTTATTGCCCATGATCTTTCATGGGACCTCAAGCCCAAATAATTCTGTTTATTTTTAAGAAGTGAGGATATTCAATTCTACCAGTCTTCTCTTACACAACTCAATAAGTAGCTTAGACTCAAATGGACAACACCACAACTTCCATGGCTCAAAGAGGATTGTCCCTACAACGTGCCCACACCTTGTCCATGGACAGAAGAGGAAGGACAATTTTTTGGTCCACCTCAACACCGCAAGGTTGAAAAGGATCCGACTAAGTAAGTAAGTAAATTCTACCTTTAACAAGGTGGAATTTACTATTAATATTAAAAGTTACCTTAATAAATTCCAAAACTTTTACTTAAAAGTTAATACTTAAAAACTGGTACTTTTAAACAAATTTAATTTATTGCGGACATCGCCTCTGGCTATTTCCTACAAATTTAGTTGATTCTTTCTTCCAATTTAGTCCTTAATTTTTATGTTTTCATACATCCCTTTGCATTAAGATGGTATTAAACATAATTTTATTAAACATTGGGTGTATAAAATGTTGGAAAAAAAAAAAAAAAAACAATTCTAATACCTCCTTACTACTGAAGAGTGTAATAGACAATATTTTCAATATAAAACTTTATTAAACATGCGTAACAGTAAAATTTTAGCTTTTTTATTTAAAAAAAAGAATAAATAAATAAATTATCATCATACTCATAATTATGGCATTGATTTTGACTGTATTTTTATTAGTTGAACACAACAAAACGGGATATTTATAAGTATAGTCTACTTATTTGTACCAACTACTTTGGATTCCATAATTTACATTATTTTCCTTCAACATAATATATTATACTCGATGCATTTATAAAACAAGAGAACATAATTATATACATCATTGAATCTTTTACAAAAATTGTTCTTTATCACAGTGAGGCATCTTTGAAAGCAAAATGTCTAACAATTGTCATTTATAATAAAAACTACTCAAATAAAAATTTTTAACAGTAAAAAAATCTTAAGAAAGTAAATAAATAGTATTAGAAATATTAAAGACAACTAATATGTGCGCACCTTTCAACCGAAAAATAAATAATGTGCAAAAGTTAAAATGATAAAAATCATAATTTAACTTATATTTTGGCTAATATGAGAATTATTAATGGTAAACAATATAATTATAATTAAATGAAATATTATTAGTCTTATACTTCAAAGATCAAGTAATATTACATTTTTTAATTATTCTCAAATCAATGAATTTGATCTATCCGAAGAAGTAGGATTAAAACCAAACAAAACATACTGGCCAGGTTTGCATAAAAATACTTCCATTCATTCAACTAAAATTTTAGAATGTTAGTTCTCAAAACGGGTGGCAGGAATATTTCAATATTTGTACTTTTGCTAATTTCACCTCAATTCGTTTGGTAAATTGAAGATTAGTTACTCACGAGTACAGAATAGCACAATCTATTCTGTGATTGTGCCATTCTGTACGTTTGTGAAAAAATCAAAAACAATAATAACAAGGGAACAGTAAGCTGAGAAATATAAGTATACTTAAGGAAATTCATTGATTTATTTATAATGATTTTAACTATGATTTTGATGATCCTTGATAAACAAAATAAAATATTATTATAATTATAAACAAATTAAATTTTATAATTTAAACAAATTATAAACAAAAATTCACCTACCAAAGATGCTCTATATAAATTATACATTCAAAATAAAAAAAAAATAAAAATAAAAATATACACAGCTGATTGTAAGAAAATTGATTTTTTGTTTAATATATCGAGGCTAAATTTGTATATTTTATTCTCCCCTTATTAAGTCTTTAAAAGAAATACTTTATTTATAAAATATTAGAATTGATGATTTTTCTTTGCTATTTGCTAAGAAAAAAAGAGGCCGTCCGTTTTGTTAAAAAAAAAAATTGTATGAGGTAGTCATCCACACTTCAGGTGAAATTTCTTCTAGACTTCTTCATTAAATGCAAGTAGACAACCAACAGCTCCAAAATAACCCTAGAAATTAGATATAAAAATAAATCACAGTAACATTGAGCAAGTAAAATTTAAGGTAACATATATACTTGTTTTGACACATTAGTTTCTTAAATCTAAATGAAGTTGGACGAAACGAAATTGATGGTTCCAGAATAGTATAGCGTCTAGTGCGGAAAGTAGCATTTTGCATGTGAGTGTGGAGTTTGCACCCGAGTGACAGCAAGGGTAGTAAAACCACACAAGCAAAGCAAAATGCCCTTTTCGCACGAGTTGCGAACCGTACTTTATCTACGATTGTTAGATTTTAATAATAAATACAGAAATAAATAAAAAATTAACTTCCTGTATGTAAGTTCGTATTTTTCTTTTGATAATGATGATATTAATTCATTAGTTGTATTTTGTGCCGAATTAATTGTTTTGGGAGGCGTATTATTTTCCTCATATTCGTCTTAATCACTTAACTCTATATAAACTGTTACATTTATAAAGCAAACAGCAAATTATTTTTGTTAAATGTAAACAAACTCGCTAATTGTGTGTAAAGGAGAATAATTCAGAATTATGAGACGCGCATGCACAATGAATCACTTTCGGATCTAAACAGAGATACAATGTTCATATTTTGTGACAATTGTAGATAAAAAAAATTGTAACAGAAATTTAATTTTGAGAAGAAATGAGTGGAGGAAGATTTTTATCCTATACAATTTTCACCCATTGCATAACTGCTTCATCTACGTCTTCATATTTAGGATCTCTCGATCTATTTTTGAAATCTCTACTTGTTTGGTATAGTTTAAATATTGAATCCAGGTTTTTCAAAACTGTACACACTGAACTCGGAGCGATTTTATATTACGGGATACTTCATTGCTCTAAATTCCTTTATAAACACCTTTGAATAAATTTGAATAAAATTAGAGAGTAATTTACGCTGTAAAATTTCAAGAGATTTATAAACGTCCAAAACGATTTCTCTATACTGATCAAAGATGTTCCTAAATCCACGTAAACTAATGAAGGTAGAATATGAAAAATTATTAGAGTGCTAGTGCAAGAAAATAGTAAGAAAATAAAGGAATGCAAAATCACTTCCAGTATTAATTCATAGGAAGCTTGTCGGTTGAATCTTTATCCTTAAATAATAATTTTATTTTAATTTTGTTCATTATAGAGAAATTATTTTCGTTCTGTAGAAACACTATGTACAGAATTTGTGGTAACATAAAAAAATTTGATACATAGAGAATTTTGTTGTATAGAAGTTTGGTCCATTTATTATTAGGGTCCATTTCCCAGACTTTATTATGCACTTAACGCATTCTGAATTTCATACTTGACTGATTATTTATTAAAGCAATTATATTAAATAATAAAGTCAATTCAGAAAAAAATAATTTATTACTTTTATTAAAGAAAGTAGCAGATCTATTCTGCAAATTCTGTCCACGACAATTTACACAGTAATAAAATGACAAACATAGGGGATAGTGATCTTGTCTCTTCCTAAAGCACTCATCCAGCATCTCGTTAAGTGAGTTGCTTATGATGTATTCCATAAGTTAATGAGCATATGGCACTTAATTATAGTTACCAACTGAGTCATTAACAACTAGATATTCAAACTTAAAAAACAGGTAGGATAAAACTTAAATAAAAAGTTGATGATACAGACTCCTTAGAGCCCTATTGTGATAAGAAAAACTAAATATTGATTTTTTTTCAATTCTTGAAAGAAACCCAAAGAATAATGCTACAAAAAGTTAAATAAAATTAAACAGTACAACAGTAATAGAATTAACATTAAACCATTCAACATGTCTACAAATTTGGGAACGTACCTCTGAGGCGGGTTTAAATAATACCAAATGATACGATTTAAAAGTGAATCTTTTGAAAATTTGTTGTTAGGATCCTCTGTGGATAAAAACACCAGTGGGCCTGGCAGACCTTTATGGTTCAGTCCAAGACACAAGGAAAAGAGTGGCGGAGTTTAGAAGGGTGATCTTGGATCCACTATTATTGATCCAACCACCACCAGCTTTAGCACAACATGGAACCGCAGTGGATACTAACACATTCAATGGGTTATGCTGGGTCGAAATTGATAAAAGAATATCATTTGTGCAAATTTGTCAAAAAGATTAATGATAATTGAATTAGCCAATGCTTCAACAACCCTTGGTTATTATCAGAGCTAAAAAAGTGAAAATAAAAATACATTATTGAAGTATTATTTACCTCATGTTCAAGGAAGAGAGCTTTAAGTGTTCCTTGAGACCAGTAGTCCATGGCATAAGCCAAAAGTTTCATGGAAATAGGATTCACTCGTAAGAAATTTCCAACAAAGAATACCTGATACAAAATAAAAAAAACCCATCATATTATAATTTCATCTATATATATAAAATTAAAGTTTTGTCTGTACATTGGTCAGAATTGCAAGATCTTTCATACATTCCAAAAACTCAACCCGCCCTTAACTTTTTTCATGAATCAAAGTTATTAACAATTTTATAAAAAAAAATAGGTTGACTAAGCACCAGTATATATTAAGTGACAAAACCCTCTGACTCACTAATCAAAATGTTTGGGTACTTCTAGACCACATAGACCTTTCGTTATTTTTGCGTTTGGTCGGAAATTGCCGAAATTAGCCCAACCAACTGGAAAATTTAAAAAAAAAAAAATAAGATAATAAAAATAAAGATGGCAGAGGCAACTATAAAATTTGTTTAGAGGCTTGTTGAGGCTAAATAGTAAGTCATATCGGAAAGCAGATTGCACCAGCGGTAACTGATTTTAAAAGATCTACAACTTTGGTCCTATGACTTTTTGTCGTACCTCCAACGGTTCTACCTTAAATAGAGCTACATTTGATTTTTTTTTTTTAAATTTTTTACTTGGAGCTCTTATGGCGTCCGTAATTGTAGACCGATTTAATTGCTGATTGGGGTGCTTAAACCTCCCACTAATGCTCTTTAAATTGAATAATTATTATTTTATTAATTGGTCCTAGAACTAGAGTTATTAAATATTTACTGGTGCAACTGCCGTATTGAGAGAAGAGACTGATAATTAAATTAATGCACAATTGGTTGATGATTGTTTAGTGACTTCCCAGTCTAATTGGTTTTAATACGTTTATTTACTAATTTATTATTTTTTTTAGCATAGTTATTTATTGCTATTACTATATTACTTAGCTTTGATTGGCCCTTTTTTTTATATACATAAATAGACTCCAAACTACGATTTAGAGAGTATTATATAATTCTCTTAGTAATGGAATGAATGATGTATAATATAGTCCTGATTGTATTCCTAGAAGGCTTGGAAAAAAAAACTATTTAGGCATTTCATTTAATTGCTCGGCCTATATGAAAATAGGAAACATAGCATGAGCCCGTGCGGAGCGAGGGGTGAAGGCTAGTTATACTCTAAATGTCTCGTAATATTAAGTCCAAAAAATCAAAACATTAAGATTACAATATGATTACCTTGTCAATTTTCTCATTGACAGCACACATTCTGGCTATAGAACCTATGTTATTTGTGATAGTAACTAGAGTGGCACGAGCCAAATCCTCCTTGGAAACTGAAGTCCTCTTATCACCTGAGATCATTTGGCCAAAACTAAAACAGACATAATCACAATATTAGTATTATTTTTTTCTTAGTTAAAAGCAATGTAAAAATATCTTATCTACGATTATACGCCCTAGTGCGGTAAAAAAGAAGAATTCTTCATCTAAACACACGATTAGTGAGTTTGCTTACATTTAACAAAACTAATTTGCTGTTTGTTTAATTAAATATGTAAATGAGAATTTGTCCTTCATATTTACCCACTCAAAAAGAAGGGTTAATTAAAGTAACTGTTCATATCAAGTTTTTAGTGAAAAACAATGATTGATTTGTCATTATGATGAAAATGAGGAGAATAATACATTAATGTCATCTTTATCAAAAGAGAAATACGAACTCACATACAGGAAGTTTATTAAATATTTTTTCTGTATTTATTATTAAAATCCAACAATCATAGATAAAGTACAGTATGCAACTCGTGCAAAAACTGCATTTTGCTTTGCTTGTGTGGCTTTACTACCCTCACTGTCGCTAGGGTGCAAACTCCACACTTGCATGCAAAGTGCTATTTTCCACACTATTCCGCACTAGACGCGTAGTGTACTATTAAATATGTTTTAGATCTATAAACTAAATAGGTAAGATTCATAATTATGAAGTGGTACCACAAAATCTCAGTCAAAATATACTATCATAAATAATAATAATAAATACAGGGTATGCATCTTGATAAAAAGCAGCAAAAGAGGCTTTTTAGGAGTAGAATCACCTCCCAAAGTATTTATGTTACGATACAGAACACCCTGTATATGTGAAAAACATTGGAAACACCACTTTGTATTTTATTTTATTTACTTTAAGAAAGTAATAAACTTTTAAGCTAGAGGCTCCCACTATAATTACAGATATAATCAATTAAAAAGGTGATATTTTCTAACCTGCTTGCAACTAAGTCTCCAGGGAGATCGAAACGATCATAGTCACCACCGTAGATATCTTTGACTAACTTATCTACTCTGGTGTTGTCTCCTTTTGTAGCTAATTCTATTGCTTCTTCAAAGGTTTTACAACCTGTAAGTAAACAGCAGAGGCCTAGGAATGTACCACCGCCCAAACTAAAAAACAAAGAAGAATACATTCAAATATGTCATGTAAAGCAAAGAAAACACTAGCAAAATCACCTTGCAACTTTTTTTTCCATGCTCGATAGGTTTGTGTTATTGAGAATTACAAATGTTTTTTATTTTATCGATTTCACATATTTTGCTCATTAAAATGATTAAACTTCTAAGCCAAGAAAGACAGAAAGGTGCGGTTGGCAATATTCAAAAGTTCATAAATTTCACTTTAAAAATGTTCAATTTAAGTTCAGATATAGGATGTCAAAACATAGTTCGGGAACAGAAGAATTTACGCTTGTGATTTTTTGAAAATTTTATTTTTTTAGTTTTTTGGTCTGATAGCACTTCTCTCCTTACTGTTTCAGCAAAGTGCAAATCATACCAAAATTGTCCATTTAATGTGACACCTTGGTCGCATGTATATCTTTGATTGTTTGGAGTCAACAGACCTAAATGTTTTCAAAGTCTATTCCTCATAAAGTACATTCTTAAAACTTTATAGTAGTGCGAAACACTTAACTCTGAAGCAAAGTTCAACAAAGTGAAGAATTGAACAATACCTATAAATACCTAACGGTACTTTCGGACCGCAGGTGAATGAAAATCATAAAAAAAGTGGAAGAAAAGTACTAATAGACGACCACACTAACAAAGCCAGTTTACTAACAAAGAAAATACAAAAAAGGGTACTTTACTATTGATATTAAAAAAAATTGTGTTTTTGAGATAAAATATTCAACATTTTAAGAAAAAAATTGTATAGCTTTGTATTTTTTAAAAAAATTCCAACATTTTTTAATAGTTTAAGTGAGATCTCACACTTTACTGTATAAATTCTTATCCTAATAGATTTGAGATCGGCATTTTAAGATTCCTATTATTATTATTTTTTATTTTTTTTTTTAAATCTAACACATACACTTTTTGTTTTTACTTTTTAATTAATGTAGAACTTACTGAACCTTTAGCAGAAAACCAAAATGTTCATTAATCTTTATTTATGCCTCAATCGACAGTTGCATTATGGCACTAGACGTAAAAAAGAAACAACTATACAAGTCCTTATAGAGATTAATAATGTGGAACATAAGCTTTGTGAAGTGTTAACTTTATGGGGATTGCATTAAGAGATTATTTAAGATATTTGAACTTTGGTTCCTGGTAGAGTGTCTTAATCCTTTAAATCACACTAATTCCTCTTTATTCAATTAAATAATTAAATAAAATTATTTATAAATTGATTTATTTTAATAAGAAAGAGTTCTAGATCTTCATGCTTACTATGAAGTGTGCATGTTATTATTATTATTTTTTTTTCTTTATGTCTATTAACATAAATAACATTACCTTATTAGTGGAAGATTATTTTTAAACATAGTTACCTGGTTCCTGATATTCTTTTGTAGTTGTCTGGTCCATATACTGCTAATATACTGACTCCTGACCCAATATTAACGACCTGAAATTATAATATAAAATAGAAATACAGTCGCACGATATTGATCCATATCATCCATGCAACGATATTGATAGTTCTTTAAATTGCTACTCCCCTATGTTTTTTTTTAGAATATTAATGACTTTGACTAAATAACTATAAGACAAAGGGATGCTTAGTCCAATGTACTTTGGGACAAAGGAATATCACACTTGTTTTTATGAGGGGAGTATCAGTCTAAAGAAGAACATTCCGTACAACTTCTTTAGATTCTGTTTTTTTTTTATACAGGGAGTAATAATCTAAAGAAGTGCCGTAATTTTGTTTTATAGATTTTTTTTTTAAGAAATTTACATAAATACAAATTTATTCATAATAATTGTAAGAATAACAACCTCATACATATACATTTTTATACATAAAGAATAATTATCTACGATTGATAAGAAATATAAACATTCTCTGTTTAGATGCGTATAAAGTGATTCTTACATACTTGTATTCATTACGCAAGCGCGTCTCATAGTTCTGAAGAATTCCTCTTCTTTACCACCCTAGGGCGGTAAAGAAGAGGAATTCTTCAGCTTTACGCACGATTAGCGAGTTTGTTTACATTTAACAAAACTAATTTGCTCTTCTTTTATTAAAGTAACTGTTTAAATCGAGTTTTTAGTGAAAAACAATGATTGATTTATGTCATTATGACGAAAATGAGGAGAATAATACGGCACAAAATACATTTAATGAATTAGTGTCATCTTTATCGAAAGAGAGATACGAACTTACATACAGGAAGTTTATTAAATATTTTTTTCTGTATTTATTATTAAAATCCAACAATCGTAGATAAAGTACAATAAGTGGTTTTACTACCCTTGCTGTCACTCGGGTGCAAACTCCGCGTAATGTAATATTCTGGAACCATCAATTTCGTTTCGTCCGACTTCCATAGTGAATCAAGTGATTTTGACAAAAATGTGGAGAATAATACTCCTCCAGAAATAATTCATTCGGCAAAAAATACAACTCAAGAATTAATGCCATCTTTATCAAGAGAGAGATACGAACTTACATACAGCAAGTTTATTTTTTTCTGTATTTATTATTTAATCTAATAATCGTAGATAAAGTACGGTACACAACTCGTGTGAAAACGGCATTTTGCATTGCTTGTGTGATTTTACTACCCTCGCTATCACTCGGGTGCAAACTCCACGCTCGCATGCGAAATGCTACTTTCCCCACTTGACGCGTAATGTACTATTATATGTATGTGGCAACAAATTTCAATGTATACAATTATTATTTAAAAAATTCTCTATTCTGTGTAAAGATGATTCTGACACACAATAAATTACTAACTAAGCAGCAAACTTTAATCTCTAACTTGAATAGATAGCTTACAATGAAAGGGTAGGAGTTGTTTGTAAAGTTGTAAGTTCTTTTGACAGATCTCTCAGGTTCTGTTGGGTTGTCCCAGTAGTAACATTCCCCATGGTTATTAGTTTCTATGTACAGTAGTCCTCTTATTAACGAGTCCAGCTCGTCAAATTTAGCCAACTTCATATTTACTTCCTGTGATTCAATCAAATATAAACATATAAGCATTAAATGTTAAATATATGCAATTCTTAAACATTCCAATTATAAATCTAATTTAAATTTTAATTAGATGGTTAAGGAAGATAGAAAGTCTTCACATTTGGGTCATGTCTTTGGTTGTTAACCATGTTTCTCATCTTGATATTTATATAAACCAAAAGTGCTGATCCAAGAGGCCGAAACCTGGAGGTGCTACTCACTCGAGAAGCTACCTATTTGTTTAAATAATGCAGGGTAAACATTAAGCGAATAATTAAATTGAACCCAGAGATGGTCAGGTGGACACCCATCCAACCACCGACCATGCCTGATGCTGCTTTACTTGACTGATTAAAAGCCATCCGCTCTACCCTTCGAGCTACCCAGGCCCCCTTACCAAACCAGATATTCACAAAATATCTGGCTCGGTCTCGTCCCGAAGATCTCTAGATTTATTAATATAGGCCTCAGTTAAATAATATTTAAAATAGACTGTCAATTGGAGTGGCATATAGCATGATCGCATCCTATCACGTACCTTATTGATATTATGCTTTTACAAGCCATTATTATCTAATTTGTTCAATTGTTTCCCCCGCATTTTTAATCTGTCAAAATTGTTTTGATTTTATACATGAATTAAAGTATCAATTTAGCAAAAGTTAAAGAGCGCAGACGGTTGAAATTAATCTGGGGCTATCTGCGGGCTACTTTCTACAAACCATCCAAATTTCATACAAATCAGATGAGTACTTTTGAAGATATGGGTGTAAATAAATGTATGTTTGTGTCTATGTGGATGAGAAACAAATTGGCACAGAAAGTTGAAACTTATATGGGACCAACAATGGGCTAATTGTGACCAACCATCTAAATTTCATTAAAATCAGACGTGTCGTTTTTAAGATATGTTGGTTCGCAAAAATTGAACAACAGACTGACAGACAGACAGGGAACCAAAAATGTTCCCTGATGTCTAAAACGGATTTCTGTCTTGGAATTTTTGAAATAGGAAACAAAATATTTTCGTTCTTCAGATCGATCACTTAGCTTCCGTTACCTTCGGAGCAAAATTAAATAATGTCATTGGTCCAATAAATAATGCAAGGAGTTAGCTTATCAAATTAATTGTCAATTTAAATCAATTGTTTCACTCACAATGATGACCCTTAAGAATGGTCGTCAATACAAGTTTCCTGAAGTAGATCTACAATAAACTTGTCAAGAACACTTCAAACTAATAAGTGATTGTATACAATTAATTTATTGACTTAGTGAAGGGCCCTTGGCATATACTGTCCAAAAGGAAGCAATATGCAATAGATAAAATGTTTAGTTTCGGCTTTCCCATAATTGTTAGTTTAATAATAAATTACTCTATTTTTATATTAACTAAAGTTTATTCAACTTTATTAAGATGCACTCATGATTTTTTTAATAACTAAAAGCTAAAGAGACTAAATCGGATGTAATCGAGTATCAAGAACACTTATTCCTTATCTAATCAAAATATTAAAAGAAATATCATTTGTAAACAAACAATCATAATAAATCTTATCAATTGTCAGAAGGTATTTAATTTGTTTTGAGATTATTACAAAAAGAACGATTAAAACTCTTATCAAAACATTTAAGATAATATGTTTTATAACAGCAAATTAAACATTTGATTTTTTAATGACCTAAAAGCTTTATGGTTTCAATATTATGACAAAAAAATTATATATTCTGTGTTTTAATGTTATCACGAGTGTGAATAGTGAGAGTGGAGTGATATTCGAGTGACCTTCGACATTTTAAGATTAACGAAGAGTTTAACCATAATTAAAAATATAAATATGACAAATTATTAAATTCAAACGAAAAAAAAAGATAACAATATAAAATATCTATTTCATTAAAATTTCTAATTTCCTTTATATTATTGTTAATTTTAATTTAAAGTCTATGAACTAAAATGTAACAGTTGAATTAAATATTTTTTAAGTTTTATTAACCAGAGACAGCACTTAGATTAATTGATTTCTAACTATTAGAAAAGCCTTAAGTAAATGGAAATTCTAAGTTTTTTTTTTAACTTTTTAAAAAAACGGTTGAGGTAGCGTATCTGGGGCATCATGTATAGAAATGAAAAAACTAACAAATATAATGCATACATAATTAAAGAGTTTCCTGTATATTGATATAAATTGCATTATTTATGGATTCTTTTTCATTTCATACTCTCTCGGAAAACCAGATACGCTACATCGAAGCCCAGTTAATCTACGACAGATACAGACGCCCAAGATTCGCAAAATCGACCTGTACATAAGTGTATCTTAAAATAGAGGACTGAATATGGAAAATGTATTAAGAGAAACTTATGAAATGAAGAATCCATAATTGGGGCAAATTTTATCAATATAAAGAAAAGACTTTAATTATATGTGCCAGTTTTTTTTCATTTCTATACATGATGCCCCAGATATGCTACCTCAACCAAAAAAACTATAAAGGATAGAAAAATAAATCACACAAAACAAAAATGTATAAACAAAACAATACAAGACTATACAAAAGCTTGCAGAAATTTTAGAAGAAATATTGGTAAGAATATATTATTATGAAATGAATTGCTTAAGAATTTGTATTTAAGGAAATTCCTTTTAAAACTTCTGAAAGATGAATTGGAATTGAGGTTTACCAACACTGGCAAAGTTTTGCTCGAATTTATACGCTCCTCCACCAGTGGCACACACTGTTGTAATGAGAGTTGCCATTCCTTTACTTTTAGCAAGTTCTAAGAAGTTTGGCATCTCCGATGTTGGGAACCTGATAAAGTGTATCGATCCTTTTCTACCTCCTATGCATGCATCATCCATCTAAAATATAAACTCACATAATAAATCAAAGACAAATCAGAAGCTGTTTTAAAATTTTAATAATTCTTTTGTATAATATGATGTAAAAAATAATACAGTAGAACCAGGGGTGCCCGCCCAAAGAGGGGTACGACGCAGAGTGCGTCATAAATAAAATTTTTGGGGGGCTTTTCCGGAATGTTTTTAATAGGTTTTTTAGAGGAGAGGGGAGTGCAATTTTCATACTGAAATCAACTGATTGAGGCAGAAGAATCTAACAATATTTTTATGCTTTCCTCTATACTCAATATTATTTGTAAGTCTACCACTATACTAATACTATTTTCTAGTTACTGAAGTGGTACATTACCACATTTATTGTACCATAATTAAGTAATTCGATTCTTCTCGCGACACCAATATAGTAATAGTCTGTTGTTACACGTACACGATGTTTAAGTGTTCCTTCCATTTAAATTGTTTTATTTATATCATTTCATTAACTAGTTTATTTATGGTTTTATTTTATTGTTAGACAATAATTAGAGATTAGAGCTTGTCCAGTATCACGAAAAACAGAGCACCTTTCTTTAATCCTCTATTATAAGAAATATAAAATAAAAACATAAAATAGAAACATAAATAAACTAAAAACATAAAGTAGAAACATAAATGATTGTGTTAAATCAGTAACTACGAGTCATAATTATGACTAGATATTTTGCAAAAAAAAAATCAATTACAGTAAAATAATTGACGTTTTTAGGAACACTAACAGGAAACGTTTGTTGTGTAAATTATAAAAAAAAATACAGGGAAGTACTTGCATCAAGCAAGTATTTTTAGGGTTTCGTAGATTATTCGGCATATACATATATTTCATTATTTGCTAAAATAACATTTTAGTAAACCCATCCCACCCAATATGAAAGTATATATGTATGTATGTAAGAATGATAGTGATGAAATGTATATGTGCATGTCTATGCTATACCTGTAAGTGTATATCTCGATGTCCAGTAGTGCCATAAGCTGAATTTTTAGTTAAATATCTCCTAATATTTTTTAAAACTTCCACCTCTTCCGTTTCTTCATTAGGTGTGATGTCTTTCGGTTCAAAGTAAACAAGCTTTGTCAGTGTACCTCCAATATCCATGCCAAACCATGGCATACCTGTAAGAATAAATTATACTCGATGATTAACAACTGGAATAATTGATAATTTAATTAATTTTAAACAACAACAAGAACCACTCAAAATATAAATAATTTAATAACACTTATAATAAATAAAAATTGAATATCCTGACAAGATAGCATCCTTCAGCAATATAAAGGCAATCAAATTTGATTTAAAAAAAACTGTTGAAAATAGTCAAATGTATACTTAGATAACACATAGATCAGTATAGTTGAATTAAAATCTATAATCAACAAAGCGTTCACGTTTAAACAATTAAGGTAGAAAAAACACCTCATGATCTTAGTAGCAATTAAGAACAATTAAATAGTCTACAATACAGAACCAAGACTGTTAAGAACAATAAAACTATTAGTTTAATTGCACCTATTTATAATTATTAAACACATGGTGCAGTTCTCCAAAACATATAAAATGTTATTATATTTCCCCTGTAAAACCTTTTAAAAATAATATTTTGGAAATAAGGTCTTTTATTATATTTTAATGAGGAAAGGGAGGGTAGTGGAAAGTTTTAGCATATTGTAGAGGCTTATAGATAGTAGGCTTGTGATAATTTGAAGTCGTTGACCTGACCCTGGATAATTTGAGTTGAAATTATCCTTCATAATTCCAAATTTCAATTATTTTAAATTATTTTAGGGTCCCTTGGGTTTCAAACTGTCAAGAGCTGACTGTATTTATTAAAATATTATTATTTAAAATTAGAACCGGGATCTTAGCACCCATGGTGCTCGAAAGGAAGAGTAAAAACCTTAACAATACCACTCGATCTTGGGCTAATTTTCCTTCTCTCACCGTCCTCTACACTGAAATGATTTGACATTTGGGGAGATTCTTTGTACAGAGATTTGTCCTTTAATATATAATAAAGATTAGAGACTGGTTTTAATTTTGACTTTCCTGACCAGAAATTCTGAAAAGACACAGAACACCTGAAAAGAATTTGATGCCAGCCAATTCATCCATGACACTGAAAACATCTTAAGTTCAGGAAAACTGATTTAAGCTTTAATAAAACGAATTGGCAGAAATTCATGTACTTAAAAGACAACACTAAGCACACAACTTGTGATACATTTTAATTGGAAGTATTCATTTTTTGATTGGAGTTTGACAGTAAACTGATCAAATCTTATTTTCCTTTAGTTCTATTCAGAGAAAAAAGTGTGGCACATAGCTTTCTTGTCTCCTATTCCGTATGCTTTTTATGCTTTAACAACCTATTTTAATAAAATTTATTTAATTTTCCCTCCGTTTTTTAAATCAGTCAATGAATTAAAGTATCAATTTAGCAAAATGAGAGCAGACAGTTGAAATTAAACTGGGCTATCTGTGGGCAACTTTCGCCAAGCCATCCAAATTTTATAAAAATCAGATGAGTACTTTTGAAGATATAGGTGTAAATAAATGTTTGTGTGCATGTGAAAGAGAAACAAATGGGTGCAAAAGGTTGAAACTTATATGGGACTAACAATAAGCTAATTTTGGACTAGCATCCTAATTTCATTAAAATCGGATCAGTAGTTTTTAAAATATGTTGGTTTGCAAAAATTGAGTGACAGACAGATAGAAACAGAACCAAATATATGTTCTCTGATGTCTGAAACGGATTTCTGACTTGGAATTTTTGAAATCAGAGACATAATATTTTTTCATTCTTCTTCAGAACGATTACATAGCTTCAGTTACCTTCTTAAAATTACCTAAAATTCTTACCGTTACCTACAAAATTATAAAATAGAAATTAAAAAACTTGGTAATATTTTTTGTCAGTCAAAAAAGTAAATGCATAAATAGACTAATAAATCGTTGCAGATAAAAATGCACAAATATGTCAGGGGTACTCGAAATAAGCACAAATATGATAAATTACAATAAATAAACAAAAACATAAAATAAATACAAAATATGCTGTTAAAGATTATTAATAAATAAAATAAATAAATAAATAATAACATTTCTTAAAAAGTATACAAATACCACCACTTTTGTTAGGAGAGAAAAATTATAATAGCCCACAAAAACCAAGTTTTTATCATAAATCCTTTATACTTATGCATTTTGGTTGAATGAGGGTGAAAATTGGTATTAATTCATTTTAATTTTAAAAAAAATAATTAAAATATAAAAAAAAAAATGGTTTATAATATATATTTTTTTTAAAAAAATATTTTAATGATAACTTAATTATTATTAATAATTAATATAAATTTTAATTAATTAATTTAATGGAATGTTTTTTAATTGGTACAGAGTCTATGTGCCAAGTTTCAGCTCTGCTGGATGACTGGAAGAGGGTTAATCAGCCCTCCAAAGATTTTGACAGCACGACTTTAGTTTGTCGGTACGAACGAAAGTGAAGTTATTATAAAGGATTTAAAAAGTATAAAATAAATTATAAAAGATATATTGTGTAACTGAAGTGAATTAATTAAATACTTTTACATTTCGATTTACTCTTGTATGTTCTCTGATGAAAGTTGAGCTCATTCATTTGTTCGGCTAATAATAAAGGAACTGATGAAATGTTCTTGATTACACGATTGATTTTCCACATAGTACTTCTTGATTTCTTGAGCTGGGAAAGAAGGAAAAAGAATAAGGAATTAAAGGTTTATGACAGGGATGAGGAACATAAATGAGAATAGTTGTTAAAGGTTATCAGTAGGATTTGTTTTTGGTATTGGATTTGTGATATATGAAAATAATAAGCTTCTCCGAGAGCCAAGATTTTATCAAGCATTATTATACAAGCATTATTTGCCAGAATTTTATAATCTTGAAACTTATTTAAAGTCATATTGCAAACAATATCACAACATTCTCTTTACATGTGGCAATATTTTTATTAATACTCTCACCCCTATCCAAAGGTTAAATAAATATAATCTATGTCGTAACTTTTTCATTTTTTTATAATATCACTTACTTAAGTTTAAATAAATGAAAACTAAGTCACAACATATTCATCTTTATGTTATTAACTTACTTAAGGTTAAGCGAATGTAAACTGGCATAGCATATTCATATTTATGTTATTTTACTCAAGGTTAAGGAAATTTAAACTGTCATAGGGAGGAGTTAGAGTCCGACAACGTTATCTTCATTTTTTTGCGATTTTCTTTAGTCCCCTTTAGAATGCCTGTGTTTCAATATATAAGCTGACTGGGGCGTATTATCTCTATCTTTTATGGATAGAGAGGGGCATATTATCTCTATCTTTTATGGATAGAGAGGGGCATATTATCTCTATCTATTATGGATAGAGAGGGGCATATTATCTCTATCTATTATGAATAGAGAGGGGCATATTATCTCTATCTATTATGGATAGAGAGGGGCATATTATCTCTATCTATTATGGATAGAGAGGGGCATATTATCTCTATTATAGGTAGAGATAATATGCCATATTCATATTTATGTTATTAACTTACTCAAGATTAAGCGAATGTAAACTGTTATATTAATAATTTATGCTATTAACTAACTTACGGTTAAATAAATAACCTGTTTTAAAACTTATTCATTTGCAACTATGCCACAAAATATAATTATTTTAACACAACTTATTTAAAAATAAAAAGATGAAACCTAGGTATACATTTTAGGCCAGGAGTTGCGTCTGCCTTGCACACTTGTGTTGCTACAGCCTCGCACACTGGAGGCAAGACATTCGCATATCTTGTACCCAGCAAAATGGATCTCATAGAAATTGCTGTGATTTGTGCATAACAGTCTTTGGAGATATCTCTTTGCCTCCAGTGTGTGCACTCCCACATACTGTATAAGCCCTTGAGGTAGCGACAAAACCTTGCTCTGGAGATGCTTGCCAGTTAATTAAACTTTATTTATTTTAAAGATGGCTTCTGGCTCCTAAGCATCATCATTAGCTTTGTAAAGTTTTTTTTTTTTTTATGGGTGTAACTCTCTATTCCTATTGCAATGAGATTCCATTACATCCTAGAGAATCCTTATCATCTCTATCAATTGAGTACCAATAAAGTTCAATAAATCTAGACACCATTAGAGATTTTGTGAATCCAGACATTTTGAACACACAGTGTGCGCCTGGTATAAGGTGTAGTTGTAAAGAATAAGACTAAAAATTGGTCCTAAATCTTTTTTCTCCTCATTTGAAGAAGATGAAAGTTAGCTATTTACAAGAAGGTTAGTCTAGAAAAGATGTACAAAATAAAGGATGTAGTACATACAGGAATATTGTAGTTCTAAAAAAACAAACAATTAAAAAATAGACTAAACACATTAATTTGAGAATATATATACACATCTAATGCCCTTACAAGGATATTCTGATGATGATTCCGAAATGGTCCTTCCATTCGGTATAGAGCCTGAAGCCATTCTGAGCTTACAGCAAATTCTACAGCTCCGTGGAGCCATCTATAAACACAACACAAACACACATGGGTAATGTTAGTTTAAGCATATGAATGAGAAACAATAGGACAGGTGTTAAAATAAAACAAATTACAGGTGTTTTAAACACACAACAATGAATAGAATACAGATGCTTGTAAAACAGTAAAAAAAATAAAAAAATTTTAAACTTAAATCATTAGTTTTAAGTCACTGGTTTATATAAATTGAAAAAATGTAGTGATACAAAAAAGTTTGGAAAAATATGTTTTGATATTAAAAATAAAATAAGACCAATATAAAAAATAATGAGGAGAAACTAAACCAAAGAAAATATCAAAACCATAGGATCATACATTATTCTAAAGATAATAAAAAAAAAATAATAAATAAAAAAAATATGAGCACCATTTGCATGATATAATAGTGAAACAGCTCAGAATGATAGTTGAAGTAAGACTAAGTCATTTCTTAATTGGAATTGGAAATATTAATTTCCAATTTGAGGAGAGTAAAATAATTTAAAACTAAGATTGATATAATACAAGGACCTTTCAAGGTGAAGGACTTATAGCTGTAATGTAACAACAGAAAAATCAACATAGAACACATTTAATAAAAAAAAAATAGAAAATTGCTCTTGATAAAATTAATAGTTTTTATAATTTTTTTTTTTTTTTACGTGCTAATCAACAAAACATTAGGTATTCAATGTGGTGACCAGTCTGAAACATGTATAATTTTATTTGGATCGATCCAAATATCATTATTGATTAATTTTATATGAAACAATTAATATGATAGAGTAAAATGTTATCACTAAACACTGACCCTATCCGAATCCTAGAGAGGTCATCACTGATGATCATATTGAGTACACAATGTGTAAAGTGGATGATTCTTGGTCAGGATGTAAAACAACACATAGTTAAAAGAAGTCATACCTGCATTATTGTGATCACCTATATTAATTTAGATAACCTCTTCTTAAACTATGGGCATGTGACCCCCAAATAGGGTTGCAAATTGAAATACCGGAGTCGCAAATATTAAATTTAAAAAAAATTGAATTTAAGTTTACAAAACATTATAAAAATTTATTATTACATGCAGAAGTAAGTTGGCTGGCAAGAGGGTGAAGTTAAAACAGATTATTGAGTCACACTGAGTTCAGTTAATTTTACTCACCTATTAATGATCCACAAACAAATGATCCAAAAGTATCAGAGGTGCAAACTAGTTAAAATAATTTTCAATAGTTGGAACCGTTTTCGTGATTTCTTTTTTTTTTTTTTTTTTTTTTCAGATTTTATAGGCGAAGCACTCTCCAAATTTGGAGCTAAAATATATTTCTCGATTTTGCCACGGGGTATGATTTTTCTGAACATGTATGCCAAATTTTGTCAAAATCGGCATAGTAGTTTAGGCTCCAGGCGTTTGCACAGACAGACATTTAAAAAAAAAAACACTTTTTTGGACTCAGAGGACCTCAAAACATGTAAATCCATAAAAATCTCAAAATCAAATTTTTACACCATCACAATACTTAATCTTTATAAGAGAAAGTAAAAAAAATGTAAGAATCACTGATCTAGATCAAAAAGTGTTATGTTCAATACCAAGCAAAATAGATAAAAAATGAAATTCAAGCATTCAAAGTAAAAGCTATGTAGTACCTAGGAGCTAATTACTAAGCTCTGAATGGGACGTAAATAAGAATACCTGTCACAGAAGGTATTACATATTAAATACCTAAAAGAAATACCTACCTATTAAATAATATGAGAAGTACCTGATACTAATTATTAACAATGTAAAAAACGGATCTAATTCAAATAATAATATGTATTAAGAAAAGAGAGATTCAAATTTGTTTGCTAAATGAAACTGAGTATTAAATCTTATTATGTTGAGAAATTGATGATTCTTATAATGATCAATGATTGCTAATGTGATGAAGAGTATACCTTTGTTGCATGTTTATAGCATCTACAATGAAAAATTGGGTATTTTTTTAATAAACGATTAATTGAGCGCAAAATGTTTGACACAAACATTTTGACCGTGTATGGGGCTGTTTGATGTTTGCGCAAACCTGATGTCGGGCAAATTTGGGCCATACAAGTCAAACATCATGTTTGTGCAAACATCAAACAGCCCCATACACGGTCAAAATGTTTGCGCATACATCATGTTTGCACAAACATTTTGACTGTGTATAGGGGCTGTTTGATGTTTGCGCAAACCTGATGTCGGGCAAATTTGGGCCATACAAGTCAAACATCATGTTTGTGCAAACATCAAACAGCCCCATACACGGTCAAAATGTTTGCGCATACATCATGTTTGCACAAACATTTTGACTGTGTATAGGGGCTGTTTGATGTTTGCGCAAACCTGATGTCGGGCAAATTTGGGCAATACAAGTCAAACATCATGTTTGTGCAAACATCAAACAGCCCCATACACGGTCAAAATGTTTGCGCATACATCATGTTTGCACAAACATTTTGACCGTGTATGGGGCTGTTTGATGTTTGCGCAAACCTGATGTCGGGCAAATTTGGGCCATACAAGTCAAACATCATGTTTGTGCAAACATCAAACAGCCCCATACACGGTCAAAATGTTTGCGCATACATCATGTTTGCACAAACATTTTGACTGTGTATAGGGGCCTTTAGACTATTTAATTAATGTTAAAAAAAGAACACAAAAAACTAGAAATAACCAAAATTTAAACTGAAACCCAAATAAATAATTTAAGACATCTATTTGATTACTTACATTATATTTATTATACGGTAAATTTCTTGATAGAATATATCTTATTCGAGGAGAAAATCCAGTTGTGTTAAGAAATATTACTAAAGAAATTAAACTTTTTTCACACAGTAAATTAGTTTTCATATTTTATAACTATAAATATAAATCAAATGTGATAATATTTATGAGAATATTAATATTAAAATATTTTAGTTATAAAAATAGTTTAAGATAAATTTTATGGATTTTTTCCATTTACCCTATGATTAGCGTCATCAAATAAATAATTCTAGGTAATTAAAAATTTACATTGAATTAAATACACGTGTAAACTATTATTTTCCTTCTATACTTTTCTCATTATGAAATTATTTAAATAATAATAACAAGAGTAGAATAAGACCAATAAAAAAGAATGAGGAATAGGATAAATTATTATTTTGTAATGCAATATCAAAACCACAGGATCCTAATTCCAAAGATAATATCTTAATTCACCTATATTTAACAACATCATAAATTATCCTGAACAATTATAATAATAATCACAAATTGAATTGAATGCTCGTTTAAACTGATATTTTCCTTCTATCCCAAAAAAAGAAAGTATTGTGATGGCGCAAAAATTTGATTCTGATGGATTTACACGTTTTGAGGTCCCATGAGTCCAAAAAAGTGGTTTTTAAAAAATGTCTGTCTGTTATCTGTGCAGGGTATGAAAAATCATACCCTGATGCAAAATCAAGAAATTAATTTTAGCTCCAAATTTGGGGGCACTACCCCCCAAAACTCTGAAAAAAAAAAATCTTGAAAACGATTGATTAAAAAATTATAAAATGTAGTCCATTTAAATACGAGCCTAACAATATAAGTTGTTTTAACGGGAAAAAAATTGTTTCCGAGATATTGATGAAAATGAATTTTGTAGAAAATTGAAAACAAAAAGTCCACAACCACCTGTTCAACACACTGGCATATCCATCTATATAGATAACAACATATTCATATTTTCTGGGATCAGGGACTGAGATTATATAAGAAAGTTAGTCTGAGTTGTCTCGGACTGATTTTCTCATTGTGGAATATATAACTGGTAAACAATACTTGGACAAAAGCACTTAATTTATATTTCAACGATACCAAAATTATCCTGGGTACTCACCATGGAATATAGACATTTTAAAACTTATATTGATAAAGTGCACTTTTATTTAAATAACTTTATTAAGGTTGCTTACAGTACCAAATTCTCACTAAAGAAAATTTATAAACTACTTGTTAAAAAAGCAGTGGATGTTTTTAGCCTAAATAAGTCCTACATGGGGACGAAATATAGCGAATGGATTTTTACTGTAAAAAAAAACCCCATCGAGACCTAAATAGTTAAATGAAGAAGCATTGGAAGTTATAGTTAGCATAATCAACAGTTTAGCCCTATTATTATAATACACTTTTTTTAAATTATAATATAAAAAAGTCAATTAGCAATAAAAAATAAATAAATAAAAATTTCTCGGTAGATTCATATACATATTTAAGTCAGATACAATTATTTAAGAAAATGATAATTAATATGAAAATTTAAATATAATAATAATAATTATTCTATAATATAAATAATATTATTATATACTATAATTTTAATTGATAATTAATATATTAAATAAATGTAAAAAAAAAAAATTAAATAATTGTTTTGAATAGTCAAGGGTGAATAATAGAAATAAATATATTTAAAATTAACTAAGGTTATACTCACATAAATTATATTAGTGAATTTAATAAAAAATAAATATTTCAAACACCAACCAAGTGATTAGATTCATTAATATATTGAAAATATTAAAAAAAAAGAATAATTTAGTTAAAAAATGTTTGTTTCATAAAGTAAACATTGAAAATAACTGTGTTTATAAAACATACATTGAACAAGGTTGTGTACAAAATATAAACAGTTTTTTTTGAAAAAAGGAAGTTGTGGAAGGAAGGATAAAATAAATAAGAAAGGATCAAGTCCAAGGTGAACTAGAAGGCGAATATAACGAATACAAAGTAGGAACAAGATTTAACATGGCGAATGTCTAACGAATCTGAAATGATACAAGTAGGTCTGGTTTATGTATCTTTTAAAAAAATAAAAAAACTAGTTTAAAGATCTGATGAAATAGCCTCGTGTTAGATAGTAACAACATAACTACCATGGGTCAAGGTGATCATTTAACAATGAAAGTTGAGCAATATTACATGAAAGGAAAAGAAATGTAAACATGAATGCATAGATAACTTTTACAGTATTGGATAGTACAAAATAATTAACTCAACACATTAGAGAAAATATGCCAGATGCATTCATCGACAAAGTGATTGATGTTGGAATAATGTACGTTTGGCAATTATGAATAATGACAAACTAAATCTAGTAATAATTTAAAGATAAAAAGAACTTTTTATATACTACGTTTTTAAATTTTCTGTTGAATTGTATGTAATGTTGATAATATAATTGTTATTGTTATATATAATATATAATTTTAGTGAAAAAAAAAAAAAAAAAAAAAATAGTTCCGAATTTATTTATACTTCACATAAATGACAACCATCTAGAGAGCTGATCTTAATAAAAGGACAAATCTTTGTACAACGTAACTCCCCAACACCAAATCTAAACCGTGCCATCGATATATTTGAAATAATATAATCAATATATTTCCTGTTTTGCCGTCATTCAATGTTTATCTCTTATTTATAAAAATCACATATTTGAAACCCGTCAAAATGAAGATTGTAAATATGGGACATGGCAAAACAAATAAAATAACTTGCGGATTTTTTCCGAACTAACTTTCCATATAGCAAAATTTGCTGAAAACCAATTAAATTCTGCTGAAAGATGTCTAAAAGCAATAAAATAATGCATTGTCATCGTGTTCTGAGCTATGCTAAAAGTTTCAAATGTCTAGCTATTCGGGAAGTTAGTTAGAAATCGATTGCCAGATTTGTACCGGACAAACAAACAAGAAAGCAAGCTAATAAAAACGTAATAAAAATTATAAATACCAATATAACAATAAATAATAAAATAAAAACACTATAAATAAATACATTTTTTGGGTCTCTTCAGGTTTTTGTTTGGGGTTTGGTTGATAAATAATTTAAGACATTTCCATCTTCTTATTTACTCTTAAATTCTTGCTATATTCCACCCTAACACCTTGGGCTTCTTCAGGCTAATTTTTAAATTCTCAGTCATACGAGTCATTCAATAGTTCATACATTTTATTTAAATAAAATTTGTCACTCTACATGCAATTTAGAAATTGATTGAAAATATAAAATACTTGAATCTCCCCTGTTTGACTATCAGAGTGTTAACCCATTCAATGCGGGTGGATCCACTGTGGATCCATGCAGTGCTAACACGCCTGGCGGGTGGATCAACAGTGGATCTAAGCCCTCCCTTTCAGCCCTCAGTAGCTCTATTCTCCGTGCCTCGAGTAGAACCATCTTGCAAGGCTCCGTCAGGCCCGCTCACGTTTTTATCCACAGTGGATCCAAACATGTTTTTATATTTTATTTTTTAATTAACTTTTAAAATTGTGTAAATTTTATTCAGTCAGGTGGATAAGTTCATAAATTGGATTACGCATTCAATGGGTTAATAAGCCCAAGGTGTTAGTGAAATATAGAAAGAATTTAAGAGTAAATTAGAAAGATGGAAATGTCTTAAATTTTTTATGAACAAAACAAAAAAAAAATCTTAAAGACCCAGAAAACAAATTCATTAATAGTGTTTTTATTTTATTATAATTAAAAACAAAGGGTGAAAAAACTGCTTAAGAAAAATGTATAACAATATGTTTATTAATATATATATATAAGTAACGTCTCTACTGGGTAGAGACTTTACTAGTAGCACATTAGTTGCCTTGGCTTCTATACATTTATATCCACCATTATAGTTGTTACATTGAAAATTGTATTACTCTAATTCACTAAAACTAGTTGAGTTAATAATCCTGCAAACCTTGATAAACAAGTGTCCTATTAACCCTCCTCAATAATTATGGAATAATGTAAGCTCATGCTTTCAATTTGTCTGGTATTATAGATGAATAGAAAAACACAGACTATCAAGGATAAATATACCAACACTTACTACTGCTTCCCTATAGATAATTAAGATAAATGGTTTAAACGTGATAAAAGCAAGAGGCTAATATAAAAATATAAATATTTTTTTATAAGACTGCTCATAGGCAATAGCTTCATTACATCCTATTTCATGAACTCGAATGATTTTACGCTTTTACAACTTATTTTGTTACATTTATTTAATATAATATCCCCCCTTTTTAAATCTGTCAAAATTGTTTTAATTTCTTACATGAATTAAAGTATCAATTTAGCAAATTTTAAAGAGCGCAGATGGTCCAAATTAATCTGGGGCTATCTGTGGGTAACTTTCGATAAATTATAAAAGTTTCATACAAATCAGTTAAGAACTTTTGAAGATATAGATGTAAATAAATGTGGAGGAAAAATAAATGGACGCAGAAGGTTGAAACTACTTATATGGGACCATCAATGGGCTAACCTACCATACAAATTTCGATAAAATCGGACAAGTAGTTTTAGGTTTCTGTACAAAGTACAAAAAGAAACTTTATATAATGGCTCTGTCTGTCTGTCTGTCTGACCATTGCTTGTTTCAATTCATAAACTACTATAGCGAGGAACATGAAATTCGGCACACAGGTGCATCTCGGCATTTATGACAACTGGACACTTTTTTGATTTTTCACACTTAATATTTTCAAGATGGGGGCTAATATGGCGGGTGACTAAAACAAATGTTTTTAGTCACCATGACATGCTATACATCAAATTAAAGGTCTTGAAATGTAGAAAAAGAACATGCAACTATTAAAATATTCACACCTAATATTTTTAAGATGGCGGCCAATATGGCGGGCGACAAATAAATGTTTTTAGTCACCATGACATGCTATACATCAATTTAAAGGTATTGAAGTGTAGAAAAAGAATATGCAACTATTACACTTAATAATTTTAACTTAATCGTACAGAAACCGGTGATTATCGCCTCACGTACTTACATGAAGCGCGCCTTACTTGTTTAAGGTATGTTTTTGTAATAATTAAGTGAGAAAGAGACACAGAACCAAAAAGGTTCCCTGAAATCTGAAACAGATTTCTGTCTTGGAATTTTTGCAAGAAGGAAATTAAGGATAGATAGTAGAAATTAATATGGGAACTTCTGTGGGTTACATTAGACATACCAACCAAATTTATTAAAAATCAGATTGAGTACTTTTTAATAAATAGGGATTAATAAAAATAAACCTTTGTACCCAAGTGAAAGATAAGTTGAAACTTATATGGGACCAACAATGGGCTAATTATGACCTACCATACAAATTTCATTAAAATCTAATGACTAGTTTTTAAGATATGGTAGTTTGCAAAAATTATGAATGACAGACCAACAAGAGACCTAAAATGTCCCCTGAAGTCTGAAACTGATTTCTATCTAGGATTTTTGAAATTGGAGACAAAAAAAATTAGTTCCTCAGAACGACCACTAAGCTTGCTTTGGTAAGCTCGGAAGCAAAAATAATAAATTATGTTAAATTAAATGTTGAGAATGTATTATGTATTTGAGTTTGTTGAACCAATTTTTTTTTAAATGTTTGAAGAAGTTATCATACCAAAATATTTTATGAATAAATAATGATGTGTTTATACAATTTGAAGATGATAAAAAATTGTTTTATATAGATCGGTTCCATTTATATAGTGTTCATAAAAATACTCAAATAAATTATATAGTTTAAGTGAAAAAAGAGGTTGAGGAGAAATAAATAATCAATTTTTTCTCACATGAAACTGAGATGGTCCAGATTTAACTTCAAACGGGTTATTACTTGGTTTTCTCATAGTTGCTGGAGTTTCACAGTTATAAAAATTTAAACTTTAATAATTAAAATATAACTATTATTGAAAAACAACAAATTTCAAATGGATAACACGACGCATAAAGTTTTAAAAATTATCTGAATATGTAGCTAGTATTGAAAACTAACAAATTTTAAATGATAACATAACACATCAAGTTTTAAAAATTGTCTGAATGTGTAGCTAGTATTGAAAAATAACAAATTTTAAATGATAACTCGACGCATAAAGTTTTAAAAATTAACTGAATGTATTATTAGTATTGAAAAATAACAAATTTCAAATGGATAACACAACGCATCAAGTTTTAAAAACTAACTGAATGTATTACTAGTATTGAAAAATAACAAATTTCAAATGGATAACATAACACGTCAAGTTTTAAAAATTGACTGAATAAAAATGTTTTCAACGAGGATAAATTAATCTGTTTCAAAACCCACCACTCTTTAGATAAAAGATTATGATTCAATTGGCTTAGTGTAATCACCTTGAAATGAAATGTACAATTTCTTACTCAAGTAGAACGTCATTATTACTCATGTAATAAATTAAAAAAAAAAAAAAACTTGTTAAGTGTAATTTTCATGACTAACTTGACAAACATAAGTAATTTATAATTGTTTCATTCATACAAAATAAATAAAATAATAATATAGTATTAAATTATAAAACAACAGTTACAATTTTATTCCGAAACATTACTTCAAAAAGTCATGAAGTAATTTTTTGTTCTATGACTCTACTGTCCAATGTAGAACCTTGCCTACTTCCACAATTTTTGCTTCCAAGCTTACCGAAGGTAACGGAAGCTATGTGATCGTTCTGAAGAACGAAAATATTTTAGGTCTCCGATTTCACAAATTTCTAGACAGAAATCCGTTTCAGACGTCAGGGAACGTATTAGGTTCCGTGTCTGTCTGTCAGTCTGTCGTTCGATTTTTGCGATCCAACATATCTTAAAAACTACACGACCGATTTTAATGAAATTTAGATGGTAGGTCATAATTAGCCCATTGTTGGTCCCATGTAAGTTTCAACCTTCTGTGCTCATTTGTTTCTCTTCCACATGCGCACAAACATACATCTATTTACACCTATAGCTTCAAAAGTACTTATCTGATTTGTATGAAACTTTTACAGTGTATCGAAAGTAACCCGCAGATATCCCAAGCATAATTTGAACTGTTTGCGCTCTTTAACTTTTGCTAAATTGATACTTTAATTCATGTAAAAAATTAAAACAATTTTGACAGATTAAAAAACGGGGAAACAAACAAATTAGACAATAATGGTTTGTAAAAAAAGCATAAAACCAATACAGTACGTGGATAGGACATATAATAATATGTGGATTAACATATTTCAGTATTTTTTTTAAAATAAATTTACTTCAGGTGTTTTTAGTGAAATGCAATGTCGCTATATTTAAACTATTTATTTTAATTAATTTAAACATTTATAATTAAGTAATTTGAATCTATAATCCAATAAGTATATAGTCTAGGCCACTTTACTTCTTCCTAGATTTGAACGAACAGTATTTTGAGAAAAATACTGTTAACTTGATGCTAAGTGAGATTTAAAAATATTTCACTCTTTTACAAGAAGACAATATATAAAGTAACTTTATCAAACTGACAGTTGAAAAAGCAAAAATAGAATTTGTCTTAGAATAGACAGTTATAAGGACTTGGTGTAATAATTGTAATTGCAACTACAGTGGCATAATAGAAAAGTTATTTACAATGTTTATTGCAAGAATTATGCCAGTAAAATATATATAAAGATTAGACTATATGAAAGCCTTCACTAAACACTTCCTCTATATGAATAATATAAATAGTCTCTCCACGTTAACTGACAAATTTGTTTATTATGAATTGCCTAATTTTATTTGTTGACAGTTATTTATGTAATTCTGTGTTTCACTCTAATTATTTTGTTGATTTCAAAACTTAGTCTAACTTTTGTCTGTTCTTAGGCACTGATGATGGCCTTATGAAGGCTGAAAGCTACTACGTAATTCATAATAAACAAATTAGCCAGTTAACGTGGAGAGACTATTTATATTATTCATTAAGATGACCTCCATAGACGCTCCCATATCTACAACTTCCTGTGTAGTTTTCTTTCCTTGAATAATCGAAATAACTGTTAGTTTGCATTAGAATCCCTGCGTTGATATATACTCATTTAAATGTCTACTATGCAAGGATTGTTACCTTGAACTTTGTCAGTTAACATTAGCATCAGTTAACATAACAAAACAAGAGTATTTTTCATGTTCCATCTACATAATAATCAGTCAAGAAAAAAAATTAAGTAAAAATTTGGATAACTGTTTTGCAATTGGACTGGAGTAAGATAGAGAGTATAAGATGCCACCAACTTATCATAAATAAAAATTGTAAATAGCTTATCTTCTAATATTGGATTTATAGAAGAAAAAACGTATAAATACAGTAAGAATGTAACAATAGGACACCATATTTACAACAAGACTTTACTGTTTTAGTTACGTAGAGGCTATGGAAAGGATTCACTTTGGAATTAATTATAGTATAGTGAACTTCTAAGACTAATATTATAAATATTAGGCTGAAAAAAAGGATAATATGATAGTATTACAGCATCCGATTTCCCCTGGAGCCCCTTCCAGGAGTCCGAACCATTTTGTCTATGAGGGTGCTATACAAGATTTTAAAATCACCGATGACGCACATGCCCACAATTGACGTTAGTTTTTGATGCCAACGAGTTAAAGACCAAAGACAATTTGGGTTTAAAGAGAGGGTGCATTAAAAGTCCAATGAGGATGCCAGGTTGCCAACCCCTGATCTAGAGTCTAGTTACAATTAACTGTTTGCTACAATGTGAGTAAAAGTAAACAACAATTTATTTAAATTAAATTTAGAATTTAATATTATAGATTGTTACTAAGGTAGAACCTCGATAAGAAGTGTCTCAAGGGGATAGGGAAACAGTCTTGTTATCGAGGTGCTCTTTTTGTTGAGGGTTGTGTTATCAAGGTTATTTTGACTATCAGTCTTGTTATAGAGGTTAATAAAATGTTGGGAGCAGGGTGGGGTGGGGTTTTTTAAGTCTAGACTTGTTCAAGGTCGACCCATTCCTGTATAGAGTCGCGTTATAGAGGTTGATTTCTCAAAACGACTTGTTATAGAGGTTCTGAGCTATGTTGTGAATTGGAAAAAATCCGTGTTATTGAGGTTGTTTGGATAATAATAGTCGCGTCATAGAGGTTAATTTAACATTATGTGTAATGACAATCTCAAGGGGATTTGAAAATTGCACTTGTAATTGAGGTTGGTGTGTTATTGAGGGTCGTGTAAGCGAGGTTCAACTGTAATTTAAAATTATATAGATATATAGATAATTTTTTTTTTGGCTAAACATCCTTAAAGCTAATCATGTAATACATATTAGAAATTGAAATTGATAGGATGGTTTAGTTATTTATTTATTTTTTAGTTAATAAAGGACTGAAGATGACCTTAAGAAGGGATGAAACGTTTCCTTACAACATGTAAAGCTTTCTATTTCATACTTACACCTACAAAATCCATCCATAGATAATTATCTGTAAGTTACAATAAACAGAGAGTCTAATTGCAAATAACTGTTATTTTATTTATAAGCTTAAAAATTCAGGTACAGAATAAATATTTTGTATATTTTAACTCTACATCACTGAAGATGTTAGTACAGGAGATAGAGAGTAAAAAAGTCTGACTAACATCAAGCTAGAATTTTGTGTACAAGTTAATTTTTTAGTGCCTTTTAAGAATACGTGGTCGGCTAAGTTCGTCAGAGGGACACAGCTTGGCAATAGGCATTTGAAAAAAACAAACCGGAAAAGAGCGGGCATGTCCCAATAATTATGGTGGAAAATGAGATTTTCATGATCCTGGGTACAAAATGAAATTAAAAATCAATTTGATGTTAGTTTGTCCCTTCATTGGTTAAGGCGGAGATACACATGCCTGTAGCTTGAACAAAAACATGCCAGCTACTTGCATGTGTATATGTTAAATGGCATGCCTGTAGCTGGCAAGCAAGCAGATAAAGCCTTAATAAAAATCCTTAGCATGCCAGTTATTGGCAAATACCCTCTTTTGGCATGCAAGCTACTTGCCCAATTGGACGGCATGTGTATCTCCACCTTTAGTTATTCAAATATTACTCCAAATCAAAGTGGTCACATATCAAGTGTCAAAACTAACAATAACTTTTATTTTTGGTCAACTAACTAATTTTGTACTTAGGATCATAAAAATCACATTGTCCACCATAATTGGCATGATATGGCCGCTCTCCACTCGTTTGTTCTTTTTCAAATTTTTATTGCCAAGCTATGTCCCACAAATGAACTTAGCCAACCACATATTCTTAAAAGCCATTAAAAGATTAACTTTAGCTAATATTAGCTATCTCCTGGATTATGTTCTTAATTACTGATGATAGTAAAAACTTTTATTTATTAAAAAAAAAATTACATATAAAGTCCAAGTTGTATGGACTTTAATTCAACTGAGCATCATAATAATTATTATTTTAAGATTAATTTATAATTTTATTTAAAAAATGAATGAAATGATAGTTTATATCTTTCACGAATGGTATTAATTATTATATTAAATATTGCACAATAAACACTTAATGATAAAAAAAAAATCTTACATTGTGGAATTTTAGGGGCATTCTTGATTGACACTTCATATCACCTTGAAGAGATGGCATTATGGAATATTGAGTAAAAAAGAAAGATTTCCCTAAGAACTAACTTATTTATACAATAAAAGTTGTTTTTCTAACAAGTGTTAAAAGAAGGTAGGGGAAAGATAAAGAATTATCATAGAGGTGATAGTAAAAAAAAACTTTAGAAGAGTAGGAGAAATACCGCAGAAGGTATAGTATATAAATAACACAGAGATATGTAAGAAAAATTAAAATACATCCTTTTTTTACATTATTAGTAAGAAGGTTACACTTTAGTAAATATATGGGAAAATAGGATAGTTAAAATATATATATGCATAAAAAACACAAATAGGAAATCACCTGACCACAAAAAATACAGAAATGATAATAGGTCTAGTAAATAATGTTCTGGCGTCATACATATGCAAATAAATATTTTGAAAAAAAAGTGGAGGTGTTAAAAAATACATACATACAAAGTAAAGTGGGAGAAGGATAAAGAGGATACACTGTAAAAATAGAAGAACTGTAGAATATATTTGAATTAGTTGCTCCTTATCTATTGTGCGGTTCGGAGATGTGACATAATTTTATTTTTATCATTTAAATTTTATCACTTAAAAATTAAAATAAATTAATATTAATACGATGCATAGTGCACATTTTAAAGCGGTGCATGACTAACTATCAGCGCAATTTGTTTTAAAGAAGTGCATAATAATGAACAACTTGTGTGTGAAAAAAGCCTTCTAAGATAAAAAAAAAAAAAAATTAAGCCTTGTGATCGCACAATTCTAATGCACTTGATCAAAATATAAACCCTTTAAAGGAGTTTTCTAGTTTAACGGTGATGTGTTGGGAGAGCTATAAATGAGAGTTATTTCTAGGCAAGTGCCAGGGAAACTATGAACTTCCTATATTTTCAATAGTTAATGCTTTTTAGTACTTCATATAGAATAAGCATGTCGTGTTTGAATTATTTATTAGCAATAAAGTATAAAAGAATTGATATGTATAAAAGCTAGAACAAAAGGTTTTAGTATCGTTGTAAATCTGACAAAATTTCCTACGAGAAAAGTGTAATTTTAATCTTCATGCTCTCAAATTACATGACCCCAAAATATATACAAATTTTATTTTTTAGAAAAAAAAAAATTAAAAAATCAATTGTTTTGAGGTTCCAAAGAACCGAGCTTAAACTTTTCGGACTTCAAGAAAAACTTCCTTATTTACTAACATTTCGATTGATATTATATTGTTACTTATTCATAAGGTGGAAATTTTAGTAAACTTCGCTGAAAGTAAAGAAAGAAGCGTGTTTATTGTTGCTATTGTTGACATATAGACGAGTATATTAAACCATTCTTGCTTTTTTGTATGCTTTTAATTATTTACTCACCTGCAAGTCAACAATCAACCTGTTTCTTTTTTACTTTCAGCGAAGTCTACTAAAAATTCCGCCTAATGAATGGGTAGCAATATTAATATTGATGGAAAGGTTAGTAAATAAGGAAGTTTTTCCTGAAGTCCGAAAAGTTTAAGCTCGGTTCTTTGTCAAGTTAAGGAACCACAAAAAAATGGAATTTTTAATATTTTTCTTAAAAATAAAATTTGTATACATTTTTGTCAAGTAATTTGAGTGCATTAAAATTTAATTTACACTTTTCTTGTAGGTACTTTTGTCAGATTTACAACGCTACTAAAACCTTTGTTCTAGCTTTTATACTTTTGGAACAATCAATGTTTTTATGAGTAAAGGTATGCGATCTCAAAAAAATCGTAGGGAAACTGTTAACATTGACACATGGTTTAAATAGCGTTCTTTATAGCCCATACGACATAGAAACCCCTACTTCATTTTTTCACATATATCTCCAGTCACCCTGTATATATATAACTTTGCCTAAATAACTATTAAGACAAAGGGATGTTTAGTCCAATGTACTTTGGGCCGAAGGAATATCACACTTCTATTTTTATAAGGGGAGTAACAGTCTTCAGAAGTGCTGTAAGAAAACTAGGGACTGATTGAAGTGAGATAGAAAGAGTGATAGCTACTTTTGTGACCACACTGAACTATTTATAGGTGACAATTTAATACATTTGTGGCAGGACTTTCTGTATTCCTTTAATTATAGTCTATAAGAACATGCATAACCAGCTCTCATTAAACTTTCACAGTTTCATTATTTGTAAACATTTAGAATTTTTTTTTTCTTACTATCATGTAATAGGAATAATATTGCATATAAAAAATAAAGTAATTTAGTTAATTTAAAAGCCAATTTGTACAAAAATAGTGAAAATGCCCATGCATTTTATTTATAAAATCTAATGTTAGTCTATACAATAAGCAAAGTGCTTGAGCATAGCTTTTTTTTTTGTAAAGCAACTCCTTCTTTTGATTTGAGATGGACTTATGCTGTAAGAAGTCCAGTGAAAGACTATCTCCTTCAGTATCTAGTAGTAGTAGTAGTAGTCTAGTAGTCTAGTACTTCCTACTAGAACGGGTAGGATGAACCACTTGTTCGTGAATTTGGCCATCACTTTTTACGCCCCGTGGTGGAGAGTTCCTGCTACTTCACACATCATACATTTGTACAGTGTACCGCCGAAGCGAGTATGGTGTGGTCATTAGCAGAGACGGGACGTTTATGACTTTTATTTTTCCATTTCATGACCTTTATTCTATGACTTTTATGACTTTTATTATCCTGTTTTATGACGTTTATTTTAGAAAATCGGTTGTTTTATGACCTTTTAGCCAAAAGTATGACGTTTATTTTCTGTGAAAATGTAGCCTTTATGTGACGCATTTCGTTATTTTGGAGGGAAACAGTTCAAAAGAGATTTCAATATTTCATAGATACAAAATTATATTTACAATATATGTAATAAATGATAAAAAATAAGTGTGGTGTCGCGGGACACCCGGTAGGAACGAAGTTCCTTACATGATTACTATTTTACATGATTATATTTTATTTATTTACAAAAAAAAGTGACATTTTTGACGTATATAACAAAAATAATCAAAACAAGTCAGGTAACAGGCTTCCTTAATAACACTTTTTCCCGTCTTTTAAAGCTTACGTTTACGCGAGCGTTGCGTGTGAACGCTTGAGCGGATAACGTTTTCCGACGAACTCAGCCTGGGCATTTGTAAAATGAACATGTGTACCAAATTTCATCTTACTCGGTGAGCTTTTACTCAAGTTATCGTCATCTCTAGATTTCGTGACGGTGATTTTGGTCGTTTTTTTTGGATTCACTCCCGGGCTCCAGAACGTGCCATAAGGAACTTCGTTCCAATAATTAACATTGTAAAAAGTAATCATGTGTTGTTCTATATTCTCCAGCGTTAAATTAGTTCTTTTGTCCGTCAGTAGAATTTTAAACTTGGAAAAAGACCTTTCGGCGTCGGCAGATGAGGTGGGAGGAAATTTCATGCATGACACGTCATTTGCTTTTGCTTTTGCTTTTGCACGCCCTTCAACCGGGCAGCTATGGCCTGGGCGTGTTCCCACCCAGGATTCCTTAAGAGAACAGCAGTGAACTTTTCTTTCACCTTTTCCCCCACTCTTCCAACCCAATCAGTACCGCAAAGGGTCTTGATTTTTTCGACGCCGTTTGGAAATAGCATATCCTGTTTTTGCAAACCTTTTATTATGTCAGGAAATGTCCCAAAGTTGTCATTGATGTAGTTCAGGTGGGTTTCCAGTCCTGGAGCCTTTAGGGCTTCTTTTACATTGCGAATTGACGGCGCCTCTCCAGCATCCAATGAAGCTAAGACCTTGAAGACTCCAGATACAAAGTAGGTGTAGAACTTACCTGTTTATCACATGGCTTACAGAAGAATGTTTCACCTTCCAAAGAAAAGTCCACCTCCTCTGACACCCACTTACGCTTAAGCGTTAATTTGTTTGAAGGAGTTTTCGGCATTCTGACACGAGTAGAATCTATTAAGAAACTAGTTACACTAGTAAAATTAATCAAGAAACAAGTAACACGAGTTTCTTATTCGTGTTACTTGTCATCAAATGAGCAATTAAACATTCTACTCCCTTACCATGAATATATACAAAATTTTAATTATGGAACAGCCAATCAGGAGACTGCCCAATCCAATGGGTTTACTATTGGCTGACTGGAGAATCTATCTTGAACTTCCTGGATTCTAATCGGAGGAGTTGTTCCAAGAAGGAGCCGATCAGGAGCCCTATTTTGGAATTAGGGATGACCGTCGGTGCCTCCCTCGTTGTAGGTATGCATAAGCGCATTAGTTAAGTCCGAAAGTGGTCAGGGAATTAAGAGCCCAGGCCTTTTACTAAGCTGGTGTAAGGGTTTTTTGTTCGAACTGCACTTTTACCTGGAACCGGACCACAAATGTTCAATTTAAACATTTTCTTTATCAAAAAATAAAACCTTTTTGCTAAACATTCGGCAAAAAAAGGCCATTTTATGACGTTTATTCCAAGAAACCCCTATTTTATGACGTTTATGTGTAAAATGGCTATTTTATGACAAAATCATATGACTATGACGTTTATGACTTTTTCCCGTCTCTGGTCATTAGTAAGCTATATAAGCGTGCGTAAAAGCGTGGGGGAAGAGTCCCCATAAAGGGTGTCCCTCGCCCTGCACCGTCCGCGATTCATTGGTGCATTTCAGAGTATCATGGCACGGGATAGAACCCACGACCTCGAGTTGCCTCAACTTATTGATAGCTGAGCGAGCGCCTTAAGACGCTCGGCTACCCTGGCTCCCCGCTTCCGTATCTAAATGCACACATACTATAGCACTCTCAAGGTCTACTACAAAAGTGAGGCCTTTTATTTCCTTAATATACACCTAACTACTTAAGAATAAAAAACTGAAAGGACTGAAGAATTGACTAATTTTCTTAAGAATCAAAAACTGAACAATTTACTAATTTCATCAAATAAATTTTACCTCCTTAAAAAGACTTGCTTTGAATTAAACTAAAAAAAAAAAGTTATTAACCTACTATCAAATTAAAAAAAATATTTAAAAGCAATAAAGCTATCAAATAATAATAATAAAAAAAATTAGGTACATGCAATTTTAAATGAATGGTTCATGAAGGGATTACCTATGAGATTAGGATGAATAGTGAACCCATTTAAGACGAATGGTAAATCCATTTGATTGCTAACAAAATCAAATATAAAATACACCAAAAAGTGATTGATAAAAAAAACAAAAAGTTTAAGATAAAAAACACAAAAAGTTTAAGATAAAAAAAGTTTGAGATAAAAAACATAATCCAAACACATCAAAATCTGATAATAAATGTCAATAGAAGACAATAACAGTTTTATCACCTTGGGAAAGATGTTAAACACTTAAAAGTGTAACTTAACTTAACTGGTGGAATACTATCATGTGAATGAGTTTTGTCTAGCAATGAAGGGGGGGGGGGGGGGGATTAAACACGCACAAAAACTCATCATAACGTCAAAAAATAAGCATAATTAGAGAAAAAAAACTATGATAGATAATTATTCAACAATATGCATAATTAAGAAAAAAATATTATAGATAATTATTCCGGCCTTGATGATTAATACGATAAACCTAATGTAATTTATAAACAGTACATATATTTCACTTCTTATTTTTTCTACTCAATAAAAAAATATATGTTATAGTTACGAATATACATCTGTACCTCAGAGAAAAACTGTCTTAAAGGCCCTTTTACGTGTTCAGCTCAATTGGCATGATAGTTTCAATTTCACGTTGCCCTAAACAATTTTTCGTTTTTCTTTCTTTGTTCTTGGGTCTTTTTTCTTTCTTTGTTCTTGTAAATCTTTTGTGTAACTTCTTCGTCGGTGGGTGTTCAAATTGAACTATATAAAATTATCTGGAGTAAACATTTTGCACTTTAGGATAACTGTCAAATCAACCTCAACATTTTAAAGTTCTCTACTAACACACTAACAGTTTAACTGAAGATAACGATCTGTCCGTCCACGGAGCTTGGCCACACACTCGTCAGTTCTCCTTAAGATGACGGACTGCAGTCGGAGGTGGACTGTAGGTGTGTGGAGGGTAGAGGCAAGGATCGGATGGAAGGAGAGATGACAGTCCGTGGACTGTCCGGCCTGTGCCTCAAGATCAATGTCGCCCTACACTATCAGTCAGCCTACAGGCGTGTAGAGTGATTCGTATTTATTTTGTTTATTTCCCTTCGTCGGACTGCAGTTAAAAATCGACAGATATCGGCCTGCAGGCATTCATCGCACAGTTTATGGTGCATACAGGCACAGATCTGTAGTTCTTTACGATTGCCTGCAGGCGGTGGACGGGTAATGTGTGGTGGTCTGAGATTTTGGCCTTACGATAATCGTATACGATAACGGCCTGCAGTTAAACTGTAAGTGTGTGGGCCCCTTAAGTATCTTCAATAGAATAATAGAGAGGGGTCCAAATTGCAGTGAGTTGGTTCCAGTAAAGGATGGTACAGCTGTGCTCGACTTGGCAGATAAGTTATTTTCAGAGGTAAAGATCTAGTCTTTGTAACAAACACGAGGATAGGGTTCCATGCCGGGTAGGATTATTTTTATTGAAAACCCATAACAACTAAGAAGCAGAATAACTCACAGGATGAAGTAATTGTATGAATGAGAAGGTTTAGTGTAAGTAGTATTGGACAGATTTGTTAATTAACGTTTCCTTTTTTTTGAATCACATGCAATAATTAATGATAATACCAGATGGCAATCTAATTGGGCATGAATATAATGCTACTCACAGGAGAATAATATTTATTAAAAATGCGGCTCGTGATTTGAACCTTTAAATGTAAAAACGAGACAGTTCAACTACTTGACAATGCACATAACTTTAAATAGTAAACATCTATTATGATTATTAATGATAAACAGTCTATTAGAAATAAGGGATACAATCAAATACAAGTATTGTTATTGTACACAAAATTTGAATATTCTAAATATTCAATCATTCGGACAATTTAATTTTACAAGTGATACGAGCTTTATACTTCTTACGATTACATAAGAAGAAACCAACTTTTCTTTTTTCTTTTTTTTTATCTCTTTCTTAAATTGCCAAAACTAGAGGATGTATTCATACTAGATAGCAAGGGCAATATGAGCTAAATTAATTTGCGTGGGAGATTCCTTCGTCAAAGGTTTTATATGATCAATTCATAGGTTTAAATATTGCTGAGTTCTAAGTTACTTAATTGTTTTTAACTTACTCATAGTGAATTTGACCCAAATAGCTTAATTAATCAGTCTACGTCTACGGTAAAAAAACAAAAACAAATCAGTATTAGCTTACTGATTATATTTATAAGGATAGTTTGGCTTGCAAAGTGTCTTTTTGCTAAGTCTTTTGTAGAGTTGGATGACAAAGGGTCAGTGTCTAAACTTATTAAAAAGACCTAAGGACGCCACTTGGTGAGTAGCAGTAGCAACCTTTTTAAGCTAACTACACAAATTTTACTCGTTGAAGGTTTGTTCACTCTGAGCGGGTATTAAAAAATCTTAGATGACAAGAATCGGTTGAAGAACTTAAAGAATTAAGACTTTAAATACCAAATTAATCATATAAGTTGTTTTCCAAGGGGAAAATCTATCATTTGTAACTAAAACGAGGATAGGGTTTGAACTCATTATGAGCAACTAAGTGCTGCATTATGTATTAGCTGTTGATATAGCTATGTGTTTTTGACAATACTGGTAGATGTTGCTTTTCAAATTTAATTTATTATTTACCGAAGTAATGAAATTATTGATTGTTAGTTATTTCGGTAATTCTGCAGAGTAAGGTAGGTTTTGGAGAGAGGCTTAGAAAACTAAAAACCAAAAATAACTACCTCGCACTTGCTGTTTTGACAGAGGGGTGTAAATATCTCAAATGAATAAATTATAATGTATTTATTGGCAAGGTTCTCGAACGTACCTTAGTCTGCAGATTCGTCGATATTTCTCTACATTAAACAATTCATCCCCAGGTAAATAATAAATGTAAATTAAATCAGGTTTAATGATTAAGGTCCAGAATTTAATAAAAGGTGAAACATGCATACCTTCAGTGAGAATTTAGCTAGGCTGTTGAGAAGGAGAAGTATGAAACACTTTGTCTAAACTGCAATATACACTCTTTAAACTAAATTATACATCTTGTACGATTACTTGTTGTCTACTCCATCGAAGAGTAGAAATGCTAATATCTGGGAAAATAAAAATTTCAACAAGATGGAAGGAGGAACGACCTTAACCCCGACCTGCCTGAAGTGAAATCGTTATAACTGATATGGTTTTTGTGTGTAAATCAGTCTGATTAGGTAAGAGTGTCATAGCATACGTACAGGACATTACAGAATAATTGAAAAAAACATAGGTAGTTATTATTCATGAAAACAACTCGCGGAGATGAACGAAACTGTTAAAAGGCATTTAATTAATGAGAAGGCCTAATACGTTATGAAATGCAAATCTTTTCTGACATAATAAATAAACAAGATATTCGTAAGAGAGAGAATAACAATTAAAAAGGCGCCAAACAGTTTACTGTAAACGGACGTTTCGGAATCTTCTAAATCTATACTTCTTCACGGGTTAAAAGTTATATAAAAAAAAGAAATATAATGGATACTTACACTTTCTTGGAGGAGACATAGTAGTTCGAAATATCTCGAGAAGAAGGAAAAGCGGCCGCTCTTTTTCTTACGAACTTTCTCGTTTAGCGAATCATCGACGTAAGAGAGGATGGAATGAGGTCAGGATCGCAGATTTCTGTTGAGGTAAACGTTAGAACCTTCGCCAAATAGAGAGTCACAGGGCATCACTTCTTAAGGCAAAATAACGGAAATATCCGCGAAACCAAGTAAGCGGACGGTACAATACAAGAAGGAACGTAAGAGTTTCACGCAGGGAGTTGTCTAATCGAAAACTACTTATCAAACTGATTAAAACCAGTAATTTGCCAATTAAAAATAATTAAAAAGCCTTCAACATTTCATTTTGAACAGCTGGAATGGGCAAGATTTGGCAGTGTTCCAATTCCGATTTCCATATTTAGATGTGTTGATCCAGCGCTTTGCGAAAAGTGTCAGCATTCGTAAAGAAAAAAATGGCGAGGCCAGCTGACAATCCATCAGTGAGACATCGGTCTTCAAACAACTAGGAAGAAACAGAAGAAGGGAAGGAAATAACTTTTTGTTATGGTTATCTACGTTTAAGAGATTAGATAACCTTCGTTAACTTATTTTAAAAATGTTCTAACGACTTCGTTCTCGGAATTAGTGGAATTACGTGGTTATCAAAATATCTCTCGTTTTTTTTTCGGCTATTAAATGCGTTAATATGTTTTCTTTTCGGTTGTGATTATGCCTGAATCAATGATAATGAATAGTTCATCGAAAGTCATTCCTGATTCGAAAGATGAGAAGAGAATTAACGTCCTATACGCCCCGTTTCGAAAGAAGGAAATTAATCCTGTCGATTGGGAGTCGAAAATGAAATATTGGCATTCTGAAATAGATAAGTGGTGCTTTGAGCACAATCAGGCTTCTATTTCTATTGGAAAAATTACAAGAGAATACAAGGTCAACGGCAGATCTCCGGCCTGCATTGCTACTGTTTTTGAAGAACTTGCCAGGTTTGTTTATATCTCGTCGATATCTTGCTCAAGGATTTAATAATATACAGGCACAGAATGCGGCAGTCAAACGGTACGATTTTGGCGGGGGCTGGGGGGCCTGGCTTTGGCGGAGAAGGGTGGTAACTGGTAATTTTGCACCTATCGCATCTAACTAGACACCCGGAAATCTATATAAATAAAAATGAATGTTTGTCTGTCTATCTGTATGTCTGTCTCTTATGCCTGCCTAAACTGTTCATCCAATTGCAATGAAACTTAGGTGAATGTTTGCAAGCATGCCTGGGAAGGTTTCTAAGTAGTAAAACAATCTTCTGATTTTCGTACACAGGGGTCCGGGGTACAAATGTCTAAGTAATGAAAACCTTTAATGATGCTTATAGTTGAAAAGCTCTTTAAGAGTACGGTAATGGTTGGACGCATGCCCAGGAAGGTTTCTGAGTTAGTAAAACTATGTTCCGATTTCGGTACATTGGGGTACGGGGTACAAATGTCAAAGTAATGAAAACCCTTCGTGATGCATGTCATTGAAAAGCTCTTTAAGAGTACAGTAATTGTTGTTATGTACATTTTTGTCATATTTTCATTTATGAGGGGGGTAAAATGGAAAATACAGGGAAAATATTTCTATAATCTATATCTATATAAATAATAAACAGGTCAAGTGTGTGCTAGTCAGCACACAGCGAGGGTCCGTAGGCCACACTATATAGTGTTTAACTGTAAAGTGTATAAACAGTGTGTTTTTAAAATGCTAAAAAGCTTACTTTGAACCATTCTAAGGGTCTGATATTCTCAAAACACACTCTGATAAAGTATTTTTTTGCCACTGAACCGGACTACAACCATATAAATACATCGAATAGCCTATGGTCGCCCTATCAAAGTTATTTCCAAAGAATTATATATTTTTGTAATCAGCTCGACGTACCCTTTCATATGATACCCTTCATACCCCCCCCCCCCCCCCCCCCCCGATGATAAAATTTTAACCCTTAAGTTTTTTTACCCTAATTTTTTTGTAAAATATTTTTTTTAAGCCGCTATATTTTTTAAAAAAATGTGGGTAGGTACAAGACACATTCACGCCAAATTTCATAGTGATCGGACGAAAGGTGTAGCCGTGAGAGCACACGAGAGGACGGACGGACAGACACACGCAGGAAAATATTAGGTTTGGTTTGCCTTGGTTTTGCCTACGGACCCTAAAAATTAATGTTTGTTTTTCTGAATGTCTCTTATGCCAATATTGAATATTGTACAAGTATATATTTCAAATTGTAATTTACCTAAATTTTTCATATAAGGCAACATTATTTAACTAAATAGACTATTTACAAGGCTTTTCAAAAGTAGCAGATATAGATTTCTTATGTTATTAATGTTTATTAGGCAGTACGAAGTTTGCCGGATCAGCTAGTAAGCTAGTATATGAATAAAAATAATTTATCTACTCAATTTTATATTATTTTGTGGTTTAGTCGTTTAGGGTGTATTCAATAAAATTGTCTACTTATCAAATCGGCTTTATTTTGACCATTAGCCTGGTCATCATTAAGCCTAGATTGAGAACGTTAAGATATATAGGTATATATATATACATTCATATTAAAATATTTTTAATACTTATATTTATTGAAAAAGAAAAGTTTGTATAAAACGGCGCTCCCGTCTAAAGATTGACAGAGGACGAAGCTATTTATATTCAAAACATCTGTCGATACCTCCACAGTTTTCTATGTTCGTCTCTATGTGCCCGCTTCCACTCCTTACTAGAACCACACAACACTCTTGAGACATTGTCTTAATCATTCAGAATTCCACCAAGAATCAATTTTGATATCGCACTTATTGATGTCCCTTTTAATTTTATGATTACAGTCATTACGTCTTTTCCATTATGTAATTCCACAAAATCTCATGTGCTTCATGGTAGTGATGTCCTCACTACTCATTCCACTTTGAGACTATCATTTTAAGAAAAAGGGAAAACATGTGCTAGATATACAATAAAAAGGATTTTATAAGAAAGAAAGGAATGCACTCAATGAAAAACTAGCAGCATTTAAGGGTTAAGGTGATGGTGCCACAAGGCTTGTACAAGCCACTAGAAGATCCTGTGATCATTTAGTAGTTTGTAGAATAGCCCGGTCTTGTTACCTCTAGCTGGGTAAGCAAGTAAGTAGATAGTGAGGTTTTGCCATAGGGTAACTTTACGTGGCTCGTAAACTACTGTAAACGCACCTTTAAACACTTATGTGAAAAGACTTATGTGATCTCTTATGACACTTATGTGACCTCTTCTTGCCACAACACTTAAAAGCAACAACTTCTTGGTGATAAAAAACTTGGTGATAAAACTTCTTGGTGGAGAGTGAAAATTGATTTCTTTTCAGTTTATCACTGAGAACTTCCTATAAATTACATAATTCACCCTTTTTGAACTTATAATGTGTTATTAATTGTATTGTACTCACCATTTTGTTGGATAATATCAGTTTGGTATTCTTCATTATACTACACATCTAGTTTACAACTTTGAAAGAAGTCAATTTTTTTCTAATTACACTTGTCACTTAACTTTTGAAACCTCTTTAGAAAGTATTCTTTTGTTGTGTAATTTTGGTTTGTTTTTGAATTTCAGGTGTGGACAAGTGAAACCTAAGAAGGAATTTTTGGAAGAAAAGCCTTTTCAAGGTTGGAAATCATGGGCTGTTAATTCATTTATTAAGGCACCAATAAATCTGTCTGTTTCTATGCTACAGAACTATTGGACATCTGATAACAGTACTACACCAGATACAGATTTCGTACATATTCCTTACCTTAAGGTTTGAATTTTTTAATTCTTTAGAGAATCCGAAGCCCTTAATTATGTTAATATGCTTAGGAATCTTAAGCATTAACTACTTTATTTACAAAGTGATTGCTTTGATAGGTTGATATTCATAATGCAAAATTAGCCTTTGTAGATACCAATTTCTTATGAATTGGGGGTAATTAATTATTATTATTAGAGGGGGTCTATGAGCCTGGCCTTTTCCTGGGTCTTGGACCGAGCTGTATGTTTGAACTCTAGCTAGCCCACTTAGAGAATACAGAGCCCCATTGTCATAACATCCATAATCAAGAAAAGATTTGACTGACAAATTTGACTTCCCTAATGTCAGTGACATCTCTATCTGGGTATGAATATTATCTAGCTAATTAAGTGGGAACTGCATGTTGAGTTGCTTGTAACTCTGAAGTTTATACAGTAGAACCTCGCTTACACGACCCTCAATAATACGACAATTACAAGTGCAATTTTCAAATCCCCTTGAGATTGCCATAACACATAATGTTAAATTATCCTCTATAACTCGACTATTATTATCCAAACAACCTCAATAACACGGATTTTTTCTAATTCACAACGTAACTCAGAACCTCTATAACGAGTCGTTTTGGGAAGTCAACCTCCATAACGTGACTCTATACAGGAATGCGTCGACCTTGAACAAGTCTAGACTTGAAAACCCCGCCCATTAACCTCGATATCACGGCTGATAGCCAAAATAACCTTGATAATACGACCCTCAACAAGAAGAGCACCTAGATAACAAGACTCTTTCCCTAATCCCCTTGAGACACTTCTTATCGACACTTCTTCGATATTGTAATTATTGTAAGAGGCCAGGTTTGTGTAACATCTTTTTTTAAAAGCACACTTAGCTGTCCCAGGATTAAGGCTACTTTACACATTTATTTGCCCTGATAATTGTTGTAAAACATATCTCCATTGCTGGACAGAGAATTGGATGTTTTGGCTCATAAAACCACCTAAAAGATTGATTTTCAGTTGTTAGCCTGTCTCCTGTCTGGATAAATTAATTGTCCTTGATAATTCCAAATTATTTTGTGGTCTTTTAGGTTTCAAACTACTGAGAGTCTTATGTATAAGCAAATATATAAATATATTTTTTCCTTTGAAGTTTTTCTTTTGTTGACTTGAGGTTTTTTTATATAAGTAGTTGGTTGTTTTTTGGAATGAAAGTCCTTTATTATATTTTATTCAAACAAGCTTTCGTCCAGGGAACCTGGACTTCTTCAGGTTTTGGAAATACTGTAAATTTAGAGAAACAAATGGTCAAAATGAAAACGAATAAATTTCTGTTTTTGTTGCAGGAAAGAGGAGAAAAACTTTTTTTAGAAACAGAAACCACACATGAGAAAGTTCTTACCCATAATGAAATAAAGAACATATTGTCGAAAGATTCAGCTCCTATGAGTGGGGACACAGTAAATTGTGTTGTTCACTACCTTCATCTTCAGGGATTAGTTACGGTATTTATTTATTTTACTTTTATATCTCTTTAAGTAAATAGAAATTAAATGATGAGGGATTAGTGTGGCTGACATTTGTTGTATTTATACCTAAAGCTTAGCCACACGGGAACTCAATGTTTGTCTTTGTTGCTGAGGGCAGCCCTGATTCAGTGTTTTGCATAGTTGTTTTAGAGGATCTTGTTTTCATGGGATCCAAACCTTGTATCAGGTAGTCCTGCAATATGCTTCAGGAGATGGGGACATGTTGCAGCTTAGCCTAGATTCAGCCCCAGAACAAAAGTGTGCAACATTAAATACTGTTGTGAACTAAGCTTTAGATACACTATTATGGGGAAATGATCATAAGTTCTTATCAAAAGAGGATTTAAAGCCAATTTTGGATTTGATTTGGCTTCAAGACTTAGTTATTTAACCCTCGGGAACGCGTTGTCCTGTGAGGCCTAAATTTGAGATATAACTGTGAAATTGAGATAGATGTTGGTGCGATTGGAAGATAAGGATTTTTTTTAGCTACATTTATTGCTTTAATCAAGAGAATCAGTCACTGTTTGACATCGTACGTGATTCCACTTCAATTCTGTGCCCATATTGTCCTGTCAGGGGACCCGCGCCACTTCTACTTAAATTTTAGTATTACGCTAATTTTAGTGAAATTTATACATATAAAATACAAAATAAATAATGTGGTACCTCAATTTAAAAATAAAATAATAAAAATGTACAGAAAAATTTGAAAATTATAATTGAGACTGACTACTTTAATTCTTATAAACTATGAGACGAAACAGCGGTATTTTATAAATTTAAAAAAATAATAAAACAATTGAACCAATTTAAATATGTTTTATAATATTTTGCTAAAATTATTCCAAGTTTATATTTATTTTACCTGTTGTGTAGGCATATAAAACAGACTAAGTCCTATCAGGAGTCCGCGCCTCCTCGTGTCTGAATTAGACCGCACGCACCCGAGGATTTAAATGACTGGACTGCAAATGTTTAAAATAAATCTTTTTAAAGTGTAAAGCTTCCGGGTTATTGAAATTAGAGTTTTTGAGTTAGATCAACTAGAAGTTCACAAAATTAGAAACAGGGTTGGGCAAAATTTGACTTTTATTAAAAAAAAAATCATTGATTTTTTTTTATTTTAATCAAAAATTTTGAAAACTAACTGATAAAATTTACAATCCTTATAAAATGCGGGCGATAATTAGTTGTAAGAAAAAAAGTCGGTTTCAAGAAGATAGGTGTAAGTCACAGAGTGAAATCAGTGTCACTCTATTTTCTCGCCAGCTTAAATAAGTTATATTTGTTCGTTCTGAAAAGCGAAATCTTTTTATGAAAGCGATTTTTTTTTCGTGTAATTTGTTTATGTACGCTCAACGTCTTTGTCTAGATAAGCTACAATCCTCAGCGTGGCACTGGCCCTCGTGTGAACGCACCCTACCGGCACCCCGCTAATGTCCTTGAAGCATTTTTTATGTACAGTAGAGCATCAATTATCCGAACGTCAGTTATCTGAACGTTCAATTATCCGAACTAGCTTCATAAAAAAAAAAAAAAAAAAAATCAAAATCAAATCAAAAGCCACTAAATTAATTGCTAGAAAGAGCGGTGTCAGCTGTATAAAGGGATACCAGATTTCGATGAATTCAGTTTTACGGGGCAGACATTAACATTTGTTTACTAAGAACTAACTTTTGTTTATCTATGTTATTTCTGGAATTGTTTGCAGCATTTCTCCATTTAATACCTTTCTATTCTGTTGGTCGGTTATGTTAATGCTCTCCGTTTCAAATAATTCATTGTGAGGTATACATTTTTTAATTAGTTAGTAGTTAGATATTTTAAGTAAAACTTACAACATGTCGACAAAAAGGAAACGGGTGGTGCTTTCATTAAAAGATAAAATGGAAATTATTACGCGGCTGAAGAAAAGTGAAAGCCAAGGCATTGGCTATCAAGTTCGTTGTTGCTAAATCAACGATTACGGAAAACAAAAAATAATTCTGATTCAATCACTTGGTCAAGATTAATGCACTTAATCTTGACAGTGAGGAGGGCAGTTTAAATCGGAAAACTATAATAAAATGAAACGAAATCCAAACTGTTGGAAGATGCTGCATTCACTTGGTTTTTGCAAAAACGGGCCTCTAGACAGCCCATATCCATATCTGGACCCATATTGTATGATAAAGTGATATAGCAGTGGAATTAAACATGAAGCTTGGTGGTGAATCTTTATTCATCCTCAGTTCTGAGTGGCTGATAAATTTCAAATTACGTCATGGGATTCGACTAATCGAGATTCATAGTGAAAAATTAAGTAAAAAAAATGACGCAGACGAGTATTACAACCTTCTTTATGCCAAATTAATCTTAGGTGATACACAACTTATATATTTTTTTTTTCATTATGTACTAAATAAATAAAACAAATATGCATTTTCATAAGCGAGGTTGATTATTTTTGCATCTTCCCTTTTAAATTTCTATAGTGAATTTCGATTATCCGAATTTTTGATTATCCGAACCACCCCAAAAAACATTAGTTCGGATAATCGACGCTCTACTGTATTTTTTTCCCCCGTACTTTTTTATGTGTGGTAACGGGTAGGATAAGGATAGTAGCATTATACTATACTATAAAATACTATAGACTATAAAATTTAATGCCCAGTCAGAACCATTTAAATTTACCAGAAATTGAAAAGCAACTACAAACAATTAAACCGTTTTTAAGTGGGATTGCCTCTTCAGCTTCCGTTGAATGTGTTTTTAGCATGTTTGGTCTGGTACAATCAAAATTAAGGAACCAGCTAGGAATAGTAAGGGTGTCCAAAAAGTACTTCAATGAAAATTTGATTTTAATCATGATTCATATAAAAAAAAATCATTTGATTTTAATCAACTGATTTAAATCAGCCCAACCCTGTTAGAAAATCAAGACATCAAGGCATCTTCTCTGGCCCCACTTCTACGCCACTGGGAGCACTCATGCATTAACTAGTTACTATATGTATAATCTATTAAACTACATATTTATTTATTTTATATTTATATTTTTTTTAGGTGGAAAAAGTGAAAGGATGCGAACTAGTGAAACTTCTTAGGCCAGGCAAATCAGAAATTCCTCATATTACTAAGGCCGATATAGCTGTGTTTCAAATGCAAGAAGCTATTGCTAATGTTAAAAAGGAAGTTGCTGCTCTTGAAAAACAAAAAGAGACTTGTGTTAGGGATGTCAAAATGTATCTCTCTAAGCAAATGAATCACTCGGTATGGCATTTTATTTGTATATATTTAAGTAATTATATATAAACTTACTATTAAGTACTTTTAAATAAAAGTAAATAGTTACTTATAAAATAGTTACTTGTAAAATTGTTATATTTATATTACAAGTCAAATTGTTTAAATAAAATTAAAATTTTATCATAACTTATAACTCCATGCTAACTAAAAATCTCCCTGCTAAAATTAATCTCGCCTTAATTATCACTCTTAAATTTTAAATATTTTTAGATACGTCTCATACAGTACTTAAATGCATTAATATTTTTATTCTTATTAAAACTCTGTTCACAGGCGAAAAATGCTCTAAAGAAGAAGCATCAGTTGGAAAATAGTATAGTAAAGAAACTTCAAACATTGGATAACCTCTGTACTTTGCTTGAGAGTCTTCGTAACACTGAAACTGAAACAGAGGTAAATTATTGAAATGAATAAATAAATATTGAATGAATAAATTTTTATTAAATAAATTAATTATATCTAAACAAAAACTCTTTTGTAAAAAAAATAAGGCAATTCTTACGTAAAAAGTTGTGAGATCATAGATTTAGCCAAGTCCTCTTCTGTTTGAGTAAGTTCTTAGGCTAATTCCTATGAAATTCGACATACACATTCAGAAAAAAAATTGTAAACTGAAATTGAGCAATTGCTGCTCCCCTAAAAGCTCTAAGCCGTGAAAGAATTATTAAAAAAAAAAAAAAAAAAAAAAAACAGTTCTGAAAATTTTGTTGAAGTAATTGTTAATTGTAGTCTATTAAAATATTAATCGACCCTTATAGGTAGTTATCCCAGGAAAAAATCCAGTTTACCAGATATTGATGAAAATAAATCTAATTTAACTGAAAATCAAAAATGTTAATGATCGCTTGTTAAATAAATTTAAAAAATTTAGGATTAAATTTTTAATCTTTTGACTTTTTTCTTCAGTTAATCCCGTATGATTTTATTAAATTTCCTTTTTCTTTTAGATCTTTAGGGATGAAAATGGTGTTATTTTTAAAAAAAATAAACAATATTTTCCTGTTAATTAAAAAATTGGCTATATTTCGCTCATACCTGGGCATCTTCAGGCCTAAAATTGAAAATTGAGGTTACATTGTTTTATGAAGTAAACTCTGAAAAAATATTGGAGTAACTGTCACATATTATTCACCTTCTATTGTTAATAAGTTCTATTGTGACAGTTACTCCAATATTGTTTCAGATTTTACTCCAAAAAATAATGTTAAGTCTCGATTTTCAATTCAAGGCCTGAAGATGCCCAGGTATGGGTGAAATATTGCCAATTTTGATAATTAAAAGGAAAATATTGTTTTTTTTAAAAAACATTTTCATCCCTAATAATCTAAAAGTAAAATCTAATAAATTTTAAATCTGTTTTATAATAAATTAATTTAATATTATGGAATTCAAATTTAGGTTTTTAAAAAAGGCTTTCCAATTGTTTTAAAAAATAAATCTGGAAAGGGATAAAAAGTCTTGCAGCCACTTCAACTTTATTGAAAATTGGAAATTAAGTTTCTAGAATTATTTTGATAGTACTGTGGAAGGGTTTAGGCCCTTTGCGGAGTTAGTTAGTTTCATATAGATTGTAAAACCAACATTAAAGAATAGCTCTAATACTCCTTAATTAAGTTTTAGTATTAAGTAGTGTTAATATGTTAATTTTTTTTTCCAGGTTTTAGATGCCTATAAAACTGGATTAGTGGCCCTTAAAGGTGTTTTCAAAAGTTCAGGACTAAATGAGGATGCTGTATTTGATACAATGACACAAGTTAAAGAGGTAAACAATTATTTTTATTTGTAATTATTCACTAGAATATTGTTGATATATTATGATTTGCTTTAATATTGGTGTATTATCATTGATTCTTAACACCGTGTTTGCTTATTCCTCCTCAGGTCTTAGATATTAATGAAGACATGCAGACAGCCCTGTCAGAGGACTTAGTTAAAGACATGGATGATGAAGAAGACTTGGAAAAAGAATTGGATGATCTTATGAAAATGTCTGAAGCTGATACTAAAAAATCACCTGATGTTGATATTACTGGATTACCTGATGCAGAAAGCCACGAATTGACTGATGTTAACAATCATAAAAGGCTTGCTGTTGATGTTCAAACACCTTCCGAAGCTAGTAAATGAAATACATATAGTAAACTAATAAATATAGTACAGTGGTAGAGATTATAATCAACACATTTTAATTGTTAATTGTAGTCTATTAAAGTATTAATCTACTAAGTAGTTTTCTCCTATAATAAATCTAGTTTGCCAGGTATTGATGTAAATAAATCTAATTTAACTGAAAATCAAAAAATTTTAATTATCGTATTTTAAATATTTTCCTCAAAGACTGCACATGTTGCATGCGGGTGATATATAGAACATCCAGTCTCACTTAAATAGTGAAGGGCAATAGCAACAGTATTATAGTGCCGAGGAGGGAGCTAGCGTGGCCGTGTGAGTTAAACCACGTCTGTTCAGCCATCAATGAATCAGGAGGTCGTGGGTTCGATCCCTAGCCGTGATACTCTGATTTACATGGCCCCTTAATGTCCACCCAACATTGTGTAAACAAGTGGGAAGCTGATCTAAAGATTTAGCTCCACCAGGTCGCCACTCTCATGGTGGTTTGATAAGAATTGATCAAATGACGAATTGATTGTGCTTGTCCAAAGGACCCACTTCGAGACCTATATATTTGGGCATAAATCCTGGATTTTTTTTAAAAAAAACTATAGTGCTGAAGGCTTACATCCAGATGTGAAAAGAAAATACCGCCATCAGAGATGGCTGACATCTACTAACTCAATATAATTACACAATACTTTACCCCTAAACTTCCTAAGCTATTACAATCAGAGCTACATTGGATAGAAAATACTGTTTACGAAAAATATATTATATAAGGACATGATTTATAATTTGTAATTTTAATGCTTTTATTTCTTTTAATATAGATATTTTATTACTTAGTTTGCCTAGAACCTACATACTCTTTGGTTACAAATTAAACCATATTATGAGCATTGCAATATATTGTTCTTTTTTTTTAATTAACATTATTATTAATATTATTATTATTATTATTATTTATTTTTTTTTTTTACAGAAATGATTCCAGACCTTCCAAAACCTAAGTCAAGTTTGGATGATAATGAAATGTTTCAAGTAATAAGAAATCTTCCACCAACCCCATCATATAAGCTAGAGGAATATTTTGAAGCAACGGAAAAAGAAAATAGAGTGCTTGCTGCTCCCGACGCTCCTTTAAAATGTAATTATTACTCATTTATTTATTTCTTAATTGATTATTTATTTAAGTTAACGTTGTAACACTAAGCAATAGAGAAATATACTACGTTCACACATTGTTTTGAAAGCGTTTCGGATCCAATTCTTTTTCAAAACGATACACACAACAAAAAATACAGGTGATCGAAATATTTGTTTTCGATTTCTCATTAGGGTGACATCACGAGTAAAACCTTCTTTCTTGTTACCTAATATGTCTCCGAATTTTTACATTTTATTTACAAGTTATTAAAAGTTTTTACAGGTTCTTTATAGTATTAACTTTTGTTTAAAAACGTTTTTGCAGTTTAAAAAAAAAGAAACAGAAGCTCACGAAAACAAAGAACTTAAAAAGTGGAAAACAGTAAAATAACCTGATATCTCAATCCACTCCACGACGTGTTCATACGAGCATTTTGAAATTTGATCCTCCATTCCGATCACATATTTTTGGTGGAGTGGATTTAAACCGATATGATCCGTCGTTTTCCGTTCATACAGCATTATGAACTAGCGGATCGTTTCAAAACGATCAATACATAAATTCAATTAGACTGGAAAACAAATAAATTTTATTCTTTAACCCTTTTACGCTTTGAGGTCCTAGCCGTGGATCACAATGTCTTATGTTCTTAGTGGAGACCCCTAAAATATATTATAAAAATTATATATGCCTCATTCAAGCCAGAATCATATTTAAAACTTACACCTATAGTCCAGAAGTATTTGTAAGAACAAAAAACTTATTTTAGTAAATAAAAACACCACAAAATACATTAACTGATTATTAATTAAATAATTTAACCCATTCAACGTGGGTGGATCCATGCCGTGCTAACGCGCCTGGCGGGTGGATCCAAGCCCCTTCCTTTCAGCCCTCTGTAGCTCTATTCTCCGTGCCTCGAGTAGAACCATCTTGCAAGGCTCCGTCAGGCCTGCTGACGTTTGTATCCACAAAGGATCAAATTTTTTTATTTTAAAGATCCTATTCAGTCATTAAGGTAGGTTCATGAATTAGATTACGCATTCAAAGGGTTAAACAAGATGTTTTTGAAATGTAGAAAAGGTAATTAGACTTAAATACTGAGAGTAAGACTGGTCGGAAGGTTATATTTAGTTAGATTAGATACAATAATTTATACTAGAGGTCGACCAAGAAGTCATGGAAATGAGAGGAGTGCGCTAGTGTCCTCATGTACAGTCAGTTTTTGATATAATAGACCACGGTCAAAACACACAGTGTTGTTCTTCTGTTATTAATAATTTTATTTTTGATAACTTCTATATTTTTTGGAACAGGCAACACTGTACCTGATAAGAAATCACTAATAATATGCGATAATATCTTTATATTATTATTTATTGATTATTCATAATAATATTCTTTAAATCTAAATCGATATTCTTTTTCCTTAATCTATTTTTTTTCTTTCTCTTTATTTCTGAGTTTGATTTGGATTTAGAACAGTTGTGACTATAGTTCGTGCTGTATAAAAACAAACAAAACAGGAAACCTAACAGATTGGAAACCTTCCTGTTGTTATTCGTGAGATTTGGCATAACTGGGCATGTCATACAAACTAGGAATGGTTATTGTCTTAGCACCCGACTGTACTGACTTCGGCACTACTCGGAAGTTCCGATTTTAAACGAAGTTAAGCTTTCCGTTTCTCCCGTGTTCATGACTTCTTGGTCGACCTTTAGAGTAAGAAACATTGTCAGCAACTGCTAGACTCAGACTGGCTCTAGGGGGGAGAAAGCATGGGAGACAACTGAACCGCCACACTAGCGCTCCGAGCGGCCACCCAAGCAATCACCTGTCCCCTGACTATATTATTATTACAAACACAAGACAATATAACTTAGCAAAAAATAAGATAGGAATAATCCAATAAATAGGTAGAAAAGCTTTGTCTAAACTTGTTTAAGCTAGAATTAGCAACCAACTGGAAGGTTATGAACACAATGAGGGTACCACATGCTTTATTTTTCGTGACGCATTGTCTTTCTACATCGATTCTAAAGACCCTTAAATAAAAGATCGCTACTCAAAACAAATGTGTTGGGGGTTTATTTTAGGAGTGTGTTATACATAGGGACCATAAAGTGTTTAGGAAATTGAAATTTTTTTATACCTGGGTGTTAAAGGGTTAAACATTTACTATATTATAAACTTATAAAAATTGATGTAGAATAGTGTTGTGGAAACCATATAGTTAAGCTTGATTACCACCTTTTTCATCTTCCTTGATGTTAGTCAGACACTTTTTTGCACGTTATCTCCTGGACTAACTTCTTTGACGTGTTTAAGGGTGAGGTACCTAATAATAATGTGTAGCGCAACAGAGGAGGGACACTCCTCTTAGACAACTTAACATAGCAGAGAGCTGAGCTGGGCAGGTAGTTTACCTCTATCCAGGCATTCCTAACCACTCCAGCAGTCCTGACTATCCTACTACCCCATATACTCGATAACCAGAGAAAGTACCATTTATATTTAATGGACCCTCGTAAATATATATTAATTTTTTTGTTTTTTTACCTTGATTGACTAACACTTTTTATTTATTTATTTTTTTACAGTAATAACTCCAGAGCTTCCAAATTTCGAATCTTATTCATACGAGGATAAAATGTTCCATTTGATAACAAATCTTCCACCAATCCCAACACATAAATTAGAAGAAGCTATGATAAATAATCCTGAATTATTTCAATCAGATTAAAAAAACAAAAACAGAAATACTAAATTGAACAATAAAATATACAGGGAAAATTAGTAAAACATTGTCAATTTAAAGTTTTTTTATTTGATAATTTTCCTATCAGGTTTTTCTGAACAAAAAACTAGTATTAGATTAAAAATAAAATTAAGTTATCAAAAAATTGTTAAACACTAGGAGTAAGAACTTATTTTTAATACTTTAATTAATAATTTTAAACACTTGTGATTTATGTGTAAAGTGCCTATGCAAGAATGTGATGTTTTTATATTTTTATAAATAATATAAATATTGATTTTATCTGTTTTATTAATTAACAATAAACAGATTATAATTAACAGTAATCAGAGTCACAGCTTAAAGCTGGTTAAGATGTGAACAAGGAAAAGTAAATTGTACTATTGTGTAGATAAGAATGGATTTGGTTCTATTCTAAAATAATTCTATTATAAAATTTTGATGATTTTTGCAGAAAATAGATGTAACCAAGTCTAAAAGGGAGGGAACAATTGTGTATTTTTTATTAGTCTAGTTAGTAAACCATTTGGGCTCAGAAAGTCAAAACTTATGAGAATATTTAATTTAACTTAACTGATTTGCACTAAAATTATTATGTGTTATTTGACTGCTTCAAATTCTAAATTTTTCATATTGATATCTCCAGAACCATTTGCAGTAGACCCTTGAAATTTGGTATTTTTGCTTCCTATTATGATATAAACAACATGATAATAATTAACACAAATAATATAAAGAGAATTATATTTGATCCACGGGGAGATATAAATATCCTTGCTTGGCAAAAATAATTTTAATGTTTATTACGGTATTAAATCCATTGAATAAAAAAAAAAAATAATAATAATAACACACTCCTTAGCGAAGCACAGGGATCTAACTAGTTTTTCTATATAAATCATCTTATGAAGCTCATTTTCTATTGCATGTTAAAAGTCAATCTCCCTAGTTTCATCATCAAATATACATGTTTTATCATATCATATCTATCAAATTAATTAAAACTACGGAACCCTGAAAACATGTTAATTATAACTCCTTTAATTGAAAAGGCAAAATTAACCATTTTTATAATAGATCTGTTTTTAACATGTGAAAGGGTGTGGTCCTTTTCATACTAATTAAATATGTTGTTCTAGTCACATTAAGTGTGTGTTATTAATAGTACTAGCCCATAAAAAAAACCATTTGTTTTTTATTATAAATTCTTTATATTTATGCATTTTGTTTGTGTGAGTCATTGGGAAGTTAATTTGTTAATTAATACATTTATTACATAATAAATAAATGAATCGATTAATTAATAGAATGTTTTTTGTATTGGTACAGAGTCTACGTGCCAAGTTTCAGCTCGGTTGGCTGACTAGAAGAGTGTTTATTAGCCCTTAAACGATTTTGGCGGCAGATGACACGCACCAAGACACAAACAAAAGTGAAGTTCATATAATGGATAAAAACATAATATATATTTTTTAAATATACATATCCAGTAGAAGCCCACGGCAATCGGTTGAACCAGCCACTCAGCTGGAGGTAACTCCACCTACTACACTCGTATCATCGACCTTTCTGACAAGTTATATAAAAGACAATAAGTTCTGTTTACCAGCCACTCAGCTGGAGGTAACTCCACCTACAACACTCGCATCATCGACCTTTCTAACAAGTTATATAAAAGACGATAAGTTCTGTTTACCAGCCACTCAGATGGAGGTAACTCCACCTACAACACTCGTATCATCGACCTTTCTAGCAAGTTATATAAAAGACAATAAGTCTGTTTACCAGCCACTCAGCTGGAGGTAACTCCACCTACAACACTCGTATCTTCGACCTTTCTAACAAGTTATATAAAAGACAATAAGTCTGTTTACCAGCCACTCAGCTGGAGGTAACTCCACCTACTACACTCACATCATCAACCTTTCTAACAAGTTATATAAAAGACAATAAGTTCTGTTTACCAGCCACTCAGCTGGAGGTAACTCCACCTACAACACTCGTATCATCGACCTTTCTAACAAGTTATATAAAAGAAAATAAGTCTGTTTTCCAGCCACTCAGCTGGAGGTAACTCCACCTACTACACTCGTATCTTCGACCTTTCTAACAAGTTATATAAAAGACAATAAGTCTGTTTACCAGCCACTCAGCTGGAGGTAACTCCACCTACAACACTCGTATCTTCGACCTTTCTAACAAGTTATATAAAAGACAATAAGTCTGTTTACCAGCCACTCAGCTGGAGGTAACTCCACCTTCAACACTCGTATCTTCGACCTTTCTAACAAGTTATATAAAAGACAATAAGTTCTGTTTACCAGCCACTCAGCTGGAGGTAACTCCACCTACAACACTCATATCTTCGACCTTTCTAACAAGTTATATAAAAGACAATAAGTTCTGTTTACTAGCCACTCAGCTGGAGGTAACTCCACCTACAACACTCGTATCTTCGACCTTTCTAACAAGTTATATAAAAGACAATAAGTCTGTTTACCAGCCACTCAGCTGGAGGTAACTCCACCTAAAACACTCATATCATCGACCTTTCTAACAAGTTATATAAAAGACAATAAGTTCTGTTTACCAGCCACTCAGCTGGAGGTAACTCCACCTACAACACTCGTATCTTCGACCTTTCTAACAAGTTATATAAAAGACAATAAGTCTGTTTACCACTGTTTTATGGAGATATCTGTCGTCACTTGCCTGTTGTAGTTACTAGAACAGTTTACATACTGCTGTTCAGTGTACCATTATGTATTTATTTGCTTATTAATTTTGTTATCTGGCCATAGGTCCGGTACCAAATTAGCTGATTGAGGGCTTCTACTGTGTAATATAAATTATCAGTTATAATGTGTTTATAAAATCGTACAACTTTTTATGAATTTTATTAACTTTTATTTTCATAATACCTACCTTTTGACCTTTTTTTTTCATTTTTAATTTTATTGTGTTTTTTAAATTTATTATTACTATGTATAGTTGAAGGTCAAGAGGGAGGAGGGGACTCTAAAATATACATAGATATTATTAAGATAAATGTGACAATTTTACTTCAATCTTAATGATTTTATTTGTGATTATTTAGATACTTTTTTTTATTACTGTGTTGTTGAGATATTGAATGACATAAAATAAACATGTATACAGAATATTATGTTTATATCAATGATAAATGTGAATTCAGTAATAATTATTTCTTTTGTGATAATTAAATTAAATGTTAACATGTGAAAAATAGTTTATTACCTATCACTCTCAATTAAATCAGAGTACTGTCTTTCAAATCATCTTCTTGTATCATCAAATCATCAGTATTGATTGAGTTATTGTTTATAGTCATTGAGCTATTAATACAACTGATCTGTAATTTTATATGTACAAATTTAACAATGTTTACCAACGATATAATAAACTAATTCTAGGACACCTCGTTTTTTATTTCTACTCTAAATACCTGTAACTATCACTATAACCTGAAAAAAGTTACGGCTGATTTAGGTTTTCATAATGGATGAAAAAGTATTTAAAATGCTTTAAAGTAAGAATGCTTTGCAATAAGACAAAACCTTGATTTTATTTATATAAATGGTGACTGATATTAGACTAATTTTTTTTTAGACGCTGAATACTTAATATAATAAAAATAAAAATGGTTTTAAATTTTGGACAAAGTTACTGAAAGAATACTAAATTATTGTAATTATTATTCCTTAAAAATAATTGAATTAACTAAAGATAATCTAAATCAAATTATAATTATTATTAACTACGGGAAACAGACAGAGAAAAATACACTCCAGCACCGGGATTTGAACCACGGGCCTCTATATCTCCAGTATAGTGCTCTATCAACTAAGCTACGCAGGAGAATGATTTTCTCTGACATTAATGATACCTTGTCCCGAATTTAAGCTTTCAATTTTCCACAAGTCTTAGAAGTCAACATTAATGACATAGAACTAGACCGAGAAATAACGCTTATAATATCTAAAGATAATCATGGGTATAAGATAATATTTAAACAAAAAAACATAGAACTAGACCGAGAAATAACGCTTATAATATTTAAAGATAATCATGGGTATAAGATAATATTTAAACAAAGAAACATAGAACTAGACCGAGAAATAACGCTTATAATATCTAAAGATAATCATGGGTATAAGATAATATTTAAACAAAAAAACATAGAACTAGACCGAGAAATAACGCTTATAATATCTAAAGATAATCATGGGTATAAGATAATATTTAAACATAAAAACATAGAACTAGACCGAGAAATAACGCTTATAATATCTAAAGATAATCATGGGTATAAGATAATATTTAAACAAAAAAACATAGAACTAGACCGAGAAATAACGCTTATAATATCTAAAGATAATCATGGGTATATGATAATATTTAAACAAAAAAACATAGAACTAGACCGAGAAATAACGCTTACAATATCTAAAGATAATCATGGGTATAAGATAATATTTAAACAAAAAAACATAGAACTAGACCGAGAAATAACGCTTATAATATCTAAAGATAATCATGGGTATAAGATAATATTTAAACAAAAAAACAAACAATAGCTGTGTGGGGGACAGTTGGGTGGTTAGTTTGTGAGTGGCCGAGTTGGCGCAGCACTAGCCTCTGAAACTTAGGTCTAAACACCGGTGGAGAGTTCAAATCCCAGAGAGGTCAGATATGTTTCACCCTGATGTATCTTATTGAGGAGATGAGTAAAGTGGCCAGATTCCTCGTCCTGTAGTAACCTATCCTATTGATTTGATTCATAAGAAAAATAATAGGGAGTTCCAAATGAGCATTTGGCATAAGAAATTGTTATCATACAATTTAAAACTATATTAATAATAAATTAAAATAATGTACAAAAACTAAATAATAACTTTATTTTTGAACACTTTGGATATAAAAACTTTTTTCAGGATTAAAACTTAACATGCTTTATTTAACAAAATAAAAATAAAATATATATAAAACTAATAAAATAATTTATAATTTGTAAAAAATTAAGATGTTTTTCTTAAAGACAATTAATTTTACTTAACAGACATCCTACTATATTTGATTGTCCACAGAAGTGGAATCAAAATTATTTTTGATTAATTATAACATCTTGAAACTAAATTCAAGTTACTAATAAACAAAACTATTTTTTTTTTCATAATTCTACAATGATACCATACATTCTAACAACATTATAACTTCATGAATATAAGAGTAATCTACAAAATTATTTTGCCCTAAGGAAAACACATTTTGGAGTCAATAAAAATAAAATTTTAAAATTCTTAAATTAAATTTAGGAATTCAATTGAACAAAATTAATTTTGTTTCTTTTAAAATTGTAGCAATACATTAGATTTTTACATTTATTAGAGGGATGAAATTAGAGAAGGATATTTATCGGAGATTGTATTTCCATTCTTATGTGGCAATTGGTTCCGAATTTTTCCGAAGGTAACGGAACCAACATTTTTTGTCTCCAAATTATAAATTCTCCTCACAGATTTTTTTTTTTTTTTTCAAATATACTAATATAATCAATAATTATTTATTTCTTCAAGATTATAAGTAGAGGTACAGAATTTTCGTTAATACGAAATTGACACGATTATATGTGAAAATTTCTTATTTTTACGAATAGTTACAAAGTATACCAATTTGTGTTTCTTTTAACAAAAAGATTTGAGTCTTAATAATTACATATTGTAGGCTACTAAATGCTGCTTTCCAAGCTTTGCTGAAGCAGCGTTATGGAGCATTTGGAGTTCAACTAACAGTGTAGATGTAGAACGCTTCTTTAGTAAATATAATGTCGTTGTTACTGACGGAAGAACGACTCTAAAAGAGTCAAATGTTGAAATTACATCAATGTTAGCTTTTAATTAACATTAAATATAAATTCTAAATGTATCATAATTTTTTTTATTTCTTATATGAGATTTTAGCAAAATTTCTAACTTTCACATTTTGTTTTTTACGAAAAAAAAAAATTTTTATTAGTGAAAATTCTGTACCTTTATTTATAATTATAAGCCATCACAATTGATCAATATTATCAATATTCATTGATACTACAATACTCTTTGTCACTACCAATGTTAGTTATGTAAGATTAATCATGTACTTACTCAAATAAAATGTATTAATGTTATTGTATATTCAATAATAACTGATCATATCTGGCTAGTTTTTTTATCTCTTTGGCTGGAATTTTACATCTTTTTGGAGAATGTTTGTCAGTTTCATTTACATTATGAAGAAAATCCCTCTCTATTTTACATAAAAACTTGTTTTACACTAGGGGTTACATAACATTTTTAACATTATTTTATAATGAAATTAAATAACATTTACAATACAACAAAAATGTTAAGATCATTTTAAAGTCAATAACATTATAAATTATTGATGATTTTTTTAAAAATATTTTCTTTTATTATTATATTTTTTAACTGTTGAGGTAGAAGAGAAGAGGGTAATTAATTTGTTTTATTTGGACATGGTTTAAGATCTAAATAATTAATAACTACAATGTTTCAAGTGCAAGGTACTTTTCATTTTACTTTTTTGGTAGTAGGATAGTAGGATTCATAAAATCTCTGACGATATCTCCTTCGAAAGATCTAGATTTTAGAAATCTACGCTATAGAATTTTCCCTTTTATCAGATGTGCCAACTTTTGTGACACATATTTACTTGATTTCTTTCTGACATGGACGGTTTATATTGGCTATTCCTAGGCACTAAGTAGCTCCAAGTTATTAGATATGTATACTGAGATTCATTTGATTGGAATCAAATACAACATATTTTTGTATCTAGATGGTATTGCTAATCACAACATCACAGAGTGATCAATAAGATCAATAATTTGATCTGATTCCCCTGATATAATTTCTGATATAATGCAAAAATTAAAAGGATTTAGGCCTAGGGTACGATGCAAGCGGTGCTTAAACTTTTGTTTACATTGAGTTCAATGGAAGTAAAGGTTGGCCGGCTATGACAAGCACGAGAGTTTGAGCGAATTACCGCTCACTGCTGAACCTAGACATTAATTTTTGCTCCCTGCTCAGAGTCTATTCTGTTGATTAGAAACTCTCGTCAAGTAAACATGGCAGGTAACTGATGGTAAATACTGCCTTGCCAATTATTTTCGCTCTTATCGTAGCCAGCACCGCCCACCCCTCGTATCTTACCCGAGGCCTTAGACAATAAAAGGAACTCTTGGCAAGGTCTAGGTTGTATGTCTTAAGCTATAAATTCCTAAAAGCCATTAAGGTAGGATTAAAAAGAAGTGTAGTGCAATATTAAAGGAAGCTTTCTTAAGCCATTGATTCCTAAAGTGTAAAAAACAGTGCCGGGGCTACACAATCGTTGCAGGGGTTCGGTGCATTTCAAAATTACCACTTAAATTCAACTTCAGTTGATTTGAAATCAAACCAATAATTTGCTAATTCTTTTAATACAAAACAACTTTTAACAAAAAACTATTATTTTTACAGACTTAACAGCTACTTAAGAAGGTGCCATAGATAAATCCTCTAAAATTTTAGCACAATGCACAGTGGAAATTATCAGATACTAAAAGTGCACTATAAATTTCAATTATTTCAAATAGAACTGATCCCCTCAAACAGTGGCGTAACTAGGACATTGGGGGCCCCCCTGCAAAATCTTTTTTTGGGGCCCACGCCAAGAAAAGTGATGAGCAAAAAAAAAAAAAAAAGGATTTGCGTTCAGAGGGCCCCCTGACAATGGTATATAGAAGTATGATTCCAAGTCATTAAATTTTATTATGCGCTAAAGGGGAGCCCCATCGACATTAGATTTGGGGCCCCCTGGCGCCGGGGGCCCGCCCGCGATGCGGGCCTGTGCAGGGCCATAGTTACGCCACTGCCCCCAAATTGCTCTTTATACATTTTTAATTTTGTGCCAAAAATTATTAGTAGTTGAACAATATGACTGACTATTTTCTGATAGCTCCATTGGATCAAAGATATCTGTTAAAATAAGTTATGATGAAACTAACTCCTAAACTAAACTAACTCCACCTGTTTTTTTTTAATACTTAATTTCTCTGCTCTTCTTACCTCTTTGCATTTATGACTTAATTATTTTTACTTGATACTTGATTAAGTCTTTGGTTAAATTTACTTGGATTAGTTCTATTAACATTTTAATTCAGTACAAAAGATCGGTTGATTACTTCAACCTGTGATTTACTTAAATACCTTAATTGTTAGTATTTACTTCTATAGGTAAGTTCAAATTTTATAACCATTTACATTTTATATCTTATTTAATAAGTAATTTAAAAAGTTACAAATAATTTTGTTCTTTTAATCTCGTTATAATGACAATTTTATAAAAATTATTTCTGATTGTGTCATCATTTTGATAAAAAATAAGTCGGAAAAGAAACTCAGTTTATATTTTACATTTTTATATTTTTTTTTTACATCTAATGATCAGATTTTATCGGAACAGTTAAATCTAAATAAAATTTTGTTTCTAAAAAATAATCTTTTTGGTATAAATGATGAACTCAATCGCCTAGCTCAATACAAATAATTATGAGAATCGGTTTTCTCAAATGCACAGGAAGTTTGGATAATTCTGACCATCGAATGTTTATTCACTTGAATTTATTATGGAATTATAATAATGATTCTTAAATTATTTAAATTAAATAAATGAAACATTTTATCGTTAAAATTTCATTATCATAACCTGTAGTTACAAAAAATTGATTTGTATAAAATATTTGGGTGAAGTAGTTCGAAATGGGGCCCCGTAGTAGAAAAGCGTAACCGGGCTAAAAAGCAGAACACCCATGTGTTGCGGGCTAAGCAAATCGGACCCCATTTCGTACTACTTCACCAAGATTTGCAGCATCTTTTATTTGATTGTATGGTCCTTTTAGTACTTATGCTCGAGTTTTTTTTATCGAAATATTTTGTACTATTTTTTTGTTCTTTCTGTTACCTATTTTTGATGTGTATGTAAATTAAGCCATTGTTATATCTATTAATTTTTGGATGGATTGTCAGATTGAGATTTTGAGTTTATTCTTTAGACAGACATAGTTTCAAATTTAAGTCGCCGCTGTTTCACATGCGTCTCCCATGATTTTCATGTTTATCTCAAGCATTTTCAGCCATGTTTTACTGAGGTCATCTGTAAAAGCTTCTCCTAGGCCTCGTCTTAGTGTTTCCATTATAATTTCAACAATTTTCTGAAAAATAAGAAAATTAACAAAATATTAAAAATAGAAATTCATGGAAACTATGGCACTTCTTTAGACTGTTACTCCCCTTATAAAAAAATAGAAGGGAGCATCAATCTAGAGAAGGTTCTTCTAAAGACTGTTATTCTCCTTATAAAAACAGAAGTGTGATCTCCTTTTGTTTCAAACTAAATGGGACTTAGTAGTGTTTATTTTTTATTTTATAGTTATTTAGTAGTGTATAAATAATTATATTCTAAAAAAAAACATAGGGGAGTAACAATCTAAAGCAGTACCGAAACTATTGTTTATTGAGCAAGTAAAAAAAGAAAATCATAGTTTGAGTTTAGTTACTAAGCCTGGCTTACATCTTTCAGGCCCTTGTATAATATAATATTTTAAAGATAATATTATATTTGTTTTCTAGTTAAAGCCCTGCCCCAATAAGTTTTAATTTCAGGCTAAAATAGGACCTCTTACTATTGGTTTATCATTTGGCAATACATTTTTTGACGTTTGATTATCCAAACGTCAGTTATCTGAACGTTCAATTATTCGTATTGGGTTCATGGAAAAAAAAAATCAAAAGCCACCACTTAATTAATACTTAAAAAGATTGTTAGTTGTATGATTATATTTATCTACTAATGGCAGCAAAATTAGCCATTGTTGTACTAATTTCAATCTTCAAAATGTAATTTTTCTTGATTCTTTTGTAACATGTCAAAAAAACCGGCAGCAAAATAATAAAGTGTCAGCAAAATAACCACAGGCTACCAAATTTTAAGAAAAAGTTACTACATCGCAGGTTATAAACTCTCCTACATTGTTCATTTTTGTATATTTAAGCATAATATTCTGCTAAATATTTATGTTTTTTGAAAATACCTTTAAAAATTAATATGATAAAACAAATTTTATTATTTTACAGTGATTATTTTTAAAAAAGTCGCTAAAAATTGAAATAATAAACTGGTGTTAATAAAAAAAAGTGGCAACACTGATCGTTTTGCCTTTGTTTTATTTTAACTTTTGAGTTATCACACTTACTCTAACTTTCGAGTCATCAATTCGATTTTTACAACTTTCATTGCTTTAAATCTTTAATCTATCAAAAAAAGATGATAATCATTTAATAGTTTTCTGTTGATATTATTTTGATAAATTTGTTAATTAGGTTTTTGAAGTTTAAATGAAAATATGGATGGTAATGTTGTGCATGACGTTGAAGACTTGTTTGATAACACGCCACCCGAAATTGCAACATCATCCAAGGAAAGTTTATCGCCCTCTAAATCAGGTACTAAAATCTTTAGTGTAATTTTTCTGCCGTTAGTAGATAAAATATTGTATGTAACTGCAGCAAAGGAAACATTCCTGACTCGTTTAAAGATTACCTGCTTCGGTTACACCTCAACAGGTAATTAATTTAGATAGACTAATTTTTATTACCTCGAAATGAATGGCCCGAACATTTCTTCTGAAGTGCCTTGCTCCAACACCGCAAAGTAGTGTTTTCCTCTCTTCATCGTTGTCCAAGGTTTCAACTATTTTACTCATCGTTAACATGACGTTCTTCTGAGCATGTGCTAGGAATTTTTCACTGTCTAGCAGTGACTTGCCTTCCTCTTGTAGCTTCTTAAACATCTCCTCATATTGTGGAAACTTCTCGAACATACTGTAAATCAATTTAAATTATTATTTTAGTTGATGAATGGATCAGGTTTAATAATATTAACAATGATTATCTTTGTATCATGAAACGTTTCGACCCTTTATAGGGGCATCTTCTGTCACAGTAATTTATTCTAAAATCACAATAAGATTACATTATCATTTTTAATTCAGTTCCTTTATAACAATAATTTAATTAAGGAAAAGCAACTATACAAAAATTGGTAATAATAATAAACGTAGCTACCTACAATTAGAGGTGTAAAAAGTTAAGACAATTTTGCGAGTTAAGTATTACTATCTCCATGAGAGAGGGTCTTGATATAAGTTAAATTTAAAAAAAAAAAATATGAGTGAGGCTCTCACGCATTAGAAGTGAAACTTAAGTTCTAGAATGCATTGCTCTCTTTCATTTTTTGACGAATTTATTATTTCAGGATTAAAAAAAGGTTATGGGAAATTTAATTAAAAAAAAAAATATTGGTACGCTAAGGCAACCACAAAATAAATGTTTGTTTTGATTTGCTGGTCTTTAAATAGATATAATACAATTAATCCTTTTACCTAAATACCTTAATACCTTTCGAGGCCCCTCGGTTAAGAACCAATGATTTATACAATCGAGGAGTGTCCCTCTGACGCCGACGCACCTCGAAATGATTTGTTATTGCTACGCTAAGGCAACCACATTTATTCCAACAAAAACTACGCTAAGGCAACCACATTTATTCCAATAAAAATAAATATTTGTTTTGATTTGCGGTCTTTAAATAGATATAATATTTATTTAAATTAATTTAATTAGTTTTTACTTTATTCTTGTAAGTATACAATTAACCCCGTTCCCTTGAACCTAGTCTAATTAAAATATATCTAATATTACGCTTTTATACCAATTTTGTGTTCCCTCTTCCTGTCAATGTAATTAGAGCAATGGGCACAGGCCCCCCCCCCCCTCCAGAGCCAATAGAGTATAAAAAAAATACCGCCGTATTTTTTTTTTTTTTTTTATACATATTTTTTACATTCACCTCAGAAATGCATAAAAGCACTGTTTTGAGAGGTCATATTTTCAAAAATTTAAAACCCGGACTCCCCTCCCATAAATCCCCCCCAATAACTGCAGACGATGCCCTTGACTTACAGTAAGATATTGTATTACAGTAAGCATCAGCATAACATTTTCTTACGAATACGTTCTAAAACAGTTGTTGTTACCTGCGCGCGGAGTTTTTTTTGTCTATTTGTTGTATTTTTGGGGGGGGGGGGGGGGGCAGCTGCTTTGTTGAATAAGTAGTTCCCTTTTCTTATTACAACTTAGAATGTGCCCCCCCCCCCCCAGACCTAGCTGCTGGATACGCCATTGTTGTTGGGAGTTTATTTATTATAGGAACTGAATTAAAAATGTTAATTTACACTTCACAATCGTGCACTTCACAGTCGTGTAGCATATGCTATTTTTTCCGAGGTAGCAGACAATGAAAAACTAATTTTTTCCGTGGTAGGCTGTAAAATAGTAACTTTAGAGCCTAAAAAACATAGCTAAAATCCATTTTTTCATTACGTGGACTTAAAAAATCTTTTCATTGCTCTTAGCTGTAAAGAAAAAAATGTTTACGTCCTAGGATGAAAAAAGTTTTTATTGTACTGCTGGCAGTTGTCAAAACTTCCGTTAGTAGCACTGCAGTCTTTGTAGAAATGCTAAGTACGATTTAATTCCGCTAGATGTCAATGCGTTTTATTTATCTTTTCTTATAGTGTAACCTCTTTTTAAGGTTTCTTTTTTAAATCTTAAGTATGTACTAATATTTGTTATTATTAATATTTAACGTTTTTTCATGGTCTGCTACCTCGGAAAAAATAGTATATGCTACGCGACTGTGAAGTGTTTTTTCTTTACCGCGGCAATTACATTTACTGTCGAGCGAAGCGAGACAGTAAATATTGCCAAGGTTCACAGCCTCACACACTTCACAGCCTAGTAACATAATATACTATTTTTAAAAATAAAAACAGAGCGTAAATACAAAAATAGACTGCCAATTAGTGTGGCACATAGCTTCCTCGCATCCTATCATGTACTTTATTGTTATATTAACATTAAAATTATTGTTATATTACTTTATTGAATATTGTTAATTGTGTAAAAACTATTAATAGTTTTAGCGATCTTTAACACTTCATAGCGGTGTCGCTGTTGGTTTTACTAAAAAATTGTATTTGTAAAAAATGTTTGTCTCATTGAATAGATGAAGTTAGATTTTTTTCCTAATCTAAAATTCAAATTTTAAATTTGAAGTTTACGTTTACGCCAGCCTTGCTCGGGAACGCTTGGACGGATAACGTTGCCCAACGAACTCGTCCTGGGCATTGGTAAAATTAACATGTCTACCGAATTTCATCAATATTGGTTGACATTTACTCAAGTTATCGTCGCACGATTCATAATTCGCGGACACACAGACCGACAGACAGACAGACACGAGACCAAAAATGTTCCCTGATGTGATGATGTCTGAAACGGATTTCTGTCTTAGAATTTTTAAAATCGGAGACATAAAAGTTTTTCGTTCTCAAAAGTGAACACAATGCTTCCGTTACCTTCGGTAAGCTCGGAAGCAAAATATTTTGATGGCAAAAAAAAAAAAAAAAAATAACAAGTTAAAAAAAGAATTTTTTTTTTAATGAATTGTTAATTGTTAATTTTTAATGAATAGTTAATTTTTAATTTTTTCAATACAGTTTAGGAGTAATAAAAAGATTTTATAAGTCCTAATAATGAAAAAATGGATTTTAGTTATGTTTTTTGGGCTCTAAAGTTACTATTTCACAGCCTACCACGGAAAAAAAATTATTTATTAACTGCTCAGATATTTAAACAATCAATAGCTCAACAGGTGTTTTTCTTAGCCCTTAATGCTTTCATATTTACATAATTTATATCTTGCTTATAATTACTGAGTTATCAGTAGTTTCCTTCAGCGCTTGTCAGGCACCACAAGAAGCTCCTGAACCAGAACCCAATTATATCAAATTTACAATTTATCAGAGGTAAATATAATTAAGATAATGAAACATCATAAGTGCAGTAAAAAGTAAAAAAAGCCCTAATTGGATTAACTCTAAAAAAGTATATAAAAAATGATAACAAAATAAGTCTGGCAGCTTCAGAAGAAGTTTAGTAAATGGATTAATTCTAAAGTAAAGCTAGAAGTGGAGCGAACCACTATTAAGTAATTAAATAATTGAGTTGAAATTGATATTAACATTTGACCTCTAAGGCTCAGGTTCATCAATATTATTTTTTAAGCCCTTCTCACATTACCCATTAGCACACGTATACTTCCATTTCCATTTAAATTAGCTTAAACGATAATCATATTAAGGCGGAAATACACATGCTAGTAAAAAAGCATGCCAGTGGCGAGTTACTAGCACGTCAGTAGCTGGCATGCTGTAGACGCTGTGTACATTTGCCTGTGAAATAGCATGCTAGTATCATCCGGATGATAGGTCTTGTACGAGCTACTAGCACAAGACAACACACATTCCAGTCACTGTTCTAGTTTTGAAACAGGCACACGTTTCTTGCCTTCTCTAAGCCGGAATAAAATATGAAATAATTGTATTTGATTTAATTAATTTTGATAGTTTTATTAATTGTGTTTTAATGTACTTTATGAATGTATCGGTGTGGAATGAAATTAACCAGATTGATCTGTTACTTGCAAAGAACTGTTTTTAAAACATTTGAAAAATAATAAAAAAACACGAAGAATGTGGGTAAAAGATTGGAAGCCGGGGGATTAGGTACATGGAGCGAGTCAGTGCCTACTAAATGAAATGCGGTTCTGGGACGTCAGTGGTTTTAGGAATCAATTGCGAATGCTTCTGGAGAAAGTTGATGAGTTGTTGTCAGATACCCTCGAAAGGAAGGAACGTAACTGAAGACTGAAGGGCTGAGGGAGACTCGTACTAGCTACTAGCCAACCTTGCGCTGGCAGGCCTGTTTAGCCTGCCACATGATAGGGCCTTATCAGTCCCCCCTCCCCTCAACTTGTGCCACTGGCAAGACAAAAATAAAACCTCGTGCGATTTACTCGCAGGCTATTTGATGTATATACATGCCAGTAGCTCTCCTCTGTTTTTGTGCGAGTAACTAGCATGTGTATTTCCGCCTTTAAGTAGGAAACTGTATTGACTTTCTGTTGCCAAACGTTGGATAACTTTACTGTCGAATATAACATACTATGTATATAGTATTTTCTATAAAATTGAAATTTGCCAACACCTTTTAATCATAGAAAGTAAGTCGTATTGAGAAGGTGCGTTTTCTAAGATGGTTTTAAAAGCTTGGTTTTAAGTTGTAGATTAAATAAATCTGAAGTAATTTCTCATAAGATGGTTTTCTAAGCTTGGTTTTAAGTTGTTGATTAAATAAATCTGAAGTAATTTCTCATAAGATGGTTTTCTAAGCTTGGTTTTAAGTTGTAGATTAAATAAATCTGAAGTAATTTCTCATAAGATGGTTTTCTAAGCTTGGTTTTAAGTTGTTGATTAAATAAATCTGAAGTAATTTCTCATAAGATGGTTTTCTAAGCTTGGTTTTAAGTTGTAGATTAAATAAATCTGAAGTAATTTCTCATAAGATGGTTTTCTAAGCTTGGTTTTAAGTTGTAGATTGAATAAATCTGAAGTAATTTCTCATAAGATGGTTTTCTAAGCTTGGTTTTAAGTTGTAGATTAAATAAATCTGAAGTAATTTCTCATAAGATGGTTTTCTAAGCTTGGTTTTAAGTTGTTGATTAAATAAATCTGAAGTAATTTCTCATAAGATGGTTTTCTAAGCTTGGTTTTAAGTTGTAGATTAAATAAATCTGAAGTAATTTCTCTAATGTTTTTTGATTCCTGCTTGTATCATGTAGGTAAAGCTATTTATGATAAAATTATTAAAGAACGATTGTGCTTATTAAATCTTGATCAAGCATTATAACTGTGCAACATACAATGTAAAGAGTTTAGGACCGACTGGTGGGATATACCCAGCCAGAGGGTTGGGTATCAACACAAGGAGGGGGCTCGACAGAGCTGCACTCTGGTAGAGGTTGGAGACACTAACATCTTAACGCAGTTTTTAATTTAAAATGTAGTTTCTTAATTGTAATGCCTAATGAATGTGAAAATATTTACACTGTGAACAGAAGTTTTCCGACAGCCTCCAAGTTCTTTGTAACAGGTTCCCATGATGTCCTTATGAGATCTATTTCTTCCTTCGTTAGATTCTCACTTCCCTGAAAAATAATAAAAGGAAATTATTATTTAATTTTTATGAAAATTTATCTGTTGGAAAATCAAAAAATTAATTGTATAAAAATTTACTGTCTATTATAAACAGTACAGTTGGTTTTTTATCAGAGGTAATTCCAATAGTATTGAGATAATAAGGAATGAAAAGTAACATATTCTATGGAATTAGGGGGTTAGGATTTAGGATTTGTAGAGCTGAAAATAAAGTTAATTTTTTTCCTAATTTTGTATCTCGCAAGTTTTTCTTCCTAAAATTTCATTTAAAATACATAATCCCTTTCAAAAACACAACAATTCTTTTTATGCAGTTTTAGTTGTAAACCCATGATTGTAAATGACCCAGTCAAGGGAAGGCCCTAAGGTCGGTGTTCACCCAGCATCACTATGTAAATGACCCAAACAAGGGGCGGCCCCAAGCTCGGTGTTCACTCAGCATCACTATGTAAATGACCAAGACAAGGGGCGGCCGGCCCCAAGCTCGGTGTTCACCCAGCATCACTATGTAAATGACCAAGACAAGGGGTGGCCGGCCCCAAGCTCGGTGTTCACCCAGCATCACTATGTAAATGACCAAGACAAGGGGCGGCCCCAAGCTCGATGTTCACCCAGCATGACTATGTAAGGCTGTATGTAAGCTAAGGCAGTCACATTTATTTAAATAAAAATAAAGTTTGTTTTGATTTATTGGTCTTAAAATAGATATAATAACAAATCTAAATTGATATCTCAATTAATTTACCTAATTTTAATTTTTTGTAATAATAAAATAAGGCACGTTGCCACAGGCCTAAGAGCTCGTATTATATAGTAGTCTAAGCCCTTTGGCAGGCCTAACTGCCTAACCTCTCTCAGGTTATGCGCCATCGATTTTTTTTGTAGTTTCTTTTACGTCCCGATCAATAATATTATTAAATAATATATTAAATATAATTATCAATAATATATTATATTATTAGGTAATTGCAGGACGAGGTATCCGGCCACATTACTCATCTACTCGGTAATCATTAGAGAAACATGTCTCAATCAGTTATTAGTGTGCGACGTCACTTTAGAACCAGATTTAATGGAGATTCTTCTAGCAATCACTCTATTCGCAAGTGGTACTTAAATTTTAAGAGCAATGGCTGCATTTGTAAAAAGAATTCAACTGGAAGGCCGTCAGTGAGCAGTGAAGTTGTAGAGTAGGTAAGGGAAAGGGAAAGTTTTACGCGTAGTCCACAGAAATCTACTGTTAAATGCAGCAGTGAACTTGGTATTTATAATTCTGAGTACCTGTGATAAAACTTTTTGAGTTTTCTTTAAAAAGTAACCATTTTATTTCTTTGTATGATAAATAAAACTTCATTTATGTACGCTTGAAATCATCTGAACAGCATCTGTAGCCCAATATTTAAAATTAAGTTAGAATTATACATTAAAGTTAAACGATTCTTTTTGCTAGTATATACATATACTAGCATTTCCAATCTATTGCCACTGCGATGATTTTGTATAAGTCAAACCAAGGATTATTACTGGTTGTTAAGAAGTTATATGTAACAAAGAAGGGCTTACTGGAGATCACTGCTCATTGTAATTCACAGTTCCAGCAAGTATCGTTAAGCTCTTCTTTGTTCAATCAAAATTCTATAACTTCGATTTTGATTATGATATCCTATCTCGCATCGCAGCTTTAGGTTCTTCATTACATTCTCTTACAACGTTTTAATATTTAGTAGAATAGATTTATAAAAATTAGATTTTTTTTTTTTTAAAAAAATACGCTAGTGTTATTAATTTTAACTACAACAGAACCTCACAATAACGGACCTTTCTAGCGGTCAAAAAAAGCTCTACAATAGCGGACGTCGCTCAAAAAAGTATTTCCATGAAATTCCAAGATTTGCCGCCCGGCATCAGGTTCTGTTTTTTTCAGTATTAGTTAAATTTGCTAGTTAAACATAGTATACTTAAGGCTATCTGCTATTTTATGTATAATAAATCATTTTTTTTAGCTAGCTGCCGTACTTCCATTAACGTACCAACACACTTTTTCATTATTATTTGAAATAATTATTTGTTAATTAACGGACTTTCGTAATAGCGGACAACCCTCAGAAGAAGCGGAAATAGATTCCAAAACGTCGGTAAATCTAACACTTAGTTTTTATATCAGCCTTAACTTTAGTTTTTTGGGTCCTTACCCAAAAAAACGGATTTTTTTACGGATCACAAAGGATCCGTATAGGCAATATAACAAAAAAAATAGGTATAAACTTCGTTTACCAGCATAATCGACCCAGCCGTATCAAGATGTCGCATCGGTAAAAGTTTGCTTCAGCTATAACTTTCGAACAATTTATTATAATGACGTGAAAAAAAGCCTTTATTACATTTTTATTGCCCAAACACAATGAAACTATTTTGAAGTGTCTAGTCCTTAACTTAGGAACGGTATCCTAAGTTAATCAATTTTTAAGAGTTTGGGAGGGGGGAATTTTTTCTCACAAAATATGCGACGTATGAAAATAGACTGCCAATTGGTGTAGCACATAGCTTCCTCGCATCCTATCACGTACTTTATTGATTTTATGCTTTTAAAAGCCATTATATTGTCTAAATTGTTCAATGGTTTCCCTCGTTTTTTTAATCTGTCAAAATTGTTTTGATTTTTTACACGAATTAGTATCAATTTAGCAAAAGTTAAAGAGCGCAGCCGGTTCAAATTAATCTGGGGCTATCTGCGGGTTAAAAGTTTTATACAAATCAGAATCAGATAAGTACTTTTGAAGCTATAGGTGAAAATAAATGTGTAAATAAAAATAAATAAAAGTGTGTTTGTGCGCATGTGGAAGAGAAACAAATGAGCGCAGAAGGTTAAAACTTAAATGGGACCAACAATGAGCTAAATATGACCTCCCATACAAATTTTGTGTAGTTTTTAAGATATGTTGGTTCGCAAAAATTGAGCGACAGACAGACACAGAACCAAAAATGATGTCTGAAACGGATTTCGGTCTTGGAATTTTTGAAATCGGAGACATAAAATATTTTGGTTCTCAAGAACGATCACATAGCTTCCGAGCCTACCTGAGGTAAAAAGGGGGAAAACTTAAATAAATTAGACAATATTGGGTTCTAAAAGCATATACAATTATTGAAGTAAGCGTGGAAGCTATGTGCCACACTAATTTACAGACTATTCCTTCCGAGCTTACCGAAGATAACGGAAGCTATCCCAGATAGCACATAGTCCACAGGCCACCATAAGAAGTGAGTCGCTGATTGATAAAGTTTTCTTACCTTATGGAATCGCTTATTTATGCCTTGTCCACCGATGAATTGGGTATCAACTGGGGGCTGGGCCATTTCTTTTTTGATGACATGCCATACTTGCCCTTCTGCGGGAACATTGAAAAGAGATAGATAAAGTTTTGATTTTCACAGGATCGTTTAATTAAATTATTTCAAAAACAGTGGTAAAGGTGGCCACCGATACGAGTGGGCCGTTTTCTTTTCAACGTCCCCGCAGAGCGATATGTTTGGGGCGGTGGCCACCCCAAACGGCCCACTCTTATCGGTGGCCACGTGTACCACTGCTTTTGAAATAATTTAATTAAACGATCCTGTGAAAATCAAACCTTATATATCTCTTTTCAATGTTCCCGCAGAAGGGCAAGTTTGTCATGTCAACAAAAAAGAAATGGCCCAGCGCCCAGTTGCCATATACCCAATTCATCGGTGGACACGGCATAAATAAGCGATTCTATAAGGTAAGAAAACTTTATCAATCAGCGACTCACTTCTTATGGTGGCCTGTGGACTAACATATTAGGGGGAAATATAAGGCCCAACAAACAGACAAACAAAGATATAGTAATGATTAATATTTTTGAGTAGTGTACTATCAGAGATCAAGTGCGATACAGACAAACATAATAACAAGGACATAGAAATGTTTATAATTTTTGGCTACGGACCTAAATAAATCATAGTTATTTGATACAACCAAAAATATGGGTAGCTTACTCTTAGTAATTTTAAACCTTTCTAAGAAACTGAAAACCCTATGCGTATAAAATCAAGAAAATATTAATATTTTTTATGGTTTAACAACAAGCAGGAGTTTGATTTTTTTATTTTGCTTCCGAGCTTACCGAAGGTAACGGAAGCTATGTGCTCGTTCTGAAGAATGAATCATTTTTAGGTCTCCGATTTCAAAAATTCCAAGACAGAAATCCGTTTCAGACATCCGGGAACATTTTTGGTTCCGTGTCTGTCTGTCGTCCAATTTTAATGAAATTTGGTTGGTATGTCATAATTAGCCCATTGTTGGTCTCATATAAGTTTCAACCTTCTGCGCCTATTTGTTTCTCTTCCACTTGCGCACAAACATACATTTTTTTACCTATAGCTTCAAAAGTACTTATCTGATTTGAATGAAACTTTTATAGTTTATCGAAAGTAACCCGCCGATAGCCCCAGATTAATTTGAACCGTCTACGCTCTTTAACTTTTGCTAAATTGATCTATTTAAATGTGTAATGAATTTTTTCAAAAACAAAACAATTTTTCCTTTTGGATACTCTATATAATTATTCATAAAAATAAATGGGTAACATATTTTAGAAGAGGAGTCATTACAAGAAATCGTATTTTGTATGTGAGTTCAAAGGTTTAAGAACAAGCAGGCATTTTATATTTTTATTTTTTAATATATATATTATTATTTTTTAAACAGGACAATTTTTCCTCTTAGATACTCTGTTCATTTATATATAAAAAGTACATCGGCAACTTATTTTAGAAGAGGAGGCATTACAAGAAATCGTATTTTGTAGGTGAGTTCAAAGTTCAAGGTTTCATCGTAACAAATAAGCATTTAAGTTTTACACAATAGAACAGTTGTTTCCACCAGTGGTTCTATAACTTGTTCGGTTCACGGCGCCCTTAAGAATATAGGAATTTTTCCGGGCGTACTTAATGTATTACAATTTTCCCATGGCGTCCACTTAAAAAACCACTCAACCAATAAATTAGCGGTTTACGTATCCTGGTAATTCCTATAAACGTATTAAACATCGTTGGTTGGATTTAACAAAATGATTGTAACTTGGGTTGAAGTCGCAATCTTAGTAACATTATTAAATAAATTGGTAGTGCGTGAAGTCTCACGTAAAAAGGGTTTCGTTGGTGTTGTAAACATGAAATTAGTAGATGGGGGGGGGGGGGGGGGAATTTGGATGTTTTTGACAAAATGGCGTAGAAAAGTAAACGCTTTCCACAAGTGTTATATATTTTTGTAATCTACTCTTTAATACCTTTCACTTGATACCCCACTAAAAATTTTGAAAAAATATTTTTTTCCCCGTGACAGCAATTAGCCGCCATCTTGGATTCCCAGTTAATCCGACCAAGTTGCTATTAATATTTTTTCTTTGGCCCATCAGACCGCACATTTTGCATATTTTTCTATATTTTTAGTAAGAGCGGAAATACGATTTTAGGGGGGGGGGACACGCAAAATTTCGATGTTTCTTGACAAAATGGCGCCGAAAATTGAACACTTTCCCTAAGTGATATATATATTTGTAATCTACTCTTTAATACCTTTCATTTGATACCCCACTTAAAATTTAAAAAAAATATTTTTTTCGCATGACGTGAGTTATCCGCCATTTTGGATTTGAACAGCTGATAATTTTGAGTTCGCTATATTTTTCCTGTGTGCGCGTCAAAACGATCTTTAATATTGGAAAGTTTCACGTTTCTATCTCTTTTTATTCAAAAGTTATTGGAACCGTACAGAGTGACAGACAGACAGACAGACAGACAGACACATGAACGAAACTATAAGGGTTTCTTTTTTTGGTTTTACCAACGAAACCCTAAAAACGAGTAATTCAGGGAATTACATTTCCATTTTATAAGATTATGTCAACTTCAGAAATACAATCAATAACCTTTATGGAGATAAAATATATAGTGGAAATCGAGCAATTATATAATTGGCAAATCAATAACTAAATAATAAGACAAATAAACATGTCAAATTACCACATGGTTTGAGACTCATTTCAGTAAATATTTTATTATTATTGATTCCCCTCTGTAAACGAGCGGCACTCTTTCATGGTTTAAGTTTAAGCCATCTTTAAATTATTGCTAATTTGATCTAATCATTATATCATAATCATGTGAGTAAGGCATGATCTAGAGCAGGGGTTCCCAACCTTTTTCCTACATCGACCCCTTTTTAAAAAAATATTTTCTTCATCGACCCCCTTGCATTTTTCCATTAATATGTAGTACACAACGTTAGCAGAATACTAGTAATAGCACTTAAAAATATCAAAGATAACAATTTGTGCTAAGAACTTGAACAACAAATTAGAAAAAGTGGTTTATATAAGATTTTGGACAACAGATAAAAACTTGATTTCAGATATTTATATCGATATTGTAATAGGACAATATTTAGATTTTTATTTATGTGGTCATTGGGTGATGTATATTGATATATTTTTTAAATATTTGGCTTGAAATTACCTATCATCCTATAGTCACTGCAGCTAACATATCTTCTTTTCCTTGTTTTAAATGTTCAGTGTAAATTTACAAAAAAATTCAAAACAAATATATGTTCATCTGTAGTGTACATTTCTAACTGTTCACTGAAAGAAATTCTTCTGTAATTTCTCTTAATATGGAGCTATAATATCGAACACATAGCATCCAAATACTGTTTCTACAAAAAGTGGATTCATCTGCAACTACTCAGATAATTCACTGTTTTGCAATTCACAAATAAGAATTTTTTAGTATCTTCTGACATTTCATCCATACGTTGTGTATGGAAATTAGTATGGACGCTGTGTAGAGAAATTACTGAGCGGAATAATTTTTAAAACTTGTTTAGGGTTCATTTTCATAACAGTTTTTATTATCTCTTTTATTTCTGGTGGGCGAAATTATTTCCACTAGTGGTATGTGGATTTTCGGCTTTTGCAATTAACCAAGAAATATTGTAAGAGGCTTCTTTCTAATCCACTTCTAGCATTATTTACAGAAGTTGACAGGTTAAGGAGTGATTTAATTTCGGCTTTTAGAAGGATTCGCAAATTTTTCTTTTAGATTCTTGAAATAATCAATATTCGAACATTTAAATTTATCAACGACCCCAGTGGATCCTTGGAATACTATAGACCCCTTTGAAAATTCTATAGACCCCAAGGGGTCCACCTGGACCCCGTTGGGAACCCCTGATCTAGAGTCTACTTATTCTTCCTACCTCAATTCCTTTTTAGGTTCCGTAGATAACCTAAAAACAACAACAACCCTCCCATCCCCAACAAGGACCCTTATACATGCCAGCGCTTTTCTGTCTGTAAAGCATCTGATCTCCGAAAGTGCTTAACACTAAAATTTAAAACTTTGCAAGTACATATTATGTTACGTGTAATAACCTAAACACAGGAAAATGAGTGATTGGAAAAAACTCAAAAATCCATTCCTCCAACACTAGGGATTGAACTTCTTTTTTTTTTTTAACGGAAACTCGTCATATGCAGGGTGTTAAATGAAGGAATTTTTGTACGTCACATATTCTGTGTAAAAAATAGGTTCTCCCATTAAAAATAATTTTTTTTTTTTTAGGAGTGACATAGGCTAGACACTTCGGAGTAGTTTAATTGCGTTTGTTCAATAAAAATGGATATAAAGGTGTTTGTTTGATGTCATTATAATATGTGGTTCAAAAGTTATACCTAGAACAAACTTTTATATGGCAACCATCTTGATACTGCTGGGCCCATTATGCTGGTTAACAAACTCGTCAAATTTGTAAAATTGCCTACGAACCCTTTGTATTTGCTGAAAGAACATACTTGACCAATTTGTTTTATTGTTTAGATAATAATAGTTACATGATAATAATCCGTGGTGCAACAGCCTGTAAAGGCCTTAGGTATTTTTACAAGCTTTTATTTAACTTGCAATTTTTGTATGTATGTATGTTTAGGTCAAATCTTGCAACTAAATTTTAAAGCAGTTATCCTCAACCAATTGAATTGAAATTTTGCATACACGATTAGTTTGGATAAAAATGCATGGTTTGCTAAGTGCCCATTCTAAATCCAATATGGTGGACTAGTTATTGTTTAAGTACGCCCATGATATGCGCATCAAATGAAAGGGTTTGCTGAGAAGAATACGAATAAAAGCTTGTTTTTAAAAATGTTTCTTTAATAAAGTTATTAGATTATAATATTTCGTGGTGCAACAACCTGTGAAGGGCTTAGGCCTGTTTAGATTATAATACATAATAATAATCCGTGACACAACAGCCTGTAAAGGCCTTAGGTCTTTTTAGATTATAATAAATATATAATAATAATCCGTGACGCAACAGCCTGTAAAGGCTTTATGTCTTTTTAGATTATAATAAATACATAATAATAATCCGTGACGCAACAGCCTGTAAAGGCTTTATGTCTTTTTAGATTATAATAAATACATAATAATAATCCATGTCGCAACAGCCTGTAGAGGCCCTAGGTCTTTTTTTAGATTATAATAAATACATAATAATAATCCGTGACGCAACAGCCTGTAAAGGCCTTAGGTCTTTTTAGATTATAATACATAATAATAATAATTCGTGGTGCAAGAGCCTGTGGAGGGCTTAGACCTGTTTAGATTATAATGACACTATTCTTTTGGTGAGGTTTTCTCAATACGATATATTGTCCGTACCTAGATCAAAATTGCTTAATTTAATTAAAATAATTAATATAAAAATGCCATTTTTGAAAACTGGTCTTATTTTTTATTATTTTTTATTTATTTATTTTTGTTTCTGTATTCTTCACCTTAGTTGTTTCCATGTGCAAAATTTGGGGAAGATTGAAATACGGGAAGTGGTTCAAAATCGGGGTACGGAAACGTGCGATGAAACTTACAAAGCAAAGTAATATAAGACCAGTAAAAACAAATGAAAATTAAAGTATTCATCAATTTAAAGCAAAAAAACTAAGGGAACTTGTTAGATAGAAAGAAGATTAATATAAATTAGTAAAATGGAGAATATGTTTAAAATAAATGTAACTGAAGTTGAGTTTATATTATATATTCTTAGTTTTAGCGTATGTTATTTGGTTTCGTGTTTTTTTTTTATTCTGCAAAAAATGTGAACGGTAAAAGCTAAAAAACCGTTACTTCTTTGTTTTCTTTCTGGAAAATGAATTTTTAGGTTCGCTTAAAAAGAATAATTCGTTTTGGATCGAATACCGAGAGGGTAATGGTCCTTTATTAAGGCTCCATAATCTGATAGTATGCCTACTATAGGGTACAGGCTCGAGACCCTATTCCATTCCCGTACGGTCCAATATACCCAGCAAATAGCCTCTTGAATTCTCTGCAAGCCTTCAAGGCTTCCTATACAAAAACCTCTGTATTTTGCCTTCTCCTGATTTTTTTTCTTTATTACATAGCATTTGAGAATACCATCTCTTTCCTCACTTGATAGAAAAAAGTATTGAGTTTGATAAAGCAATATGAAATACATGAAAATACAGTTGCCACAGTCATGGAAGAAAAGGAAAATATATTATATTATTTTTAGCGAAAAAAACGAATACCGTAAAAAATATGTCTCCTTACAGACCCAGATTAAAAACTAAAAGATAGATTTAGTTTATACTTTTTCTTTAAAAAAAATTAATAATTGATCATTACTAAATTTTAAACGATAAAAGTAAATATAGTAGATAATTTAATTGTGATGTTCTACAGTTATGTGTTATAGTTTTTTGTAGGCATTTTTTATCTTTTGGATGTAAAGGATTAGGAATTTATATTATTTTATCGCCCACCATTTGTAAACCTATCCTATCCTGTATACGGACGGTAAAGTTCTATTTTACAGCCCTAGGGCCTGTAAAAATAAAGCATGCATTTTTACAGGCCGCTAGTTTGAGAAGCGGCCGCGGCGTGTAGGAAGCGCTAGTAGTTCTAAGCGTCTGCTGTTCAATTTGTAACAATCAATATTTTTATAACTGCGGTTTGTTTTGGTACAGATGTAACCTTAATATGCCATTTATGGTTTTGAAGATTACTGCAAAATAGAAGTGACATTTTTTTTTTTTTATATTGTCTTATTGGCGGGGGATAAAATAGTGTACGCACCACGAGCAGTAAGCGCCATGACAGCCCTCGGGCGTTAAACGCACTCGTGTTTTCAAACTTCGCCCTCGGGCCTTTACTATCGCCCTTACTGCTCTAGGTACGTGAATAGCTATTGCATGCTAATACACATGCAATAACGTCATTTACACGAAAACATGTAAAAATAAATGAATCATCACTAGTTCTTTTGGCAGAAAGCGTCCTCATATTGACGAAAAAAAAAAAAAAAAAAAAAAAAAAAAAAATTGAAATTGTGAAAAGCCAATTTCAAAAGTTTTAGTGTTTTTACGAGTATATTCATTATCTGACCATATATTTAAGAAATAAATTCTTCAACATTTTTGTTTGGCGAGGGCCCCCCAATGCCCTAGCTACGCCACTGATTGTAATAAGCTTAAAATTATTCCTAATGTGTCATAGTCATAAGTATGGAAGTTTGAATTCTTGTGTTTCATTTATAGTTACTTAGATTTTTGTGATGTTTTCATTTCATCTTATTCAATATGGTCAATGTTAATTTACGGGATAGAAACTGACAGACAAATCATATTAACAAACTGATTCCAATAACTTATTCATTTTTATTATATGTTTTATTTTATATTATGTATTATACAAAGTGTAAAAGAAGGTTTTTTAATGAAACTTACCAGCTACAAAACAACGCATTATTATTATTATTATTATTTTTTTTTTTTTTTTTTAGCCCATCTTAATCGCAATATTTTTTAAAAATATTAAAAAATAAAAAAATACATAGAATTTTACAGCTTTATATTTAAAAACTAAGGAATTCCATGAAACTAAGTGCATAAGTATTAAGTATTAATTTCTTAGTTGCATGTATTTTCCCTGAAATCACTTAGTTTCACATAACATCCTATTGCACCAGCATGCTAAATTAAAAACATTTTTGTGGCGATAAAAAAAAAATAGTCTGATAATTAGTGTCGCACACAGATTCTGCGCATCTTATCACGTACTCTATTGAAGTCATGCTTTTTACTTTTTACGACCCATTATTGACAAATTTATTTAATTGTTTCCCCCAGAGGGGTAGCTAGGGCATTGGCCTCCCCCGCAAGAACTTTTTGAGGGATGGATCCCCTCGAAAAAAAAAGTTACGTTCAGAATTTCTTTATTATGCTCTAAAGGGGATCCCATCGACATTGGTACAAAGATACTACTTTTAAGTTTTTTTCTTTGATTTGGGGGCCCCATGGTACTGGGGTGCGCTCACAATGCGGGCCCATAGTAACGCCACTGATTTCTCCTTTTGTCTCCGAGCTTACCGAAGGTAACAGAAGCTATGTGATCGTTCTGAAGAATGGAGATTTTTTATTTTCCGATTCCAAAAATTTTTCAAAGTAGAAATCCTTTCAGACATCAGGGAACATTTTTGGTCCTGTTCCTGTCTGTCGACATTTCAGATCTTTACTATGATGAGGTATATTATAAACACACACACACACACACACATATATATATATATATATATATATATATATATATATATATATATATATATATATATATATATATATATATATATATATATTCTATGAGTCTTACACTCTGCTTCCCCCTTGGAGAATTCACACAGGCTTGAGATAAATTATCGCTCGAATCATCATCATTAGGATTTTTTTTATATACCTCTTACTTCCTTTCCGTTACAAATTCATAGGCTTATTCCTTCGATATATATATTTTTTTTTTAAATAAATTTTTTGTTTGGAATAAATGTAACGGATTTTAAAAGTTTTGACGAAGTTTTGAACGAAACACTGCCTCAGCATTTGTGACAGGTGTAAATCAGTTAATTTCTTAACGTTTATTAATTTTAAGTTATGTAAATGAAGATTTTTTTTCTTCTTGTGACAGTAAAAAGAGGTTAAACTAAAACAAAAAAACAAAAGTTTTAGAATTAATTTTAGAAAAAAGAATTAACTAAAACTATTGTTTTTTTGTTAATCAGTGTTACAAATAATATTTATTATTGATAATACTTTACTATTTACTACTTAAAAAATTATATTTAAAGTTTTAATCGTTATTAGTTTTAGATTATTTTTTCTTTTCTTGTGTTAACAGTCTGTGGTATTCGTATAACAGCTGATTGTTATTCAGTTTTATGACCTTCTTTTTTTATTACAGTTTTTATTTGTTAATTTTGGTGAACATTTTTAATAAATTCACTTCATAATTATAAAATGTATTTAAAATCGTCATAAGTCTTAGTTATGTATAAATAAATGTATTGAGTGTTATGATAAGTAAATTGTTTTCTTTTTTTTAAATTTTGATACATTTTTTTCAACAACCAAGGAATATTTAATATATATTTATATTATAATATAATATATATTTATTTAATATATATATTTATTTTATTTTATTTTAAATCCTTTTTTAGTCGAAGATTAGTTATTAGTCGAATGTTTTTGATATAATGTTCCTTATCACCATGAACGAGGTTCAATAACCAAACAACGTCTTCTTTCAAAATTATGGCAAGGTGTCGGCTGTTCCTTGTTCTGATAATCTATAATTAACTCAACAAGGGTCTTTTCTGTTACCCCCCCCCCCCCCACTTCTACCGGGCGCTTTTTTTGGTTATTGAACTACACCTCTTTACTGATTAGTTGTTATAAAAAATTGGCGAAAAATATAGTCAAGGATATTTCCAAGCATACCTTTCTAAATTATTTTTTATAATCATTTAGGAAAGATGTTAAAAAATATGAAGAATTTGAAAAACGCTACAGAACTACTGACGTGCACGACGATCACGACGAGCACGACGAGCACGACGAAATAGCAAAGACGAGCTAAAAATTACATTATTTTTTTAATTTTCCTCAAATAAAAAATAAAACCCAGAATAACCAATTAAAACACATTAGCACCAAGCCCTCGTGATTTAGTTTATAGAGTTTAAGAGGAAAGGTTTATAGAGTTCAAGAGAAAATTAGAGTTCAAGAGAAAGGATAGAATAAAGATAACTTGAAGCGTTTATTTTTGTTCATATTGAACAACATTGTAAGATGTAAAATGTTGTTTCTGAAGTATGAGAAGGTTGGAAGCCAGACAAGCTTTTTGCTTAGCTCAGATTTTGCTGAAGTCAACAAGCGTTTAAGATTATCTTCCATATTTGTTTTTTCTTGGAAGACATTAAGGCTTTCTTAACTTTAGTCGTTTGGTACTTGGGGGGGGGGGGGGGGGGGGGGAGGGGTCTGCGTCAATAAAAACAAATAAATTTATTTAAAGCTCTTTTTATGAAACATCCAGACGCGAGAATAATGATTTTATATTGATATTGTAATCCACGTTTCTAAAGAGGTTTAAATCGTTTATTAAGTTTTTTCATGAATTGAATGTTAAAATATCTTATAATTGAATAAAAGTTATAAATGCATTAAAACGGCTTCTTGGTGGCCGTGAATTTGAATACAAAGAAAAAAAAATGAATAAAATATGTATATATAAAAAAGAATCAAACAATCATTGAATAATAATAAAGAATTATAAACAGTCTAAGTCTAAAGTAATACTAAACTATATAATAACTAAACTATATATAACTAAACAAAAATATTTTCGTTTCAACTGCGAAAACTACAGAATTTGAAAACCACAACGTTTTTAAATTCTTGTCAAAAAGAAGAAGTTATATCAGTGGCTAATAATTCAATTTATTACAAAGATTAATCACATCGTTAATTAATCAAAATACCATAGATTTATTTTCAATGAATTATAATTTTTTATGAATGGTTATTCTGAATGAACTTATGTGAAAATGTATTTTATCTACGATTGGTGCGAAATTTAATCATTGTTTTCTCTGTTTAGATGCGTAGAAAGTGATTCTTTTCGTAGTTGTATTCATTGCGCATGCGCGTTTCATAATTCTGTAGAATTCTTCTTTATTACCGCTCTAGGGTGTTAAAAAAGAAGAATTTTTCATCTTTAGGCACGATTAGTGAGTTTGTTTACATTTAACAAAACTAATTTGATGTCTGTTTAATAAAAGTAACTGTTTATATCGAGTTTTTTGTGAAAATCAATGAGTGATTTAAATGATTATGACGAATATGAGGAGAATATGAAGAATATGGGATTTGAGAATATGGGTGCAATAATACGCCTCCCCGAAATAATTAATTCGGCACAAATACAACTAATGAACTAACAAAATGAATTCGCTGTTTGTTTAATTAAAGTAACTATTTTCATCAAGTTTTTAGTGAAAAACAATGAATAATTTAAGTGATTATGAGAAAATTGAGGATTTCCTGTATTAATTATTAAAATCCAAAAATCGTAGATAAAGTACGGTACGCAACTCGTGCGAAAACTGTATTTTGCTTTGCTTGTGTGGTTTTACTCCCCTCGCTGTCGCTCGGGTGCAAACTCCACACTCGCATCCAAAATGCTACTTTCCGCGCTAGACGCGTAATGCACTATTATTTTAAATAAATACAAAACTTAAGGACATCTAACCAATGCTAAATGCATTGGCTAGATTTCTTTACGATTATTGGTACTTTTTCTTATCAGTTAATATGTACATATGGTAAAATTATTAATACAAACTGGTAACCACCAATGTATTCTTTAAACGGTTTCACATAAAACGATCCAATCGTGATATAATCCTAACGATACAATCTTAAGCGTGAAAGCGTTCCTGCCAGAAATACATACAGGGTGACCCACGATAGAGTACTGAAGAGAAAAAATAAAATAAATAAATAAAAAAGAAAATATCGGCACTTCTTTAGATTGATAGCAAACCACAAAACAAAGCAATATAATAGTTTCTGTAATGTAAATAATATCTTATTTTATTAGTTTGTTTTTCCAAGATAGGTCATTCTACTTATTCAACAGGCAGTGCCGTGAAATCTAGTGTCAAAATATCAAAAAGTTTTGATGCTTGGCATAAGATGTCACGGCATTGTAGTGCCATGCGACATCAACATCTATACTGTTCAAACGACGACACCATGTGGCACTAATGCCGCGGCATCGTATGTCGCGCAATTAGTACCACCGTGTGAATGATACTTATTACATCGATTGTAATGTGAGTGTTACATCGATGTGATGTGTTGATGTACAGAGGTATGATGTGTGAAGTGGCTGGAACTCTCTACCACGGGAATAGTAAAAAGGGCTTAATTGCTAGGTTCCAACAAGTGGTTCGTCCTACCCGTCTAGTACTAGTACTAGCACCTTACTACTACTACTACTACTAATCCGGGCCAGTGGGGGATTAAAGGTGTCATCTAGGGGGTGGCGATCCGGAGTATGGAAAGCCCTAAGGAAAGGAGGGGGGGGGGGGGGGGAGTTCTCAGGATCCCTCCCCCCGACTGCAGTACAATATCTTAACCGTAAGTCATAGGTGTCGTTAGCAGTTAATTATTGTAGGGTGCATATAGCGGGGGGTCCTCCCCCGGAAAAATTTGAAAATAGACCTCTCAAAACAGCGCTTAAATGCATTTCTGAGGTAAAATTTGATTTTAATACTTAGTCACAAAAGGGTAATTTTTGGCTCGATTATATGGTGTAGTTTGTTGGAAAACAAGTATGAACAGAACATGAACACAAGTACCTACATTTAAAAAAAAAAAAAAAAAAAAATACAAACTTAAAAATATAGTTATTGTAACACAATAAAAGTTGTGCACCTAATCATTCCCTTTGTCTAAAATACCTTAAAAAATTTCGTTCTTGAGAACGAAAATTTATCACAGTTTGTTACCTTCGGTAAGCTTGGAAGCTAAAGGGGGAATTTTAGTATTTTCGTTTTATTCATCTACGAGCCGTTAAGCCCATGACAACGGACCTAATTTTATATTTAGAAAAAAATGTTAAATTAAGTAAATTAATTTACATAAGTTATTATATCTATTTGAAGACCATCGAATCAAAGCAAATACTCGTACTTATATTTATTGGAATAAATGCGGTTGATTCAGATTGGCAATAACAAACATTTTGCTAAAACTACGCATCTATAAATAATTATTTTATAAAATAAATAATCAGAATATGTGGATTTGTTTAAACGAATTAATCTATTATCGGCGTCTCTATTGAAAACTAGGACATTTTGGCGTCCCGAAAAGTGTTTTCGGGAGACAAGTTCGGGATTTAAAGTCCAAAACCGGGAATGTGGCGTCTCAATTCGCGTGGTAGTAACACTTCTGAGGATCGCTTGCGTCTTAATCTTCGGCCGTCCTTAGAAGTGACTTTTGTGATTTGGGAGAAAAATAAGATACATAATCGTCTTCATGCAATTGCAATAACGAATCTATGAGTCTGGTTTCCTTAAAGTACTATTGTTAAAACCTGGAGAGTGTAGTTAAAATGAATTGCTTTGAGCATACAAACCATGGTCTTCATTGTAATTATAATGGTATACATTAATATAAGCTGGTTTGTATGTTACTATTTAATTGCCGTCATTATAATAATAATTGTAAAAGCAACATACCCATAACGAGAATTTAATAACAAAATTATGTATATCTTTTTAAAGCAGAAAAAATGTATTTTTTTTGACAGTTTCATTCAGACTAAAAGGAAGTAGAAAATAATAACTTTTTTTTCAAATGTAAAAATGAAATGAAAGCGTAGAAAAAACAGTAATATTCTATAATATAGTCACAAGGACTGATTACAATCTCTGTAATTTTTGTGCTAATGTCACATGCAATAGTGTCATTCAAATGCATGGAAAATACGGTATTAAAAAAAGTACTGTTCTTTGAAATGAGTTTCTTAGTGTTCAAAAAGTGAAAAACATGATAATTTTGGCTACCTATACACATCACTGAAGCCCGTGGCAATTACTTGTGTAAAAAAATAATCGATTTGGTTTATAAATACTAAATGTAAACATTAAGTTTACACATTCTTTTGAGGATTTTAGCCAGTTTGGTCATAGAGCAACACATTAACTATTTTCTTGAAAAATAATACATTCTTAATGTACGAATTAACAACAGCTAGATAAAAAGCAATTTTATCTCTAGTAGGGAGAAAAAGTTATGATTTTGAATTAGTTTAGAGGGACTAAAGTAAGTCTTTTCATCCCTGAACTCAAAAAGTAGGGAGAAAAAGTAAAAGTAGGGCGAATAAGTAAAGTAGGGGAAAAAATAAAGATTGCAACTTAATTATTTTATAAATAGTAGAAAATAAATGGCTAATTTAATGAAGTTGTTGAAATCAGGTTGGCGACACTGCTTTTACGACCATGTTTATCTTTGTTTATAACCTGCATCTAAATAACCTTCTTTATGAGTTTAATTCCAATTCTTATTTGTTTTTAATATTGAATCTCTTATATCTGCTATTAAAAGTACTAACAATTATTTTTTTCTCCCTTATGGAGATAAAATCTTGTACGTACCATGGGAGTAAAAATCAATTGTACCCGAGCTATAATTAACTCCCTCTACTCCGCCTCGGGAGTTAAAGTTATGGTTCCCTCGGCTTCTCCTCAGGAACCAACTTCATCGCTCAGGATACAATGACTAATGACTTACTTTACTTCCTTGGTGCAAAAATAATTATAAAGCATGAAGTACAATGCTTCTGATAAGCGAATCTTTTGAAAGGAAGAGTTGGTGAAAATTTTGAAGATTTCAAAAATACTTTTTTGTTTAAGATCATACATTCTTATTTTCAAACAATGTTAAGTGTAAAGGAAACATTAGATTGAAGGCTGGATGGTCTTTTTGTAACTTCGAATCTTGCGTTCAGGTCGATGAACTATTTACTACTGAAAAGCCATACTATAGGGACGCTGTTTTAAACACGTTGCTTGTCATATAAGTATAGGCTTCGTCACAAATGTTAACATTTAGTTTAATATGAAATTACATGTCAGATCACGCGTTAGATCACTTGGCATTTCATTTCGTTGGGCGGCTCCACCTTAGATACGATATTATACTCTTCCAACACTTGATCTACCATTGTAGTCATATCACGTTACTCATCTAATACTAAATACTAAATACAAAAGTAAAATATAAAGTCGGGTTCAATCGTGATCGGGCTAAATGGGCAACAATATTCATAATGCATGGAGGCGTCGTCGCTGGTTTCCCCCAAGGGAGCGTGGGGGAAACCAGCGACGACGACGGAACCTCCTGACTGAACGGAGGATACTAAATAAATAGATGATCATACTAAACCAATCTTGCTTTCTTTAATATGCTTTTAATTATTTACTCACCTGTAAGTCTACAATAGCAACCATAAACACTTTTAACTTTTGTTTCTTTTTACTTTCTCATATAAAGAGAAAGTATTGTGATGGCGCGAAAATTCGATTTTGAGATTTTGATGGATTTACACGTTTTGAGGTCCCCTGAGTCCAAAAAAGTGGTTTTTAAAAAATGTCTGTCTGTCGTCTGTGCAGACGCCTGGAGCCCAAACTACTGGGCCGATTTTGACGAAATTTGGCATACATGTTCAGAAAAATCATACCCCGAGGCGAAATCGAGAAATGAATTTTAGCTCTAAATTTGGGGGCGCTACCCCCCAAAAACTCTGAAAAAACATGAAAAAAAATTATTTCTCGAAAACGGTTCCGACGATTTTGATTAAAAAATTCTAAAATGTAGTCCATTTGAATACGAATCCAACGATATAAGCCGTTTTCCCGGGAAAAATCTAGTTCCTGAGATATTAGCTCAAAACGCGGACGGAGAGAGCCCGGGTTCGATTCCCCGACCAGGAGAAGTTATTTTTATGATAAATTTTGATGAAATGTTCAATAATATTTAAATGTACATTTGAAAACTAATAAATGGAAACACTGGGCTAAGTAATTATAAACTCATATATGAGAAAGTTTGTCTGAGTTGTCTCGGACCGATTTTTTACTTTCAGCGAAGTTTACTAAAAATTCCGCCTTGTGAATGAGTAATAATATTAATACTGATCGAAACTTTAGTAAATAAGGAAGTTTTTCCAGAAGTCGGACAAGTTTAAAGCTCAGTTCTTTACCAAGTTATGGAACCACAAAAAAAAAAAAAATGTGTCTTAAAAATAAAATTTGTATAAATTTTGTGTCATGTAATTTGAGGGTATGAAAATTAAAATTACACTTCTCTTGTAGGAACTTTTGTCAGCTTTATAACGATACAAAGAATTTGGTTCCAGCTTTTATACTTTTGGAGTAATAAGTGTTTTTATGAGTAAAGGTATGCGATCTTAAAAAAATCATAAAATATCTTGTGGGCAAACGGTTGAGAATAGACCCATGGTTTATATGACGTTTTTTGTAGCCAATAAGATTTAAAATCACCCTATTAAATGTTGTACATATATCGCCAATCACCCTATAATATGTAATATAATGCTAGTTTCAATTGATTTTTTTCAGGTTTTCACGGAAACAATGATGGAATTGAACCTTGCAGGTACCGATGGAAGCAGTCATCGTTATCAGGTAAATTATAGTTTTCTTCTAACTAAATCTTTAATATCCAGAAACGTTTAAAACTTGAGATATTATAAAACAATCGGCTTCTTCTAATTTTAATTATCTAACACTGACGAAGCAACGTATAAATAAGATTGCCTATGATTACTTACCAATATAATACAATCTTGGTAGATATGGGATTGGCTTTTAGGCATTTTCAAGAGAAATAAAAGATAACGCAATTGCAAAAATAAAAGGAATTCGCTAAAAAAGAAGGCAATATTGATTTGGAATAATAAAGTAGGCGAGTGGAGGGAAGTGGGGATGGAGAAGGAAAGAAAGCAATAGAATTGAAGAGACTGACTTTGGAAATAAAAGAGGAGTTCCTAAAGGCAAACCGGAGTCTCGAGTAAACAGAATTAGCCAGACCTTGAAGGTATTTCCTTGGGCATCTTGTGTTTAAGCAATGTCTAAGAATAAGAAGGATATCTAGCCAATGTTTACCTTTACACGCTTTTGTTTACAGTCAAGTCGGTTATCGTGGTTGCACGAAGGAATTCGTTTTCCAGAGTTTTACCACGTTATGTCTACATTCTATTTGTGTTTACTGCGCAGTTTTACCAGCGGGTTTAACATGTTCTGAAATCATTTTTCTCCGTACGGGTTGTTATTTTAACTGAGAAACAACACCATTTTTTCATATTCTATTGAAAAAGTAAATCATATTAAATATATATTTTTCTTGTCAGCCTCAAGTTTATAGCTTTATGAATTTGATAATGCGAAATGATACACCGTTTGTTGACATTGTGCAAAATAATTGCAATATGGATATTTTACTTGGGTTTCCAATAATTGTGTTGATATGGGAGGTCTTAAGACAATTAAAGAAAGAGTAGAATTTCTCAGGGATGCTCAAGGTGTGTTTAGACAGTTCAATTTTATTGCTCAACATGATTGAAAGACAGACTTTTATTCTATGAACAACTCAACACTGTTTATGGGGCCCATACACGGTGCGAAGTTGAACAACTTCATAGTAAACAAATAACATGTTTCATAAACATATAGGATAGGGGTGGGCAAATGCAGCTCCTATAGAGCAGCATTCGGCTCTTTGTTGAGTTAAGTGCGTCTCCCATTCAAAATGTATATCTTTTTTAGGTTTGAATATTTAAAAAGTTCACAATCACAATGGATTTGTGATATAATTGAAGATAGATTTCCAATTTCTTAAATAATACTTCTTGAAAAATTGGCTTAGAAATTTGAGTTATTAGAAGAGAAAGCGATGATCAGGCATTGCAAATGGAGCACACATCTACTTCTACAATTAAATTTTTGTAACTCGTGCCAGAATCAAAATATCCAGACTTAGAGAAGCCTGCTTGGAGTCTAATTTCAATTTTTGGTGTAACATATTCCCATGAATCTTTGTACACCACAATGAAGATTTATTTTAATTATTAAAATTTTTTTCTCTCTCTTAATTATTGTATTTTCTTTTTTGTTTACTTTACATAGCACTTAAGACCTTGAGTAGAATATGCAAATATATTATTAATTGAATTACGTTTTAATTTGTGTATTTAATACTATGTAATCGTGCAATGGTTATTTATTATAAGCGAAAAACAGGAATGCGCCATTGACCTCAAGCGTGCCTACCTATGATATAGGAAGTAGTTCAACTTGGTTGCACAAGAAATGACACCGTGTATTGTTGAACCATAAAAATGGCACTTTTTGAGGAAGCAATCAAATTGAATCTGCCAGTGTTACCAAAACCTTGCGAAAACCATAAACATAACCTATGCATCTAAAAGCTTCCATTCCATCGAAAATGTAAATTTCCATAAAGCCATTCAATCAGATTGCTTAGTTCAAACTTCTTTTCCATCACCAATTTCATTGAATTGGCGTTTACATGTTTGAATTTCATTGATTCAGTCGTGTTTCAATCATAATGAAGCAAAGAAATTGAACCGTCTAAACGCCAATGTCAGGACCTTGGTCTTGTCTGTCAATGACATATATTTTTTAGAACCTTACCAATTAAACTCACCGATCACTTTCATCTGAGTAAAGAATGAGAGCTTAGATCTTAAAGCAAAAGTAGTAGCCATAAGTAAGTAAGATTATATAGAGATTTAATGTTATTTGACTGGAAAATGTTTAGTGTCTATTACAAGACAGGAAAACAATTTTGGTCCTTTGTTTATCTCCGTGTAGCAAAGATGTAAATGTCATGCATCGTATGGAAACAAATACATATATATTTTATTTTAAAATCATTAATACCCTCATCTTTTCTTTTAACAGTATCTGTTCTGGTTCGTTAGCCTCTATACCTGGCTCAGTGCCTGGATACACCTAATTCAGGCCTTCACCAACAAAAAAACACAAATAAAGAAGTAAATAAATGAAGAATGTAGGAAGGTTTAGCAGATAATGTTAGAACACTAGAGGTCGGTTTAGTTCAAGGCTACCTACTTTTAACGTAACTATTACCGTCTTAAGCCAACCATCCGCCAATATTAACTACTTTGCTTGTCCCATGTTCCAACTTCTATTGGAAAACCCATAATCAATTTTACTAACACCTTTTTTTTAACGATTTAAGCACACAAAATTGCCTTGACTATACTTGGTGCGAGACAAGATTAAGTCGTCCCATTAAAAAAGAAGTTTAACTGTCATGCTGAAACATTACTTTCGAAAATGGCAGTTTACAGCTCTTTTTTTTTCATAATGATTACGAGCAGTAACAGTAATATATGACCATGACAAAGAATATTAAAATTTCTCGCTAAAAGAACATCTTAATTATTAAGAAATAAAAACCATATACATCCTAATAAATGATATTTTAATCTACTTTTTTCCTTTTCTTAAACTAACTCGGTAGTTTTTATGTCCAAGAGTAATTGATTTTATTGTCATAACGTAGTAAAATGTTTCTTATAGACAAGTTATGACCACTTTAATTGGTTGGTCGTCATTTCACTAATCTTATAGTTGTTAGCTGTTTTATTATTGTTTCAATGATTATATACCCCCATAAAGAACATGCATAACTTAGAGCATGCGCACTTGTAAAACTGAAAAACAACTACTATTTTTTAAACAGACCGGATTCAATCAATTTAACTGACCTTGATGAGAGAGTGAATGATTAGAGTGTGAGATTGGATCTTTATTGTCAGGTAAGCTTTCGAAGAAAGCCTCCTTGAAATAAGACGTTTCCTATTTTTAACTACGTTTTTATTAGCTTGCTTTCTTGTTTGTTTGTCCGGTACAAATCTGGTAATCGATTTCTAACTAACTTCCCGAATAGCTAAACATTTGAAACTTTTAGCATAGCTCAGAACACGATGACAATGCATTATTTTAATACTTTTAGCCATCTTTCAGCAGAATTTAATTGGTTTTCAGCAAATTTTGCTGTTCGGAAAGTTAGTTCAGAAAAAATCCGCAAGTTATTTTATTTGTTTTGCCTTTTCCCATATTTACGAAATCTTCATTTTGACGGGTCTCAAATTTGTGATAGATAAACATTGAATGACAGCAAAACAGGAAATATTGATTATATTATTTATCGATTATATTATTTATATTATTTCAAATATATCGATGGCACGCTTTAGATTTGGTGTTGGGGAGATCCGTTGTACAAAGATTTGTCCTTTTATAGGTTTAAGATCAGCTCTCTAGATGGTTGTCATTTATGTGAAGTAAATACATTCGGAACTATTTTTTTTTTTCACTAACATTATATATTATATAACAATAACAATTATATTATCAACATTACATACGATTCAACAGAAAATTTAAAAACGTAGTATATAAAAAGTTCTTTTTATCTTGAAATTATTCAAATTTTAATTCCAAGTTATTTCTATTTCATTTTCTATCAAGAAATGTTTATCCTAATTATGATCCTCCGATAAGTTTGTATACGATCCTATTTCAGAACAAAGAAACATCTTTTAATTTAGTACCACCCTATTTCATTGCAAACTTGACATGACCTGGGTAGGTATGAAATTTATACTAAGAAGTATATATAATATATAATATTCAAGTTCAAGTATATATATATATATATAATATATAATATTCCTTAGACTAATAATAATAATAATAATAATAATAAGACTAATAATAGACTGATAATAATATTCCTTAGACTAATTTATCTGTTAAGACAAAGGGATGTTAATTAGTCCAAAGAACTGTGGGACCAAGAAACATCACACTTTTGTTCATCTAAGTGATTTATCCCTTATTATCCCTTAGTCTTAATAGTTAATTAAACTAAGGTATATTATCATTATCACTTATATTTATAGTAATGTGAAGTTAATTTGTCCCAGATATTGTGAAATATCCCTTTGTCTTAATACGTATGGGGAGGCCTCAACTAAAGTTTGGCCTCATGGCTCTTACTTTACTTTTAAGGTGTACTAAACTAATAGAATACCTACCAAAAAGCTGATATCGCCAAAACCTTTTTCTGTAATTCAGAATTCCTTTTTAGGGTTTCGATGGCAAAACCAAAAAATAATCCCTAGTTTCGTTCTTATGTCTTGTCTGTCACTCTGTAAGGTTCCAATAACTTTTGAATTAAAAGAGAAACATGAAACTTTGCAGTATTAAAGATTGTTTTGACGAGCACACAGGAAAAATATAGCGAACTCAAAATTAACAGCTATTCAAATCTAAAATGGTGGATAATTCCTGTCACGGGGGAATTTTTTTTTTTTAATTTCAATTGGGGTATCAAATAAAAGGTATTGAAGAGCAGATTACAAAAATATATAACACTTGTGGGAAATATTTAATTTTTCGTTTTTCAAAATTTAATTTTGTAATTTTTGCAAAATTTTGCGTGCCCTCCTCCCCTTATACTAACTAATTTCATGTCCACAATACCAACGACAATAAAATCCTTTTTACGTGAGACTCCACGCACAAACATTTTATTTCGAAAGACTACACTTTTATCTTAACAACTATATCAACTCCAAATCCGTAAAAGAAACTTGAGTCCTTTTAGAATTGTACAAAAGAGATAATTTTTTAAGAATTCCAATTAAAATTTTTCCATTGAAAATACCCATGCCAAAAATTCTATATAGAGAAGAAAAACAAGGAATAAAACTAAACTTGTATTAACATTTATTTAAAAAATATATATATAAACATTTTATTCAGGCTTATCCGGATATAGTATTATATAGGAGATAAGCATTTAAATATTGATTTGTAAAATAATTTATGATGATGAAAATATTAAATGATTGTATTAAAGTAAATACTTCTATATGCTCTAAGTTAAATGCACTCAGTTAAGAATAAATTATTACTGATAAACCCATTAAGAGGTCACTTTACAAAGATATTTATCCTTGCATTTGGTTTAGAATTAAATGTAGGGTGGCTAGTTTATAGTTATTGCATTTTTGGAATAAGTAAACAACTTATGTCTTAACACCTAGACCGATATTTAAATCAAGGTCATTTAAAATTTTGTAATGCAACTTAAAACTGGTTGGAAACCTCATTAAACTAGTTGGATTCTAAACCAAGAATGAAGGTCTTTGCGTAATGGCAACACTGTTTTTTTTTTTCTTAAATCTAAAATAAGATACAATCACAGAAAAAAATACTTTTTACATTTATTTAAAGTAGCATTGCAGTGAATAGTAGCTTGATAGAGTACAACATATCTCTGTCTCTAAAGGTTATTTAATTTTTACTAAGCGGAAGCGGAAGAAGAATTTTATCTGAAACTATTAAATAAACTTCCTTTAAACATAACATATATTTATTTTAAAAGGAACTGTCAAAGGCACTACCATACAAATGTCTATCTAAATATTACATCCTCTAAAATATTATTTACTAAGTTCTCTATGGGATACGGTTTAGACTTTAGACCGATTTGTCAGCAGGTGAATAAATGTAATGTACTAGGCGTGTCCCAAATATAAGGTCTCCATATTTTTAAAAAATCAAAAAAAGGTTTATTAGAAAAAAAATTACATGGCTATGTTGTGTATATAAGTGTTATTTTTCAACATAATCGCCATTCACTTGGATGCACTTTCCAAGGCGTACTGAAAGTTTTTTATGCCCTCCTCATAAAAACTCGCGGCAAACTGACCCAAAACGCCTATTGTGTCCCGGGCAATATGTGGCCGAGCGTTGTTATCCTTTTTGTCAGCATGCCTCATCTTCGATTTTGGATTGCTCTGCGCAGTTATTTCTGCATTGATTGTGGTTCCGGTAGGCATAAACTCAATGAGAAGAACCCCTTTTCGGTCCAAAAAAGCGGAGTTCACACTGAGTGTCGACAGGAAAGGAAGTGGCGGTAGCCGGCGTGAAAGCAGCCATCTCTATTGCGCGTCACACACCAACTAAGGGTCCGATCTGGTCAACTAGGGCAGCCAGGGGAAGGGGCAGAGCCAAACTACGTAGCAGTGTAGCCATCTACGATAAAAAAAAATTCCCTCGGCCGCTAGGCGCTTGGAGACCTTACTTTTGGGACACGCCTCGTATATATAAGTGTTTAAGTACGTATGATGGTACTTCTTTATATTGTTACCCCTCTATGTTTTATAACAATTTAAATAACTGACCAAATAACTATTGGGGCAAAGGGATGATTAATCTAATGTACTTTGGGACAAAGGGATGTTTAATCTAATGTACTTTGTGACAAAGGAATATCACATTTCTGTTTTTATGAGGGGAGTAGCAGTCTAAAGAAGAACATTCCGTACACCTTCTTTAAATTGTTACTGTCCTCTGTTTCTTTTATAAGGGGAGTAACAATCTAAAGAAGTGTATAATATGGTAATAAATGGATTACTCTCATCTCTAAGTATGTTCTTATGTAGAAAGTACGTTCAACGTTCAAAGTACAATTAGTTTGACCACGCTACTTCAAAGGTAAAATATTGAATTATTTAATAGAAGGCATTCGTTGTATTATTATCTTATCAATGATCGACTCACTTTTAAGTTCATGTCATTTCAGTCATAGAAAATAAAGATACTTTCAGTGGGAAAAAAAATAAGTAGGTATGTTTAGATTTTATATTTAACTGGCCTTCAGTCTTGATTAAAGATATATTTATTTCAGAGGTCGTTTGAAAAGATGTTATTAGTAGAAAGAAACGGCTGAATGCATGGGAATCCTTTTCCTAGATCAAATTACTTATCAATCATGTAAAACGGGCTTTGTGGTCATCGACATCTAATATTAATATATATTTAAATAAAAATTAAAAGTTTATCAAAATTATTCTATTGGAGCTAGAAACTTTCGGAATTTTGTGTTCATTTTGATTAATAGTTTTGAACTTTTGATCTCATTTATACAATATAATATTTGAAAAGGAATTCCGAGAACAAACTAATTAAATATTTTTATTATTTTTTTTTAAAAAAATAATGGTACAACTATTTTTTGAAGGTTTATATAAATTTAAAAAACTGATTTTAAAATTTTTCTTAATTATTGATATATTTCATTCCCACCTGGGACTTCTTCTGGTTCTTGTAACTATTTTCAGTCACGTGATTTATATCCATCAGTAACGAAGTATCATCAACTTGATTTTTGGTCTACTAATTTGGTAACTAATTTCGTACTCAGGATCATTAAAATCACATTGTCCACCAAAAGGGGCGGGACATGACCGCTTTCCGGCTTTTATTTTTCAAATTCTTTTTACCAAGCTATGTCCCGCAGACGAACTTAGCTGACCTCATATTCAACATAATATATTATACAAATTCTAGCTTGAATTTAGTCAGACCTCTCTCCCGGACTAATTTAATTCTTTTTAAAAAATATGACTGGGGAAAAACAGTTTCATTTATTATGAGTTATATTATCTCCCCTGTTTGACTGTCAGGGATAGACAAAATAAAAGTAAAAAAAAAAAACTAATAACCTAAGTATTTGAAGAATATATCAGAAGCTGTTTTAGGAAACACGACATATCCTTAACTATGTAGGAAGAGCATATTTGTTGATGATATCGTAAGGGAAAAAATGTTATACGGATTTATTTCTTTAATAATATTAGAGTTGGGGCCGGCGTTGCCGAGTGGTTAGCGCTCTCGACTCTGAAACCAAGGTCTAAACCCTAGCTCTGAGTTCGAATCCCAGAGAGGTGAGACATGTTTCACACTGATGATCTCACCTACTCATCGAGTAGATGAGTAAAGTGGCCAGATAACCCCCGTCCTGTATTAACCCTCGCAGTTGATCGGGACTAAAAACTAAAAGAAAAAAAAAAAATATATATATATACAGTAAAACCTGGATCGTGACCACCGAAGGGACCGACCAAAACTGGTCACCTTAGGCAGGTGGTCAACATACCCAAAATAAGTTTAAAAAAATGCGCTCGTTCTTGATTTTTCTGTAATGTTACACACATAAGTTTATAGAAAAGAGTCAAAAAATTTGTCATTAGAGTAAAAAATAAAACCTTTTTGAAGTATGATTAGCTAATTTTTTTACAATTTAGGCCAAAACGAGGTGAGACTTTTCTTTATATAAAGATAAAAAAAAAAACATGTGTAGTAACATGTATTGAATGTACTTACGTGCAATTGTAAAATCTAAAAATTTTTCGAGGTAATTTAAGCTCAAAATACATAATGCACGTAATAACATTAATAATAGTTACACCTTTCTTCTTTTAAATCAAACTAACAACTGAACAAGAAATAAAATCAGCTAACAGACAAAAAGAAGCTATTCCAAAGAAATGACGATGAAGTGAAAAAAAAAAAAAAAAAAATACAGAGAAATGTTCTACTATTTATAGTTAACTCTAAGAACCAACAAGAATTATTTCATTTTACTAATTTCTTTGAATTAAAATCCTTCTAAATAGTTCTTGTAAAACAGGAAGAAAGTAAAGTGGGTTTTATTCATATTGCAACAACTAGTATATATGAGTTCTAAGAAATTAAATTAAAACCAAATGTTTTTAAATTATTATAGGTGCTCTAAAATATATATATTTTTTTTTATTATCGTTTTTTTACTTTGGTCACTTTACCCGAAATAAATTTCCTTCAAGGGACCAGAAGAAGGTGGTCACTGGTCAAAATAGGCAGATGGTCACAATAAGCAGAACAAAATGTACATAAAGTATTGAATTTCTGAAGGGACCATGAAAAAGTGGTCACATTGACCAGGTGGTCAATATACACGGGTGGTCACTTTAGCAGGTTTTACTGTATATATATATATATTAGAATTCGGAGAAAACCTCCTTGAAACAAGCTTAAAATTTTCTCAACTTTGAAGTCTAACAAAATTCGAAAAAGTTATTTCAATTTCTAACTCATGTATCATCCTAAAACATCTGTTTTAATTGTAAAGTTTAGCCAATTAATATTAGACAATCTAATAACAGAATCAATAAAGTAATGTGTAAAAACATAGACGTAGAAATTAGAAATGCTTGGCAAAATGTAACAAAATATGCTGCTATTGCTATACCATGATTGCTTCCGAGCTTACCGAAGTTAACAGAGACTATGTGATGCTCTGAAGAATGAATATATTTTTATGTCTCCGATTTAAAAAAATTACTTGACAGAAATCATCAGTTTCTGTTCTGTAAGTCTGTCTGTTTGTCGTTCAATTTTTGCGAACCAACATATTTTAAAAACTACACGCCTGATTGTCACAGCTCTGTTTGTTGGCTTCCTTGATGATTTTGAGTATGGGAGTTTGCAAGTTAGGTAAAGATAATTCATAACTAAATAGTCTGTATAGTGATTTTGTTTGAGTTGATCATAATGTATTGTTTAGGCGGCTTGCACATAATAGGTTCAGTAAACATGTATAATACAAGCATTGTGAATTCTGCATTGTGCAGTAAACCCTAAATTATTTACAAACATGCCTAATTTGTGTATACTAACAGATGATGCTAAACAAAGATATTGAGGGTATGATTATATATATTATTTGACGTAAGTAATTAAACACTGATTTACATATAACTGACATAAAATATGATAACAATAGTAAAAAAAAATTATTACCTAGTCTTAAAGATATTATTTTAAAGTTACATCTCCATCGGCACTATACAGAGAGATAATTCGCAAGAACGTAGAGTAATTGTTTTATCCATAGCGGCGTTAAAAACTTCGATATCTGAATGATACAAAGCGCAGCAACGATTTATCGGTATTGTTTTATTCGACAACTTTCTTTAGCGTCTGGATAAGGTTTTAAATTTCTTTTTTCAATATTTTGTTATTATAATAAAGTTTTAATGAACATAATAACAAATAAATCTATATGATTATTTCACATTCCATTTTAGATAGCTGTGATAAGATATTTATCGACGATTGATACGAAATATAAACATTGTGTCTCTGTTTAGATGCGTAGAAAGTGATTCTTTAGGTACTTGTATTCATTGCGCATGCGCGTTTCATAAATCCTCTTTTTTCTGCCCTAGTGCGGTAAAAAAGAAGAATTCTTCACCTTAACGCACGATTAGCGAGTTTTTTTTACATTTAACAAAACTAATTTGCTGTTTGTTTAATTAAAGTAACTGTTAAACTGTTTATATCGAGTTTTTAGTGAAAAACAATGAGTGATGCCATTATGACGAAAATGAGGAGAATAATACGCCTCCCAAAATAATTAATTCGGCAAAAAATACAACTAATGAATTAATGTCATTTTTATCAAAACAGAAATACGAACTTACATACAGGAAGTTTATTAAATATTTTTTTCTGTATTTATTATTAAAATCCAACAATCGTCAGTGGTGTAGCTAGGGCATTGGCCCCCCCCCCCCCCCCCCGCAAAAACTTTTTGGTGGCCCCTCAAAAACAAAATTGGCCCCTGAAAAAAAGGGGCCCCCCCGCAATGCGGGCCCGAGCGGGGTCAGAGTTACGCCACTGAGAATCGTAGATAAAGTACGCTACGCAACTTGTGCGAAAGCTGCGCATTTTGCTTTGCTAGTGTGGTTTTACTACCCTCGCTCTCGCTCGGGTGCAAACTCCACACTCGCATGCAAAATGCTACTTTCCGCACTAGACGCGTAATGTACTATTTTAAATTTAAATAAAATTATAATTAATATTTACAACGGGTTACAGACGGAGAAAAATAGACTTCAGCACCGGGATTCGAACCACGGGCCTCCTTTATTTCCAGTAAAGACTTACTGTTCTTTACTGAAAATAAAGGAGGCCCTTGGTTCGAATCCCGGTGCTAAAGTCTATTTTTCTCATTCTGTCTCCCGTTGTAAATAGTAATTATAATTTGATTTAAATTAAAATTTAAACGTTCCGTAGTATGAATACTACCAAAAACTTAAAAATTGAATTTCTAATTGATTGTATCAGTTACAGGTACTAATTGGGTACTTTATAATTACAAGCGTTATTTGTCGGTCTAGTTCTAATGTCGTTAATGTTGACTTCTAGACTTGTGGTAAAATTTGAAAGCTTAATTCGGGACTAGGTATCGTTATCGACAGAGGAAATTATTCTTTAGTATAGCTAAGTTGGCTAGAGCTTCTTTACTGGAAATAAAGGAGGCCCGTGGTTCGAATCCTGATGCTGAAGTCTATTTTTCTCTGTCTGTCTCCCGTTGGAAATAGTAATTATAATTTGATTAAAATTAAAATTTAAACTTTCCGTAGTATGAATACTACCAAAAACTTAAAAATTGAATGTACTATTTTTGTGCATAAACCAACAAATAATAAGTAGTAAACATTCTTTTATTTTGCTTAAAAGAATCTTAAATTAAAGCAATATTTTCATGGTCTTTTAATGATTATATTCGAGTTTTCAATCTACTGATAAAATTATAGTGACCAATGAAAGTGTATTGATGAAATTCAGTCATGAATTATTGGGGGATCAAGTAAGATGGATCAATGCTAGTTATTGATGGAGGTATCTGTGTTTGACAAATTGAACTCGTCGAGTAAGATATGAATTTATCAGAGGGTCAGACCCTTTTGATTAACCATCTTCATGTCACCTTCAGACCGGTGGGTATCATGAGATGGGTATCTCATGTTCCAGATGAACTTGCATAGTAGATTAAGGAACTTGACATCATCTCTATCGATAGACTCATTCGTCCCCTTTAACTATTAACAAGATGTTTATAAATAGAAAAACGTGTCGTGATTATTAATTTTTGTTTTATGGTTAATTAGTTTTTTTTCTAAATGTTGAGATTAGTAATTGTTTGAGGTATTATCACATTGGTTGATACTGAAATGCAAGTGTTTCGAAAAGACAAATTAGTTGAATATAAGAGGTTTTTAGTTGTGGAAGTTGTATTAGATACATTTGGTAAGAATAAATTGGATTTACTTAAGGGTAAATCTTAAATGGATAGGTTTAAATATAAATTATACATTTGAGAAAGATAGAGATTCGGAAAATAAAAGAACTGAAAGCCCAGTGAAACAGGAAGCGGAATCAGTGAAATGTAATATTGCATCATCCAGGTCAAACAGAAGGTGGCTGTCCGCGGCGCGGCGGACAGATCCAGTCTGCGGTGGACAGAGTTGCTGTTGTATTTTTCACAGAGTCGCACAACCTCAAAGCGAATAGAACAAGATAATCTTTAAATGCTGTATACAAACAGGCGAGCGTAGGGAGCCTCCAATAACTTTTCCAAAAAAATATTTTTCTAAAAATGCTATATAAACAAGCGAGCGTAGTCAGCCTGCAATAATATTATTAAAAAAAGCTTACCTACAATAGCTGTATAATCAAGCGAGTGTGGTGAGCCTGCTAAAACTTTATTTAATAAATTAATTGACAGACACTGTGTGATCAGGCTCGCTACGCTCGCCTACAATAATATTTTTAAATAAAGATTAGGTACAAATGCTGCAACAACAGGCAAGCGTAGCGAGCCTGCAAATACCGTTATTTAATAAATATTAAGTATAGATGCAAGGAAAATAGTGTTTTCTACCAAAAACTTAGATTTTATGCGAAATTCAGCTAGCAGCATCCTCAGTATATTTGACAATTTTAAATTTAAGATGCCTGCAAATAAAATAGGCGACTAAAGAACAAGATTTTATTGAGTATGCCATAGCCATGCCATACATCTTTTTAAAGGTCTTGAAGTGTAGGAAAATAATATGTAACTATTATTATAAAAGTTTTGCAATAAATTTGGCCAAAATGAGGGTGTTCAAAAAATAAGTTCATTCTTATATGGCGTATTACATAAAATGATTTTAAAGCTCTTTCAGGTTGATTAAGAATGTGCCAGGTATTAACCAAAAAATTATCCTCGTTGCCATATTGAAGACATAGTATGGCCGATATGAGATCACAATTCTATACGAGTTCTTTATGCACCGCATTACTAGTCATATTATGGGTTCATTAGCTAGTTGGACTGTTCGTTTGTTGGACAATAATAATATTCGACTAATATATTATATTCGAGCCCAATAACATTTTGCTGTACATTCATCACAAAATATTTAATAACAATAGAACAGCTGAGTTTTAGAGTCTTCGAGAGAAGAATAATAAGAAGAATTTATGGTCCTGCGTTTGAGGACAATACCTGGAGAATCAGAAGGAACTGGGAGATACAAGAGATTTTGGAGCACCAAGATATAGTGAGATTTGTAAAGGCAGGAAGGATAAGATGGGCTGGACATGTCGAAAGAATGGATGACGAAAGAGCTGTGAAAAGGATATTGTAGGAAAACGTAGCCGGAAAAAGAAGGATTGGCTGACCAAGAAGTAGATGGAAAAGGACTTGAGTATCCTTGGAGCTCAAGGTTGGAGACAGTTGGCACAAGACAGAGAAAGATGGAAGGCAATAATTCGAGAGGCCAAGGGCCACCCCGGCCTGTAGCGCCATGGAGTAAGTAAGAACAGCTGAGTTATGTGGTATCAATAACTTTGGATTACGGAGGTCGAATATTATATCTGTTTGGAAATGGGGATTATAGTTTGGTAGGTAGTAGAATTGATTCAAAGCGCGTCAGAGATTTTGCGTGAATCCTTAGAGAATTTATCCTCATCCTTCTCGATGAGTTATTTGAAATTAACTTATGTAATTTGCAACTCATCTCCCATAATAATCCCTGTTGGTTCGAAACGTCGAGATTAACAAAATCTCGAATTTTAATCTGGATTAACTAGACTTAGGTCGCGGAAACCTACGCTACATATTTGGGTTTGGTGGTTAAGCATATCATCAGATATGCTTATCCCGATCAAATTGTATAGGTTTATCCCGATTACTAGAATTGGATTTAAAATTGGACATGTTTATTAATAGGTATACATAATTATAATATTAATATACCTGAATGGAAGGAAGTTTTTGGCAGAATCTATTTAAAATAAATAAAATAGCAATTTATTTAAAATAACTTGAGTATTTGTGGATTCAATTAATACATTTTTCTCTGCGAAATATCCCCCTCCCTATTCTTTAGTTTTAAATTGAATTGTGTAGTATAATAAAACCATCCTTTGTAATATAAAATACTCTGCCAATTAGTGTGGCACATAGCTTCCTCGCGTCCTATTTCGCAAAATTTAATGTTTTATGCTTAACCTATAATTATCCAATTTATTTAATTTTTCCCCCGTTTTTTTAAATCTGTCAAAGTTGTTTTGATTTTATACGTGTATTAAAGTATCAATTTAAATAGAGCAAATCTGCAAAATTTAAATAGAGTTATCTGTGGGCAACTTTCGACGAACCATAAAATTTTTATAAAAATCAGATAAGTATAGGTACTTCTGAAGATATAGGTGTGAATAAATGTATGTTTGTGCACATGTGGAAGAGAAACAAATTGGCGCAGAAGGTTAAAACTTATATGGGAACAATGGGTTTAATTTACCACCATCCAAATTTCAATAAAATCAGTCGAGCAGTTTTTAAGATATGTTGGTTCGCAAAAATAAAGCGACAGAAAGATACGAACGAATTATGTCTTTGAATTTTTGAAATCGGAGACCTCAAAATTTTTCGTTCTTCAGAACGATCACATAGCTACCGATGCCTTCACCTTCGGTAAGCTCGGAAGCAAAATAGTATTGAAATTCTTTATGCTTTTTCATATATTGTATTTAAAAATATAGAAGTACATTTAAGCAGGTTCTAACTTCAAGCTGTTTGCTCCTACAGTAGATTAAATTACTGCTTTAAATTGAAAAAATCTTGACTAAAGAACTGTCATTAGTGGAGTCTGTCAAATAGTTATAGCGTATGAGGAATTCGTTCGGTGAATAAAGTAAATTAAAGATTTCTTTGTATAGAAAATAATACGTCGATAGTTGTTAACAGACAGTTTGTTGACGCATTACCATATTCTTTAAAAAAATATCGCTAATACCAAATAAGAATGGTAACTCCTCCACGACCTTGCTAGAAGACCCTAGTAATTAAAGATAAAAAACTACTCTGTTCCATGGCGTAAAAATAATACTTTAAATTTATATATAATATATATATATATATATATATATATATATATATATATATATATATATATATATATATACATTTTTGTGTATTGAGACGTCTTTTTACAAACCATACATTTTGGCGTCCCCATGAAATAACAATATTTTTGATAATTTACTTTTAATTATAAGGTACTGCGGGTTAATATAGAGTTTTGATCGCAAAAAAAATTAATATATATGTTTATTAGCAATATACATTTTCTCATAACTCCGCTTATATTTCTACACCATTATGACAACTTTTTAAATTACCGCCGATGTGGCACTATATGTATATTCTGTCCACTGATAAGTTAATATCACGTCCAACTGTATATACTTTTAGTAAACTGCACCAATAAGACGTCCAGCGGTGTTGCCAAATCTTAATTCATTTGTATTTGCTATATTAGTCCAGCCGTTATATACTTAACCTTCGAGCACAGGAACTTCAAACTCTTCGAGCACATTCTTGTACACATGAACACTCGCGTGGCGGTATTTACACCGCCATCAGTTTTAAATAGTGTTATGCTCTTATGCATTTCTATTAGGGGCAAATTTATAAAAACTTAATTAAAATATAAAAAAATATACTGCCAATCAGTGTGGCACATAGCTTCCTCGCATCCTATCATGTACTTTATTGTTATATTAACATTAAAATCTGTTAAATGTTAATGTTTAATGTTAATTTTAATAAAATCATTGTTATATTTGTTTATTGTGTAAAAACTATTAATAGTTTTAGCGATCTTTATCACTTCATAGCGGTGTCGCTGTTGGTTTTACTAACAAAATGTATTTGTAAAAAATGTGTCTCATTTAATAGATGAAGTTAAATTTTTTTCCCGACCTAAAATTCCAATTTTAAATTTGAACTGCACGTTTACGCGAGCGTTGCTCGTGAACGCTTGGACGGATAACGTTGTCCACCGAACCCGTCCTGGGCATTGGTAAAATGAACATGTCTACCAAATTTCATCAAAATCGGTCGACATTTACTCAAGTTATCGTCACTCGTTTCATAATTCGTGGACATACAGACAGACAGACACGAGACCAAAAATGTTCCCTGATGTCTGAAACGGATTTCTGTCTTGGAATTTTTAAGTTAATTATCGCGAGGGTGCAAGTGATTTTTACTCCCAAGGTACGTACAAGATTTTACCTCCAGAAGAAAGAAAAAAATATGGATAGATTTTAATTTTAAATTACGTTATTTAACAAAAAATATAGTTAGATATAATATTAACAATTCTCTAAATAAGTTTAATCACTTTAAAATTAAATTATAGATAATAATTATTTGAATTTCAATGCTAAAATTAAATGGGAGAATCAGCTGGAAGCTGAGTCGTGTATATTGAATGGTGCTGACAACTGATGTATTTAAATATGGATTAGTTAATCTACATTTAGAAAAAATTATGTTTCCACTTTTAACTTGTTTGTTTCTTTTACTGATGAATCACTATGGCAACCGTTGTGGAGGTTACATGACATGTGTGAAGATGACATTATAGATTTCGACATTAAACAAAAGTTAGTAAATGAAATGTGTATTAACACCAACCTAATTTACTTGTGCTTTATCTAGGGCAACACTGGAGGGAATCATGAACTTTCATGATTACTCCCTTACTTATTTTTCATTACTCCCTGTTTAACCCGACCGGGTGCAATGAGTAACTTCCCTCCCTATAAACTAAGGAGGAAAGATCACTTTTTCTCCCCGCTGGAGGTAAAAATTATTTTATATGTATATGAATGATAAAATTGTGGACAGACTGACGGACAAACTCGAACCAGAAATGTTTCCTGGTGAGTGCGGTATTGCGGTACGGATTTCGGTATTGGAATTTTTGAAATCGAAATTGGTGACATAAAAATGTTTGTTCTTCAGAACGATCACATAACTTTAATTAAAAAATAAATCAATAACACTGCCCAAATATATAAGTGAATAAATCATGTTCCCGTTTTCTTCCATTAACACTCGGTGTAAGGGGCGGTTTGTTTTATACTAATTTGTGAAGTTCACATTATTACTTTTACACAACATATTGAGAATTTGTTTAACCCTAGAACGCTAACCTGGAGTCAAAATTACTCCCATTTTTTTTTAACTACGAATGCACGGTGTCTGTAAAGCACAGAACTCTCACATCTCAGCTATGCTATCTCCCACCCTTGAATGACCCTTCTACACTTCTATCAGTTCCACATTCAGATTCTAATGAGGACATATCGTTTGTTTTTCTGCAGTCACGGAGTCATTTTGACTCCTGTTTAGTCTTACAAAAAAAAATGTTTGTAGGTCATTTTGACGCAGAATAGTATTAACAGCCCAATCTAATAAGTGTTATTGTTTCATTTGGACCCTGATTTGAAAATAGAAAATGCCTTTTTTAATCCCATCAGCAATGATGAGGAAAATGATAAACTAATTGAAACAATTTACGAAATAGAGAAACCAAAGGAAAGGAAAGAAAAAATCTTCATAAAAACAGTAAATAAAACCACTCCGGTAGATAACAATACCGGATATGTAATAGTAGTCTAGATTGAAAACCCGGAATTAAAAGGAAAAAATGTTTTTTTTATGGCAAACAAAGCACCCAAGTGTCCCATCAACTAGCACTAAAACGTGTTAAAGAAATATTATACATATTAGGCCTTTATATTTAACAAAACTAGGTATAATAGATTAGGGAGTCAATATGACTCAAGGTTAGTCATAAGCATAAGAGGTTCGTCATAAGGATGGTTAGCGTTCTAGGGTTAATATTAAGTAATTCATTTTTATTATAACCTTAAGAAAAAGGCCGGTATTTTTGCAAATACCGGGTATATAATTATAATTATTATGTGTTTATGACAGTGCAATAAACATTTAAATCCAATATATAGTACCGTTAAATTGATGCTTGTAATATTTAATTATTTTATTAATTAGGCTAATAAATAAATAATTTTAAATAAATTATTGATTTCCCCTTTGTTCAATCGCTCCTAAAAGAGAAAGCGAAATACATAATATAAGCAATAAGCAAAGTCAATCGACAGAGCTGTATGTAGATATGACTAGTTAAGTTTGAGGAACACATTTCCTTATCAAGTAAAGCTAATTCATATGCACATCAGATTAGATAAGATAACTCTACAAAACTCGTAATCAAATTATACTTTTCGTCACAATCTTCCCAGATTTTATATTACTACTACTATTTGTACTCAAATAATAATATTACTAGGCATCGCGTGGCTCTATCATTGATGGCTTGATGAAGTTAATCATGATGAGTTGATATTATAAGAATATGCAAGTAATAGAGAGTCGTGCAGTGGGGGAGAAGGGTTATTCTACTATTCCTTAACTCTTCTACACGTCCCGGCCATTCCACTTCAAACTTCAATTATGTATTATATAAATTGTATCACTTCGATGCGCAAAAACTACTGTATGTATCAAGTTGAAATTTTGCATGCCTGTTTCCATTGAGATTTAGATGGTGTATATGAAGTTTTATTAAAATCGTTACCTTAGAACGTAAGATATCGGTAAAAAGGTTGTTTCCTCTATTTACGTTTAGACCACTTAATAGTTTTAGCGATCTTTATTAATTCATAGCGGTGCCGTTGTTGGTTTTACTAAAAAAAATTATTTGAAAAAAATGTTTGTCTCATCGAATAGGTGATGATAGAATGTTTTCCCGTCCTGAAATTCCAATTTTAAATTTGAAGCTCACGTTTACGAAATTAGCCCGAGTATTAGTAAAAGGATCATGTATACCAAATTTCAACCAAATCGGTCAACTTTTACTCAGGTTATCGTCGGACACGTAAACGTTAGACACAGACAAATCGCCGGCTTCTGTACGATTAAGTTATAGTTATTTATATAACTAGGCAGCAAAATGGAATTTTACTGACGGGTGATTAGATTAGACTCCGAGCCGAAGGCGAGGACAGGCTATGATAATTAACTGACTTGACTGCCGAGGCGAAGCCGAGGCAGGCAATGAATAAATGAGGCAGAAATGTTTCCTTTGCTGCCTTGTTGCATACATTTTATCTAAGGGCGGCAGAAAAATGAAACTGCTAACGTATCATCTTTATTAATATAACATAGTTAATTACTATGTTACATTAATTGAAGCGAGCGTAGCGAGCTTCCTACATTCAACGAAATATTCTGTGTGTCTGAAACGTAGGACGATAACTTGAGTTAAAATTGACCGATTTCGATTAAATTTGGTACACACATTTATTTTACCACTGCTCAGGACGAGTTCGTTGGACAACTTTGTCTGCCCAAGCGTTCGCGCGCCACGCTCGCGTAAACGTGCGCTTTAAAATTAAAATTGGAATTTCAGGACAGGAAAAGATTCTATCATCATCTATTCGATGAGACAAACATTTTTTTCAAATAACATTTTTCAGTAAAACCAACAGCGACACCGCTATGAATTAATAAAGGTCGTTAAAACTATTTAAGCGGACCTAAACGTTAAAAGATTGTGTGGTTAGAGGAATAGTAAGAATGCAGGGTGGTTCCCTTACTACTAGCCGCTGAACTACTATCATACCCTATATCTATCAACTCATCATGATTCATGATTATCTATTTTTACTTTCTCATATTTTCAATATTCAATTCATATTTATAACCATACGCTCGCTTCAATGATATAGCCACGCGATGCCTAGTAAGATAATAACATACGTATTAACTAAAATGAATGTTCATAAAAAAAAAAAAAAAAATTGTATTTAAACAATACAGTGTGGCCTACGGACCCTCGCTGTGTGCTGACTAGCACACACTTGACCTGTTTATTTTATATTTGTAAGGTTTATTTTGTAAAAATTTTAGATTGTCCTGTGGGCCAATGATACTCATTTATAGAGCTCGTATTTTTATGTTTTGCACATTATATTACTATTACTGCAAAATGCATTTTAAGCTTCTGCACGAAGTACAAAAAGAATCCTAATATAACGGCTCTAGCTCTGTCTGTGCGTAGCTTGTTTCTATTAATAAACTACTATAGCTAGGAACGAAAAATTCAGCACTCAGGTGCATCTCGGCATTTGTGTCAACTGGACACTTTTTCGATTTTTTTACACTTAATATTTTCAAGATGGCGGCCAATAAGGCGGGTGACTAAAAAAAATGTTTTAGACATTTGATATATAACATGTCATATGGTGTCTAAAACATTTTTTTTTTAGTCACCCGCCTTATTGGCCGCCATCTTGAAAATATTAAGAAGGTATTAAGTGTGAAAAATCGAAAAAGTGTCCAGTTGACACAAATGCCGAGATGCACCTGAGGGCCGAATTTTTCGTTCCTAGCTATAGTAGTTCATTAATAGAAACAAGCTAGCAAGCTACGCGCAGACAGAGCCAGAGCCGTTATATTAGGTTTCTTTTTGTACTTTGTGCAGAAGCTTAAAACGAAATAAAATCACCATCTATGCAAAGAAATGTATAGTATTGCATCTAATGCACAAACATATGAATTTAATAGTAAAATGTGCAAAATATAAAAATACGAGCTCTATAAATGAGTATCATTGGTTCAAAGGCAATATACAATTTTTACAAAATAAACCTTACAAATATAAAATAAACAGGTCAAGTGTGTGCTAGTCAGCACACAGCGAGGGTCCGTAGGCCACACTGTATTGTTTAAGTAGTACCCTATTGATGGTGTTTTTTAAAATGCTAAAAAGCTTACTTTGAACTATCCTATGGGTCTGGGTCTGATATTCTCAAAATACATAAACAAACTTCTGATAAAGTATTTTTTTGCCACTGAACCGGACTACAACCATATAAATACATCGAAAAAACCATAATTATGAAAAAAACGTATTTTGTGAATAAAAAATAAAATAATATCTTTTTCGAAATTTCCAAAAAGTGGTATCTTTACTTTTGGTTGAAGAACGAATAAAGCCAAAGAGCTGGTTTTAGTGGTTTAGGAAATTTTATCAGTTTTTTTTTTATCAAAGGGATTTTTCTCTAGGATGCGACGTTTCGGAGTTATAAGCGAAAAACTAAAACAACTTCCGATTTTTTATGATTTTCGCCATTTTATTATGGTGAAGCCAAATCCGAAACTCGTCAATAATGAGATTTTCAGATTCAGCACCTCAAAAACGTAAAGATCCGTCAAGAAAAATTCTTCAGCAATTTTTTCCTGTCCAAACTACCAAATGACTGGACTATTAGAATAGAACTGGCAAGAAAAAAAAGTCTAGAAGGTTGATTCACTCACACCTTATCAGAGATACAAGCATAAAGGGTTTGAATGTTGGAGGTGGGGTATTGGGCGGCAAAACCTTGCATTGTTGCCCGATCTGCGGAGTTCCGATTATCCGTCGACTGTACAAAAATATACATTTCTAGATATACATCCACAGCACTACCGCCCCTATAGGAAATAAGTCAAACTAAAAATATACATTTTTTTTCAATTTTCGACCATTATTACTTCCCTCTCAGATTTCAAACATAGCTTATTTGAAGCTTTTAGAACGAAATTAACACGGGTTGTAAAGTGACGTCCGGTATACGGAGTTCATATTGTCCCGGACGTCATATTGATGGTAAATCCCTAATGTATGGACGTCGTAATGGTAGGAAGATATATATATATATATATATATATATATATATATATATATATATATATATACTTATCTTTTTATAGCTCTTGATATTTTTAAAGATTAATCTTTAATCTTTTTCTTCGCTGGAGACTACGTCAATCTAATGTTTATGATGTCATATTTTGAAAATCTATGATCTAATAAATCAACTTTTATTACTTCATTTTTAACATCTGGTGATCTAATTTTCAACACTTCTTGAGTAGAATATCATTTAAATAAATTGTCCATAATCGAAAAGAAATTAGATAAAGAAAGGCAACGATTAGATAATTCTTTGTTTATGATGTACGCTTCTATATGTATACCTACTGCGTGATAATACTGGGTAATAATTAGATTTTATGGCTGAATTATGGGTTACAACTACTATATAAATTTTACTATACAAATATGATATAAATGTTATTAATTCATAACATACAAATAGTCAAGGAGATATCGTATAAAGAAGTGTCTGACTAACATCGAGCTAGAATTTTATGTGCATAACTTAATCTTTTGGTGCCTTTTAAGAATATGTGGTCGGCTATGTTCGTCTAACAGTTTGGCAATAGGCATTTAAAAAAAAAATACTAATTTAAATCAAATTATAATTATTATTAACTACGGGAAACAGACAGAGAAAAATAGACTCCAGCGCGGGGATTTGAACCACCGGCCTCTATAATTGGGTACTTTATAATTATAAGCGTTATTTCTGGGTCTAGTTCTTTGTCATTAATGTTGACTTCTCAGACTTGTGGAAAAATTGAAAGCTTTAAATTCGGGTCAAGGTATCACTAACATCAGAGAAATTCTTTCTCCTGCGTAGCTTAGTTGGTTAGAGCGCTATACTGGAAATATAGAGGCCGGTGGTTCAATTCCCCGCGCTGGAGTCTATTTTTCTCTGTCTGTTTCCCGTAGTTAATAATAATTATAATTTGATTTAAATTAAAATTTAATCGTTCCGTAGTATGAATACTACCAAAATCGTAAAATAGGAAAAAAAAAAAAAATACGTGTGGTGTCGGGGGACAACGAGTAGGAACGAAGTTCCTTACATTTTTCATTAAATATAAATGATAAAATCACAGTGCTAAGTACTACTAAGTGGGATAACGTTTTCCGACGAACTCAGCCTGGGCATTGGTAAAATGAACATGTGTACCAAATTTCATCTAACTCGGTGATCTTTTACTCAAGTTATCGTCATCGACGGATTTTGCGTGACGGTGATTTTGTGACGGTGATTTTGTGACGGTTATTTTGTGAAGGTGATTTTGGTCGTTTTTTTCGGATTCACTCCCGGGCTTCAGAACGTGCCATAAGGAACTTCGTTCCAAAAACTGTGAAAAGCGACCATGTCCCGTCCATTGTCCCGGACAACGGGATTTTCATGATCCTGAGCAGCGTTTCTCAACCCTTTTGACCCGCGACCCAACAAATTTATTTTAAATCCTTCTGCGGCCCAATGCTTACCCACGTATGTTTTGTCGGTTTAGTATAACCTCACGTTTTCTGTAAAAATAATTTTTCTAAGTCACATTCTTGGTTCTGTAATAAATGAAACAACAGGTGTAGAAATAAATTATCATTATTTTATTTAAAATATATCTGCAATTTTAAGAAAAATATATTTTGATTTAAAATTTATATTAGGAAAACATTAATGTCGGGATTATATAAATTTATTATGAATAAGTGTCCAATAAAATGAATATATTCTCAAAAATTAATTCAACTTGCAACAAGTTTTCGTAACAATCATGGTTGAAACCCCACTTTTAGCCGAATAAGGTGTTGAGAATGGAAGTAATAATTTAATTGCTTTTTCACTTAAGATTGGATATTCATTTTGAACTTGTAACTACAGCTTAGGCAAATCATTAGGATTTTCTTTTAAATTTTAATTCCAAAATTGTATCCGTTAATAATTCAATTAATTTTTCTTCTTCTGATACATTTAAATTAGTTGAATGGTATTGTTGAAATAGATTTTATGACCCAAATATTTTCCAAACAGATATCTTCTGTATGTGGGAAGTATTACACTTTTCTTTTAATTTTAATAAATGATTTTCCATGACTTGACATACATACATACATCCAAAAGTTCACCATGAGAAAATAATAGAAACAATTCATAAAAACTATTAGTAACTCTGGTTAACCCACAAAAGATCAAGTTTTTTTTTTAAAAAAAGTCTATTTTGTTATAACAAATAAATAGATTCGTTTGACATCCTTACATTGGCAAATTTAAATCGTTCAGCAATGAAAATATGTTAGTTAAATAGGCTGCTCTAGCAAGCCACTATTAAAAACAAAATACGATTATGGTATTTAACATTTACACAATCTAAGATAAAGTAACTATATCCACTCTAATTCTTGATAATTTTTACTCTTTCAATTGTAATACTACAGATTAATGTTTAAGTTATTTTCTTATATGCCTGCTTTTTATTTTTTTTTTTTATTTTTACTAATTCCTTCGCGGCCCAAAAAAATTTACCACGACCCATTTTTGGGTCACGATCCAAAGGTTGAGAATGGCTGATCCTGAGTACAATATTAGTTAGACCAAAATTCTAGTTGAGGTTAGTTTTTTACTTGATATACGACCACTTTGATTTGGAGTAATATTTGAATAACTATAACCTACCAATTAACATGAACTTGAATTTTGGTCTATACTGACTAATTTTATACTCAAGATCATGAAAATCATTTTTTGTCCACCAAAATGGGCAGGACATGGCCTCTCTCTAGCGGTTTTCTATTTTTTTTAAATGCCTATTGCCAAGCTATGTTCCACACACGAACTTAGCTGACCTCATATTCTTAAAAGGCATTAAAATATCAAGTTATACTCGAAATTCTAATAACTGCTGTAATTGATTCTCATAATATCCAATCCTGCAAATGTATCTAAAACCATTTATTTATGTCATAAATCCTCACTTATTCCTCCAGCAGTAGCTACAGAATCAAAGTCTTATTTCCATCAATACTGGCGCATCATAAAGCAGCCTTCTTGAAAATAACTTCTGAATTTAATTCTCATAAAAAGCGATCCTGCAAACGTATCTAAGACCATTTATGTCATAAATCGTCACTAATATTTTTTCATCAGCAATAGCTAAAGAAACAAATGACGTATTTCCATCTATTCTGGCTCATTATAAAGCAGCCTAATTGAAAGTAACTCTTTTATTTGATTCTCATAATATTTATGCAATCCTGCAAACGTATCTAGACGAATGACGAAGAAGAACATATCTTAAAGACATATCAAGAAGAAAGATAATATGCACAGAAAAGATAATAATATGTAAGATTATACACTTATCTAAAAAACGCGGAGCATGCGCTCTAAAGTACGTATCTTAAAAATTATGATCCTTACTAATAAATACTCGTACAGTTTGAATATAATATATTTTATCTACTTGCGGCAGCAAAATGAGGCATTATTGAACTGATTTCGGGCAGAGAAATGTGATTTTACTGCCTAGGCGGTAAAATGAGGAAAAATTTTGATGCCTAGGCAGTAAAATTTTTACTTTTATAATGTTGGCAATGACAGTTTATACTATTATCTCTATCTTATAACATAATATATTATAGTTTAATAAGTAATATTTAATAAATAAACGTTTTTATAATAAAATAATTGGTTCATATTTGCTAATTCTGTTAAATAAGTTCAGTGATTAGTAGATCTTTAATTAAAAAAAATAGTGGAGTCTCTGGCTATACTGAAGCGTCATGTAAACATCCATATTATTATTATTATTGAAGTCATACTAGATTAGACTAGCTACTTTTCTTGATTTATCCTAGTTATTTTTTTTCTTTTAAGCGATAAAAGATATCTATAATACTTTTAGTAATTTGTTGTTGTAAAAATATAAATAAATATTTTATATTGCGTGCATTATTCATTCAGAAGTTATGTGTGTTATAAACGTGTGTTTTGTATTTTGTTGTTATAAATTGAGTTTGCTTTTCACTTATTGTTATTATTTCCAAGTTTCTTATTTGAACATTAATTTTAGTTGATACATATGTTATTATCTTAATTAATATGACACATAGTTATATAAAGTACGTATCTCCAAAATTATGATCCTTACTTATAAATAATCGTTCAGTTTGAATATAATATACTATTATCTACTTGCGGTAGAAAATGAGGCAATATTGAACTGATTTCGGGCAGAGAAATGTGATTTTACTGGCTAGTCGTTGCCTCGGCAGTCAAATAGGTAAATTACCTGCCTCGGCTTCACCTCGGCAGTAAATTATCATAGCCTGTCCTCGCCTTCGGCTCGGAGGCTAATCTAATCACTCGTCAGTAAAATTCCATTTTGCTGCCTAGTTACATAAATAAAACTATAACGTTAAAGGTCATCTTTATTATTACTTACATGAATAGTAACTTTCCATCACATTTCATTCTACAAATATGATTATTTTATGAATTCCACTATTTTTATGAATACTTATATACCCAACACGGACATTTGAGATTGATTTAACTGGACAGGGGAGACAGAAAACTAGGAAAACTCATTTAAAAAGTTATCTTGTTTTCATATAAAATGGGGAAATGTAAAGTTCGAAGTTAAAACCAAGCACCTGGGGGTTGTGGAGGCATTGTTAACTAATAAGCTTAGAACGGTTATGACCAGTTTAATATTGACTCAGTTCATTCTGGGGCCTGGGAGTAGGGTTTTGGACCTAACAATTTAATATGGACTCATCAGGCACTTGTCAGTAATACGCTTCTGAAAACCCTTTCCATCCTCCATTCTCACTACCACTAGAGAGGAGTTTAGTGGTCAAAGTTAATCGAAAATTTCCATTTTACCTCGAGTGCTTGGCTTTGGGCAATCAGTTCAATCCCTCTCTTTCAATATTCAAGTTTCAAAATATGAATGCTTTTATTGTTTATTGATTTCATTTTATCGTCTCTCGTCTTTTGTCTGTAGACTGTGCAGGCGAGTGGATTCTAAACTAGTGTGTCGATGAAAATTTGGCATACATGTTCAGATTAAATTTTACCACAAGGCGAAATCGAGAAATTAATTTTAGCTATGAATTTGGGGATACTAAACCCCCAAAAATCTCTGAATATACTTGAAAAAGGTTTGTTCGCATGATTTTGATTAAAAAAAGTCTAATGTGTAGTCCATTTTAATAAGAATTTAACCATATAATTAGTTTTTTCCGAGGAAAATCTAGTTTTTGTGTTATGGGTACCATACATCAATATTTCAAACCTTTTATACTCAATAGAAAAAAGTTTCGTGAGGATTATATAACTTATCTTGGTCATATCAATTCTCTATGATATAAGATTTCATTAAAGTCAAATGATTTATACATTTTAAAGAAGATAAAATACAGTTATTCTTTTGTATTACGTTTTTTTGGAGTTAAGATTAAAATAGGAGGTAATCTAAGCTTTAAGCTATAAAAGATGAGGCAAATTTTGTTTTAATAGCTTGCCCTTAGGGTTAAGCTAATATCACTGTAACAGATGGTCAAGAAGACCTTCTAAGCCGTTTTTTCTGTACGGAAACATTAATTCCATTTAGAGCAGTAATTAATTATTTAATGTAAGTAATTTATAAAGGAATACTTATGTACTTAGTATATAATGTACTATTAATTAAATTACACGTTTTAGTTTTTTTTTTATTGCTGTTTCTCTTAAGTTTTAATCAATTACATAAAACCATGTCCCAGGTACACACGATCCAGCTGAAATCACAGCTGGATCGTGCTATATATATATATATATATATATATATATATATATATATATATATATATATATATATATATATATATATATATAATTTATTTTGCTTATCTAACCATATGTATCCTATAAATTTGCCTCTAAAATCATAAGTATTTAATCAGCTTGAACTAACGAAGAAATTTTTTAAATTCATATATCTAATAATATTTTAAATTTTAATGAAAGGAAAATTTTAATTTAAATCAAATTATAATTATCATGAACTACGGGAGACATACAAAGAAAAATAGACCCCAGCACCGGGACTTGAACCACGGTCCTCCTATATATCCGTTACAAGCGCTCTTACCAACTGTGCTATACTGGAGAATGATTTTTCTCTGTCTAACCGATACCAAGTCCCGAATCCAAGCTTTCAATCTTTTCTACAAATCTAGCAAGCCAATAATCATGGTAATAGAACTAGACCAAGAATTACCGCTTATAATTATAAAGGTGCTGGGGTCTATTTTTCTCTGTATGTCTCCCGTAGTTAATGATAATTATAATTTGATTTAAATTAAAATTTAATCTTTCCGTAGTAAGAATACTACCTAAAACTTAAAAATTTGAATTTCTAAAAGGAAAATTATTTACAGATCAAATTTTAAATATAGTGAAAAGAATATTTCAGACACTAGATGTAATTATGGAATTAACAATAACTTATTATAAATTACAATAGAATAGTAATAGTAATAATTAATTTTTATATTGTTTTTAGGTAACATGGCGGACAATGCTGAGGGCTGTAGAATGACGGAGAAGACATGGCGACGACGTTTAAATTGAAACTCTTGTAAGTAGAATTTTTAATTATCCTAACATAATTTGTGTTGTATTGAATAAATGATTGAATACAGCGGATAAAAATATATGTTTTTAGGGTGGGTTTAAAAATTAGAACTTCAAAATTAATAAAAAAATGTAAATCCAAAATCATTAGGTGTTCGTTATGTAGACTTTTTTGTTAGATAAAAGTTTGAGTTGTAGTTTTATTTTTTAAACATTTCTTCTTATTCATGACATTTCCCGGCTTCATAATCTAATAATAATGATTACCATTTTGCTTCCGAGCTTACTGAAGGTAATAGAAGCTACGAGATCGTTCCAAAGAACGAAAATATTTTATGGCTCTGATTCAAAAAGAAATCCAAGAAAGAAACCCGTTTCAGACATCAGGGAACATTTTTGGTTCCGTATCTGTCTGTCGGTCTGTCGCTCAATTTTTGCGAACCAACATATCTTAAAAACTACTCGTCCGATTTTAATGAAATTTGGACGGTAGGTCATAATTTTCTAATTGTTGGTCCCATATAAGTTTCAAGTTTCTGCGCCCATTTGTTTCTCTTCCACATGCGCAAAACCATACATTTATTTACACCTGTATGGTATCTTCAAAAGTACTCATATTATGATTTTTAAGAAATATGGATGGTTTATCGAAAGTAGCCCGCAGATAGACCCATATTAATCCCCAATTAATCTCGATAAAAATCTGCGCTTTTTAAATATTGCTAAATTATTACTATAAATAATGTAAAAAAAATAAATCAAAACAATTTTGACAACTTTAAAAAACGGGGGAAAATTAAATAAATTCATTAAATAAATTTATGGTCAGTAACTCCTAACAATGCAATGTGAAAGTTACTTCAATGTTGTATTTAGTTCATTTTCCAAAACAAAAAAAACAAAAAAAATGTAATTTTTGATTTAAAATTCAAGGCCTGAAGATGCCCAGGTATGGGCGAAATATAGCCAAAATTTAAAGTAAAAAGTTAACATTTTTGTTTTCAACCTTTTTTCATCCTTAAAGACCAAAATGGATAAAAAAAATCTAATAAATAAATTTGACAATAGATTTTAAATGTGAAAAAACATTAAAATATATAAAATAGAACGTGAGGATGCTCTGTGCCAAATTAATTGGCAGAGTATTTTGTAATGTCCTTATAATTTTTATAAAATAATACTGTGGTGTCGCAGGCCACCAGGTAGAAACGAAGTTTCTTACGCTTTTCATTCAATAAAAATGATAAAATCACAAGTATACGATGCTGCTACTACTTAAACAAGGCAGAGTTAGAAAATAGACAAAATTAACAGAAATACATTTTTTTTTTTTATCATTGAAGAGTCTTGCAATAAATATGTATTGTATATTGACAAAAGAGTTAATCATGATGAGTTGATAGTTAAAGAGGATGATTGTAGTACAGAGCCAAGTAGTGAGAAGACAGGACTGTTCCCTATTTCGGATACACTCCCTCCCTGGCCAGACGTTGTAACGTACCATTCGTTCTAAAATTTCGTTGAATTAAATTCTTATAATGTTGTGTATTCACAAAGTGTCAATTCACATAAACAATCTTTCTCCCTTATAATATATCAAAACTTATAAAATATATAGTTGTGTCACAGACATTTATAATATTTTGCCTCCGAGCTTACTGAAGGTGCTTACCTACATAGCTTTATGTGATCGTTCTGAAGGATAACAATATTTTATATGTCTCCGAACTCAAAAATTCCAAGACAAAAATTGGATTCAGACATTAGGAAACATTTTTGGTCCCGTTTCTAGATCTGTCGGTCATATCTTTAAAACTACTCGTCCGATTTTAATGTATTTTGGATTGTAGGTCATTATTTTAGGTCAGATAACCAAAAAGTATCCCCGATATCAGAGACAGATTTCTGTAATAAAATGTTGTATTCGGAGAAATAAAAAATGTTTGTTCTTCAGAACGACCACATAACAGTACCTTAGGAATGCTGGGAAGCAAATTTATAAAAATAACTTTATTTTGCATTTGAAAAAATTATTATGTAATCTAATATTTGGAGTTAAGAATATGACGCATAAATTAAAATGTAATATGAAGAATTACCTGCGGTTGTATAAATTTCAATTCAAGAGTTGGGGAATTATTAAATTATTGTAAACACGACGTTCTACAAATAGCTACACATGCTTGATTATTTTAAGATACTATTTGTAAGATTAAATTTAGGAACTTCTTAGTATTGATAATCCCTATGATTTTTTAAAAAAATACGTGTGGTGTCACGGGACACCCGGTAGGAACGAAGTTCCTTACATTTTTCATTAAATATAACTTATAAAATCACAGTGCTAAGTACGTATACATTGCTAACTACTTATACATGGCGGAGTTAGAAAAGAGACAAAATTAAAAGTAACGAACTGTTTGTACCTAGCAAGAAATAAGGAAAAATTAAAAGAAAATCATTATTTGTATAATTTAAGCAAGCGTCTTACTATAAATATATATTAAATATAAGAAAAAAGTTGATCATGATGAGTTTATAGTGAAAGAGTATGTTTGTTAAAGGAGTTTGGATTGAAATAGGACTGTTTTCTACCTACCCGGCCAATTAATTTAAAACATTATAAAATATATCTCTTCCCTACTCTACCAGCTTCTGCTTGTATCAGGGTGAAATTTTACATGATTATATTTTATTTATTTACAAAACAAAGTGACATTTTTGACATATATAACAAAAATAATCAAAACAAGTCAAGTAACAGGCTTCCTTAATAACACTTTTTCCCGTCTTTTAAAGCTTACGTTTACGCGAGCGTTGCGCGTGAACGCTTGGGCGGATAATGTTTTCCGACGAACTCAGCCTGGGCATTGGAAACATGAACATGTGTACCAAATTTCATCTAACTCGGTGATCTTTAACTCAAGTTATCGTCATCTGTAGATTTCGTGACGGATTTTGCGTGACGGTGATTTTGGTCGTTTTTTCGGATTCCCTCCAGAACGTACCATAAGGAACTTCGTTCCAAAAATATAAATGGATATAATTATTTATACATTCCTATATCTAAATAACTATTAAGACAAAGGGATGTTTAGTCCACTTTGAGACAAAGGAATATCACACTTCTGTTTTTATAAGGGCAGCAACAGTCTAAAGAAGAACCTTCTGTACACTTTCTTTAGATTGATACTCTCTTCTTTTTTTTTTTTATAAAGGGAGTCAGGGCCACTGAGAGGATTTCTTGGCCCCTGGACAAGATAATATCTGGGCCCCTTTGTAAAAAAAAACTGCGGGGAGTCCGGGGGAGTATTTTTAAAATTTAAGTGCAAAAAGATGAGTTTTAAGGATTTCTGAGGGAAAGTTTTTCTTACAGGAACGAATTTTAAAGTTTAACTAAGATGGGCTAAAAAAAAACAAATAAATGAGTTGTTTTGTAGCTGGTAAGTTTCATTAAAAAACATTCTTTTTACACTTTGTATATGCATAATATAAAATAAAACAATATAAATATAGTATAAATTGTTTGCTAAAATAGTGAGATTAAGAGTAAACAAATCAAAATTGTTAAGTAACACATTTTATTTACAAAAAATGCATTACAAGTAAAAATCTAAAAGTTATTATTATCAGTTTGTAAATATGATTTGTCTGTCAGTTTCTCTCCTGTAAATTAATATTGACAATATTGAATAAGATTAAAATATCACAAAAATCAAAGTAACTAAAGGAAACACAAGATGACAAAAATTCAAACTTCCGTACCTTCATGACACATTAGAAATAATTTTAAGTTCATCACAATCAGTGGCGTAGCTAGGGCATTGGGGGCCTCCCGCAAGAACTTTTAGAGGTCCCTCGCCAAAAACAATTGGTGAGCAAAAAAAAAAACTGTACAGAACTGAATGGGGCCCCCTGACAATGGTATAGAAGTATAATTCCAAGTTAGATTTTATTATGCTCTAAAGGAGCCCCCATCGACATAAAGATAGTAGTTTCATGTTTTTGACATTTTCATGTCTTTACTTTGGCACATAAGCTCGAAAAGCGTTACCAAAAAAAGACACCAAAACGCGTTACACTGTCAAAAAAAAAAAAATAAAATAAAATAAAATAAACAAATAAAAATAAACAAAAAAATAAATATAAATGTTTACAATAATAATGTTGTATGTACAAGAGCATATGTGTGATATACGGAATCAGTTTACACGGATCAAGGCTCGTGATGTTAATCGTCGGCTCACGCGAACACGAACACCGCGAAACGAACCTGGTGATATTTCATGTCGGCAGCTTTCGCAGAGCGAAGACATGAAAATGCCTCACTGTCTTGCATACTCGTATGCAAGAAATGTTTTAATATATATTTTTGGATTTGGGAGCCTCCTGGCACCGGGGGCCCGCAATAGCCACTGATCACAACATCCTTCTTGCCTTTTTGGTTGTAAAAATAACAAGGCAGCCCCCCGGAGGCCCGGGCCCATGGTCATTTGCCCCCCCCCCCCTGTCGGTGGGCCTGAAGGGAGTAACAGTCTGAAGAAGTGCCATAGTTTCCATGAATTCTCTCCCATGAAGCTCACCTTCTAAAATAATCCTTATTTAGGTTAGGTTTTGTCTTGTGTTTAGGTGTTATAACTAGGATTTCATCTTAAGAACGATTGTATAAAACTGCCAACTGCCGTTCTCAGACCATCGAAGGGTTAACTCCCTTTCTACTGCAGAATTATTTTAAATCTTTCTTAGAGGCGGTATATAACCAAGAGACCTATATTAACTACAATATAGATGTATTTATTAGATTAATGTTATTTATTGGATCGTTTATTCCTCAATTTATCTTATTACACATTATTATTGTTGAATAATTTCAAGATAAAAAGAACGTTCTATTGAATCGTATGTAATTTTGATAATATAATTGTTATTGTTATATAATATATAATGTGAGTGAAAAAAAAATAGTTTCGAATTTATTTACTTCACATAAATGACAACCATCTACAATCTAGAGCAGGGGTTCTCAAACTTTTTCTTCCATAGACCCCCTGTAGGAATTTTATTTTTTTCATAGACCCCCTACCTAAGGAATATATATATACACATCTAATTGTGTGTGTGTGTCAAACTTGTGTGTTTTAAATACTGAAAACAGCATAAATATGTTTAAATATCGTGGGTAATTTACCAAAACCACAAATATACTAATCTGAAATGTATATGACATCTGGAAAAATGCTCTATTTTCCGATGTTGAGGGTGAAAATTTGGAAGTATGAACATTTTCCGATTCGTTGTTTTGGCAAAACATTGACGATATACCTTATTCACATTATTTTTAATTATAATATAGCTTTATAGTTCAGTAAAAACACGATAAAACAAATAAAATAATATATTCTTAGCAGGGGAGCGCCGCGCTCCCCCGCGACCAATTGTGCAATGAACATGAGTGCGACCACTCGAGGGTTAACATAAGTTACTGTTCAAAAATAAAAATTGTACAGTGAATAACACTCAGATTACATTTAAAAACAAGCTAGTAACATGTTTTTGCCGGTTGAAGGGGTAGGTGGTATGGTGGGGGGGTTTTAATTTCGGGATTAAACTCTCATATCAAAACATTAGACATATTTAATAAGTTACAAGGACATATTTTATAAGTTATCAAAACATACTTTTTCATTACTCATGCTCACTTCCTCCCCAAATCTAGTTTATATTTACTTATTATTTTTACCTTAATATTCATTTATAAATATTATTATGTTCATTTTATTTATTTATTTATTCATTTATTTTTATTTTATATTTATAAATTTATTTTTTACTAAAGAGACGTCCATAGACCCCCAATAGACCCCTTGGTGATCATAGACCCCCCATGAAGTCCCATAGACCCCCAGGGGGTCCACATGGACCCCTTTGAGAATAGCTGATCTAGAGAGCTGATCTTAAACCTATAAAAAGACAAATCTTTGTACAACGGATCTCCCCAACACCAAATCTAAACCATCGATATATTTGAAATAATATAATCGATAAATAATAAAATCGATATATTTTCTATTTTGCTGTCATTCAATGTTTATGTCTTATTTATAAAAATCACAAATTTGAAACCCGTCAAAATGAAGATTGTAAATATGGGATATGGCAAAACAAATAAAATAACTTGCGGTTTTTTTCGTAACTAACTTTCCATACAGAAAAATTTGCTAAAAACCAATTAAATTCTGCTGAAAGATGGCTAAAAGTATTAAAATATGCATTGTCTTCGTGTTCTGAGCCATGCTAAAAGTTTCATATGATTTGCTATTCGGGAAGTTAGTTAGAAATCGATTGCCAGATTTGTACCGGACAAACAAACAAACAAACAAACAAACAAACAAACAAACACACAAGCAAACAAACATACAAGAAAGCAAGCTAAACAAACGTAGTAAAAACTAAGGCTTTTGTTTTAAAATTTTAACAAAATATTTAGAGAGAGCAAGTGGTGCCTTCCACGCCTGAGCGTAGAGCCGGCGTTTTGGGTGAGTAAAGATTAGGTGAAGTAGTTAGATAAGTAAATAAGGATTGAGGGCGTCTCGACTAATCCACAGCTGGAAGTTACAGAGTAATTAGACCTTACCCTACTGTAATCAAGATATTTCAAACGGTTCCTTGTGAATCTCTTCTTATTATTCTATTAAGTACGAGCCGTTAAGTCCGGGGCAACGGGCTTAATTTTATATTTAGAAATAAAGTAATTTAATTTGAAAAAAATACTATCTATTTGAAGACCAAAAAATCAAAACAAACATTTATTTTCATCGGAATAAATGTGGTTGCCTTAGCTAAGCAGTAACAAATCATTTCGAGGTGAATCGTTTTCGTCGGGACACTACTCGACTATAAATGATAAGGATTTTAGTTTCGGTCTTAACCTTCTTAGATAGTACAACCTTACCTACATTTAACTTCCAAATCTTCCAACAGATTACCGCTGACATTGATAAATGCTCGGATGAATTCTTTCCGTGTTTCACATAAGTGAAATGAATAAAGTCAACCCCTTATGATTTATTTCCTTTCCAAAATTGTTTCTCATTTTTCTGTATCTATTATAATATTCCCTTAATGTAAGTATGATATTTGGATTCACAATTCTATATTAGCTATAACGTAGAAAAGAAATTGAGCATACTCTAGACAAAGTAAAGGAGTTCTCATAATTATCATAAAACAAATACATTTGCATCCTGCACACCAAATCCAATTCCATGATAATTCAGGTGTGTTAAATTGTGTTAAAACTATAGCTATAAAATTTTAGGGTCTTACCACCAGGGTCCAATACCATTATCTTGAAAAAGGTGAACATAATATATTTAGACAAAGGAATATAATAATATAGGAGCAGTCATATCCCTTAGTCTAATTAACTTTTAAGACAAAGAGATATTAGCTCTTATGTATGCGCAAAAGAGTGATGCTCCTCTTTTCTAAGGTAGTTCTCGACTAAGGAACATTTCTTCTGAGTTTATATTTCTTAGTCTAATTAGCTGTTTAGACGGAGGGATATTATCTCTTCCTAAGGCATTGACCCCCCCCCCCCCGCGAGAGCTCATTGGGGGCCCCTCGCCAAAGAATATTGATGAGCAAAAAAAGGTCTTACGTTCAGAACTGAATGGGGCCCCCCTGACAAATATTTTATTATGCTCTGAAGGGCCCCTAATCGGGGTTGGTACGATAGTAATTCAAGTTTGTTGTTTTCTGGATTTGGTGCCCCCCCTGGCACTGGGGGCCCGCCTGCAATGCGGGCTCGTGTGGTCCCATAGTTACGCCACTTCTCTTCATACAGAAGAGTAATGTTCCTCTTTTCCAAAGTTCTTTGGGCTAAGGAACATCTCTTTTGTTTTTAGAAGAGATTATATTTCTTAGTCTAATTTGCTGTTTAGACAAAGGGATATTGTCTCTTCATACGGAAGAATGATGTTTCTTGGTCCAAACGTTATTTAGGGTCTTGTTCAGAAGACCAATACCACTATTTGAAAAAGCCTAAAAGACATTTAAACAAAAGATTATAATAAAAGAAGTTTAGAAGTAGTAACTTTTAAGACAAAGAGATATTAACAATTATATATTATACTAGAGTGATGTTCCTCTTTCTCAAAGGAACTTCTCTTCTGTGTTTAAAATTGCTATCTTTCTTAGTCTAATTAGTTTTTAAGACAAAGGGATATTGTATCTTCTATATATACAGAAACAGAAGTGTGATGTTCCTGTGCCCTAATTTCCAATTAAGTATTATATTTTTTTTTTAAAAAAGTGTAAATATAACTACTGTACTGTAGGTCTTCTGAAAAAGCCCCAAATTTGATTTTACTGATGTCGTGTGAACAAGAAATTTTTCTCCTTTTTAGGGTTTCGAGGTCGTCCTAGAAACCCTTATGCTTTTGGTAGTTCGTCCGTCCGTCCGTCCGTCGCATCTTGGAGTATATCTCCCGACCTACTAAAGCTATAGATTTGAAATTTGGTATACAAGTTAAACTTTTTTGCCCAAAAACAGAAAAACTATTGCGGACTTAAACACTCCAAATTTCTGCGATCTGCGATCAGTTACGAATAGATCGCAATATTTTATATTTTTTGTAATTTTCATGTTAACTATGGAGCCCCAAATTTTTGTCATTTGAAAATTCAAAGTTGGGTATCATTTTAAAGGTATTGAAATTTGGATTCCAAAAATATATCGTGTTTCCAAAATGGCGGCCATTCCCCCCCCCTCCTCAAACATTTTTTTTAAACAAAACGCAAAAAAATGTCTCCCTCCTTAAAAATAAGGCAAAAAATACAAAAAAATTATATTTTTGTTTAAACAAAATAAATAAATATATAATAATAATGTACTCATGAATTCTTATGACCGAAGAAACCCTTTTAGTAACTTGCTGGCAAGTACTTGACGGGATTTTTAAATAATCTGTTAATTAAAGTTTAGCACTCATAGTTTGGCAACCATGAAACAATTATTAACCTAAAGCATAATTTGTTCTTAAGCTAAGTTATTTTCTTATAGAACTATATTAATCCTTCGGATATTAACACTGATTTAAGAAATATCGAGAAAGTTATAGGTTTGAAAAGAACTTATATATTCATTAGGAAACGTATAGAATCATAACTTCTGATTATGTTATTATCATTTAGTGAGATATTTGTTTGAATAACACTTTAAAACTAACGGATAGTTATTAATTTGTATCAAATTATGTAATACATTTGACAAAATTATAATAAAAAGATCTATAATAATTTTCTTCGATTATGAAATAAATAAAATCTTTATTGTAAGCATTAAACAGGATGCTACTTCGAAGGTTAAAAAAAAAATCCTTTATTTTACCAGGCCATAGTTCAAACAGGACGTGCTTCAATGTATGCATTACGTGATGTTGAAAAAAAAAAGAGGCAGCACTATTTTAAAAGCTCCAATACAAGAGTATTTACCCCGCTGTGTTTTCCACTGCTCATTTATAAGTCATAAAAGAGCCGGGGCATCCACTTACTGTTTAAAGAGCTCTTCAGTTCAATTTACTGCGTGACTTATTTAAAACCGATTTTCAAAAACAACAAAAAAGTGTTTTTTTAAAAAAATATTTAAACAAACAAAAATCGTGTTAAAACTAAACAAGTCGATATGAATAATTCAATAACGGTCATATTTGAACAGGAAATATATGACACCCGATTCTATTTGTACTCATTATCTTACATAAGGAACTTAAATAAACAGGTCAAGTGTGTGCTAGTCAGCACACAGCGAGGGTCCGTAGGCCACACTGTATAGTTTAAGTAGTACCCTATTGATGGTGTTTTTAAAATGCTAAAAAGCTTACTTTGAACTATCCTATGGGTCTGATATTCTCAAAACACATAAACAAACTTCTGATAAAGTATTTTTTTGCCACTGAACCGAACTACAACCATATAAATACATCGAAAAGACCATAGTCATAAAAAAACGTATTTTGTCAATAAAAAATAAAATAATATTTTTTTCAAAATTTCCAAAAAGTGGTATCTTTACTTTTGGTCGAAGAATGATCAGGAATTTTTTCAGATTTTTTGCACTTCACATAAGCGAGATAGAGGGGGGGGGGGACACGTTTCACACCCACTTCAAACTTGCCTACGCTCGCCCTATCAAAGTTATAACCAAAGAATTATATATTTTTGTAATCAGCTCGACGTACCCTTTCATATGATACCCCTCACGGTGTCGAAAAAAAATAAAAAAATTTTAACCCTTAAGTTTTTTTACCCTAATTTTTTTGAAAAATATTTTTTTTAAGTCGCTATATTTTTAAAATATGTGGGCAGGTACAAGACACATACATGCCAAATTTCAAAGTGATCGGACGAAAGGTGTAACCGTGAGAGCACGCGAGAGGACGGACGGACAGACACACGCAGGAAAATATAAGGGTCCTTGGTTTTGCCTACGGACCCTAAAAATAAATAAAATGCATTGAATCAACTATAATATACCTACTCTACATCACTATAAATATTTCTGGTACTTCTGGGATCAAAGAATTGTATTTAATTTCCTTCAAAGTGTTCTAGAAGTCACTGTAGAGTAGAACTCAACTCCTTAACTCCTAGAAGAACTAATAGTATGCATTGAGGTGAAGATTCGTTAATTTTTAATCACGGTTAATAAGAAAGAATTAATAAACATAACCGAGCACTGGATTTTAGGTTTCTGTACTAAGTACAAAAAGAAACCTTATATAACGGCTCTGTCTGTCTGTCCGATGGTGTCTGTCCGTTGCTTGTTTCAATTAGTAAACTTACTATAGCTAGGAACTTGAAATTCGGCACACAGGTGCATCTCGGTATTTGAGACAACTAGACACATTTTGGATTTTTCACACTTAATATTTTCAAGATGGTGGCCAATATAGCGGGTGAATAAAAACAAGGTTTTAGTCACCATGACATGTTATATATCAATTTAAAGGTCTTGAAATGAAGAAAAAGAATATGCAACTATTAAAATTTCACACGTAATATTTTTAAAATTGCGGGCAATATGGTGGGTGACTAAAAAAAGTTTTTAGTAACTATGACATATTACACATCAACTTAAAGGTCTTGAAGAGTAGAAAAAGAATATTACTATTAAAATTAGTGTAAGTATATTACACTTAATAATTTTAACTTTAATGCACAGAAACCGGCGATTATCGCCCCACGTACTTACGTGAAGCGCACCTTACTTGTTTTTTTATAATTTATTTAATGCTTTTCTGAAGATATTTTAAATTTTTAGTTACAAAAAAGCAGATTCTTTCCATTTTGATTACCATTTAAAATTGTGGTATTGGTTAGGAATTCTATATTCATGCGGTTTATATTCTCAAATTCTGGATTGTGTGGGACGCATGCGATGTCACTTAGTACATTAGAGAAGCGAAATATTTAAACGTAAACTATTAATAGGATATTAATAATTCATTCGTTCCTATGGGAGAAATTAGTGCGGCTATATAGTTCAATGTTTATTTGAATGGTTTTTGGTGTTTAAGGATTTTTTTAATTTGAAAGAATGACTATTTGATTTGGGTTTTATTTCCACTGTGTATTGGAAGTGAGAATAATTAATGAGGGAAAGCAGTGTTGCATCTAAGTAATATATTATCTGGAAGGTTTCCATTCTATCTGTTTAAAGCCCTCTAGAGGGACCGATCCTTTCCAATCGATCCAACTTGGCCGAGATTCTACAGCCTCTAATGCTGTAATCGAATCAAACGTTACCTTTCAATTAGATCTGTTTTTATACCAAAGGTTTTTGTGATTTTGATCCTTCTAATAGAAATAATTCCATCATTGGCTAATAAATTGGTAATAGTTATTTTTGAAACTTATTAAACTGAAAGGTCAAAAGGTGATATTGTAAAAAAAATCAAATATATTCTTTTATTATTACCTAACGGGGCTATCAAAAACCCACAAAAAACATTCTCACATGCATACTTACTTTAGTGTTAAGCAAAATAACCCGAGGGAATGAACAATTATGTTCATTTATGAATATAATTCAATGATTGTTTTTTACGGATAAATGTTCAATATGTTAACAGGATATCTTATCTACGCTTTAAGTAATTTATTTTTTAGATTTAGTTAATGAAAACTTCAAAAATTTTGCAAAAAAGTGTTACACTCTTTTAATTTTCTCATGTAAATAGAAATTATTAATATTTTACGATTTTGGTAGTATTCATACTACGGAAAGATTAAATTTTAATTTAAATCAAATTATAATTATTATTAACTACGGGAAACAGACAGAGAAAAATACACTCCAGCACCGGGATTTGAACCACGGGCCTCTATATTTTTTTGGTATTGGTAGAGCGCTATACTGGAAATATAGAGGCCCGTGGTTCAAATCCCGGAGCAAGTGATAGCGCAAAAATTCGATTTTAAGGTTTTGATGGATTTTGAGGTCCCCTGAGTCCAAAAAAGTGTTTTTTAAAAAATGTTTGTGGTCTGTCGTCTGTGCAGACTTGTGAAGCCTAAACTTACTGGGCAGATTTTGACGAAATTTGGCATTCTGTACAGACAAATCACAACCCGAGAAGAAATCGCGAAATTAATTTTAGCTCCAAATTTGGGGCGATACCTCCCAAAAACTCTGAAAAAAACTATTTCTCGAAAACGGTTTCGACTTTTTTTTAATTAAAAAAAATCTAGTTCCTGAAAAAATAGCTTTCATCGCGGATGGAAAGAGGCCGGGTTCGATTCCCCTCCGATGAGAAGTTATTTTTATGATAAATGTTGATAAAATATTCAATAATAATTAAATGTACATACGACAACTAATAAATGGAAAACAATAGGCTAAGTAATTATGAACTCATATACATGTGAAAGTTTGACTCGGACCGATTCTTTAATTACATGAATATACATAAATTAATTTAAAGCAAACCTTAGAAACTGAAATATTTTGTTAAAACCTAGAGTTTTAATTTAAAGTTTCTAGAATTGTTAGAATTATGATGAGTCAATAGACCAGTAACATAATAACAAAACTTTAGGCTCATATTATGAACTAATCTGGGTAGAGGTATGAATTTTTTGAAATGAAACTCCTTTAGCGGCGGTAGAGTGAATTTGAAATAATGTAACGGAAGTAGTGTAACGGAAGTCGTGTAGCGGAAGTCATCAACATTTATTTTTATTGGAATAAATGTGCCCCCAGATACTGTTTTGTTATAAAGGTAATTGCCCCGAAAAATTCATTCCGAGAAAAAATTTACAGGGGCTCAACGAAAGAATTGTAGATCTACGTTTAGAAATGATTTCTTCTTCAATCCTGGCTAACCTGTTAGCTGTTATCAACGTCAGTTTTCTCTTTGACCTTCTCCGATAAAAACATACGATGTCTACTCTTGTGCGACTTATTTTATATTTTTAATATAAATAAAATGATCTACAGTCTTTTCTGTTTTCTCATTTTCAAAACAAATTTATCGGGAAGTGAAAACAGTGATTCAAGGCGTAATCGTCGATTCTGGACTAGAAAAACTTTCAATTTGGATTATGTTTCTTGCACTTGTCTAAAGTGATAACAGGTAGTGATTTGAAATAAGTATAATATGAAGTAAATATTGTAAATTAAACGTTCGAATGTAAATTTTATTATTTTTGTTTGTAAAGAATTGTTTGAATTAGTCTTTACATCCTAAAAATCTATTATCACTCTTGTTATCACTGACCTGTTAGTGATACCTTGAATTTTCCATTTAAGCAGATTTATCTTATTACAAAATAATTTTGCAACGAAGAAACTAAATAATAACAATTGTCCTTGAACCCTGCTACATTGAAGCCCCGTTTGTTATTCTACCCAACTCAGTACTTGGGTGTGTTGGGCGGGGTCAACATATGTGATTGCTGAAAAGACGATTGCTCTTTGATTATTAAGAAACCAAACCAGAAAATAAGAACAGGAAAACGAAAAAGGTGCTTGGTAATGGAAGTATAGGTGCTGAATAACAAAATCAGCCGAGAATAAAAATAAGTTTATTGTAATACATAAGACTTCAAAACAAATTTCAGCTTGTGGCTGTCTCAAAGTGGCATTTAACTGATACTAATACATTCAAATGAGTTACCTGACAATAGAAAGATATTTTATTAGTATTAAAGCAAAATATAATAAGCTGGCCTAAAGAACAACTCAAAGTACTCTTCACTGATAAAAGGGTTCATAAAATAAAAAAAATAAAAAAATTTACTTTGCAAGTTTATGTACTTAGTTTTACACTGTCTAGTCAGACCTGAATACTTAAAATTGATTTTGTTTTATAAACAAATAAGGTACCTACCTATTAATCGACCTAGTACTATAACATTTTAAATACGGCCTACAAGGTAAAGAAATCAGTGCTCATCTGAACTAATAACTCAAGTTTAAACGTGTTCTTCAAGTTACCTACATAAAAATAGTCATAATTTGCTGGAATCCTACTGAAGTGGCAGACTTCAAGAAATCGACAGAATTTATATAACATATTACCTGCTAGAAAAACTAACATCTATACCACAAAACTTAACATTAAATGGAAGATTAGCTAAACCTACTACAGAATTCATTAATTTTAAAATGTATAGTATATAAAAGGATCCTGCCTACTATTAAACTAAAAGATGACTCATTAAAACAAGAATTAAAGCAATAAAATAATTGTAAAAAAATTAATAAAATCAGCCTAGCCCTCTAGGTAATTAACAACGATTCTCACACCGAGTTTTAAATAAAGTAAATTAAAAAAGAAACGAAGAATAAGAAAAATAAATATTTATAACCTATGTATCGATTTTATTTGGTGTTACATTATACTTACATATAATTGTTGCTAATTCGTTATATAAACCCACTTTTGTAAAAAAAAAAAATTTATGTAAATGATTTTAATAATAGAGTGGAAGTATTCTTATCAGGTATGATAAGAGTGTTTCAAATCTTGTTAAATTATGACCAACAATCTGATCTTATTGTTGATTTCACTTGAAAAATAGTACTAACAGTACACAAAGAATTTCGCTGTTTTGTGTTCCAATTATTTTAACTCTGTGTATTACTGTTGTTATATAAAGTGATAAAGTGTATTTATTATAAACTGGTAAGCTGAAGAGGATATTCATATATTTTCATTTGCGTCAACATTGATACTGATATATTTAGTAGTCGGCTGATAATTGTTTTGGTTGATTAATCAGTTCGAATCAGACATAGTTCCGAAGCATACATGTTTATAATATCATAAATCAACATAATTGTTAATTTTAATTTTATAAGTTTTGGTGTTATTTCGTTGGCTGTGAGTAGTTCCTAATTTTTATCAACTGTTGTTTCCATTTCCATTCCAGAGTATATTTCAATTTAAGTTTTGTGTGTTAATTTTATTTTTAAAAAAGTCTAATTGTTAAAGTAAATGAGGTCATTTAAGGCTACAATCCCAAAGAAAAATGTGAATTTATTTTATTAATTAATGTGTAAGCATCGTTCAAGAAACAATTTTCTTGGAGTAAGATATGTAATATTTATTGTAATCTTGAACTCCAAGTTTGTATTTTTTTTTTTATTGAAAACATTAAATCATTAATTATTTCGATGTTATCTATTTATGTGTATGTTATAATGGTAATGTAAGTGATTGAGATAATAATTTAATATATACGAAGGTATTTTTTTTTTTTTTTAAAAGTTAAGTTTAAAAACTACAAATATGTCAGAAATGAATAATTGCTCCTGTAGGACCCACAAAGATCGCAAAAATAAAACGGGTTGGTGGTACACGATTTTTGGTTTTTGGAAAAAGAGTAGATCTCGCAATAATATCCTTCAGCCTTTTGGTAAGAAGACAGATGACGTCGATCGCTCCCTTGGGTTAGCAATACAAGAAGGCAGATCTGACGACGTGAAAGCTATTCTTCGTTTGTATCCTACTATGAGAATTGATGGTACTTACGAAACTGTTTTGTTTATGGCTCTTCATCGTGGTATGTTTTGTATTGTTGACTGGCTTGTAGAAAAGGGCATACAAGAGGAATTTCTGAATGAAGCATTCATTTTAGCTTCTAAAAGAGGCGAAATCGTCGCAGCGGAGAGATTGTTGGACGCCGGAGCGTGTGTTAACGCGAGAAATCGGTACGGTAGTACGGCTATGCACTTCGTCGCCGAACATGGAGATGCCGTCACTCTTTCGAAGCTTCTGAAACGTGGAGCAGATCCTACCTTTGCAGACAGCGACGGAAGGACACCGCTACAATACGCAGTTCGTGCTTGTAGCATCGATTCGATCAGGGTTCTTACTGAAGCGGGGGCGAATTTAGAATGTACCGATCATAAAAAATGTTCGTTACTTCACGAAGCTATGAAACGCCAAATAGTGTTTGGCGACGGCGATGATATAAAAATTGTAAGACACCCGAAAAATAAATACTTAGACATGATTAGTTTTCTTTTAAATAACATACCTAATGTTTCAGAAAGCATTGGGAATTTAGACGGAACCGGCAACAGTTGTTTGCATCATGCAGCTCAGAATCTCTGTGCTGAACATTTAGAGGTATTACATCTTTTAGTTCACGCCGGATCGCCGATAAATCTTTTAAACGGAGACGGAATGTCACCACTTCGTATATCGGTTCATAAAAAAAATGTCTCAGTGGCGAGGACTCTTATAAAACTCGGGGCAGACATTGACGTGAGAGCCCCTGACGGCTCTACACCACTACACCACGCTGCCACCATCCAGAATGTTGTAATGGTTAATTTATTACTAGAAAACGGGGCCGATGTCGATGCTCAAACTTCAGACGGCGTCACGCCTTTTCAAATTGCCCTATATTGGCCAACAAATTTCAGTTTATTGAAGGTTACAGGATCGGTTATTTCTCTTATGCAGTACGGTGCTAATATATTTTTTAGCGCGGGCTACCGTCCTAATCCGTTTGGCAATAAAGACGTTTCACACCTTTTGTTCGAACCCTTAAATTGTATACTGCCTATACTTATATATGCCATAAGAGATTGCAAAAACTCAATGCCCTACGCAAGAGGTTCAGACTCAACTTTTGAAAAATATTCTAACCTTTTTTATATTCAGTGTGTAAACGAGATAACTGCCATGTCAAACGAACGGATCGGGAATACTACTTACTACAAATTACTTGTCTGTAATACCGATGAGTTCATAAAATATCTTAGGAATGAAAGTGTCGTTGATTTATTGGAATCCAGTTTTCATCTCTCTAAATTTGAAGTTTACGGTATCCTAATCGAGACAAGGTACAAAAGATGTTTGAGAAGGAAAAAGCTTTTGAATAGCGGAATAAGTTTCTTTAATAGTGTATTCCAACGTAAAGGACACCCTATCCTACCTGAGGAATGTGTCCTTCACGTCCTTGATTATCTAAAAGATAGTCATCTGAAAATAATGGAAGTTGTTGTCATGGATGAACCAAATATTCGTGGGTCAGTTGCAGATATGGGGCCTTCTTTATTATTTGGAAAAGTTATGGTGCTCCATCAGAATTGCCTCGAACGACTTGACCAAGGAATTCATGTAGATATTTTGAATATCCACGATTAAATAATTATTATCTTTAGTCTATAAGAAACACTCTGTTGCTGTCGCGAATTTTATTTTGTAAAGATTGTAAAATTAATTTCAAAAATTAAATTTATTTTAATGTTTCACTACTTTTTATTAATTATTATCTCTTTTTTTTTAGTTTAAATAATACACATTATTATCATATGTTTGGATCCTTGAAGGGTAGGAAGAAGAAGACTAGTACTGTTTCATGCTAGGTGGCAAACGTTTCGGCTACTCTAGCCATTTTCGAGCCTCTTTCCTATACATTAAATTTCTATTCTCAAGTTGAAAAGAAGTGTCTCATTGGGGGGGAGTTGTAGTTCGCCACGTCAATTTCCATGAGTGAAAAGAAGCGTCTAGAGTAGAATTGATGACATCACTAACAAAACTGACTAGCACAAACAACATTTAAATAATAATCTAAAAACTAAACTATAATATTTAATCACAGTAGGTAATAAAAGACTGGTAACAATTAAGGTGTCATTGAAATGAATAAAACATTTTGTTTAAAACTAAGTATAACATGTCATGCTGACTAAAGACAGTAAGTCCGCCATATTGCTCGCCATCTTGAAAATATTAAGTGACATTTTCTCAATCTGTACAATGTGAAGATGCACTTGCCGACTTTGCGCATGTGCTGAGTTTTGTTCAAATCGGTCAATTTTTACGCTTCTTGTCATTAGCCAAACAAACAAACTTTTAAAATGCCAAGTCTCTGATATGAAGAACTCACAACGTTTCCATGATCTTGAAGATTATTTAGCTTTTGTGAGATAGTCATGTTAGATGTAGAGATAGAATGATTTTACAGAATTTCCTGTTTGTTTAAAATAATAAATTGGATCAACCGGAATCTTGTTAGCAGACCAGTAGAATTACGAAATTGATGAGGCTCTGAGGCCAAAGGAAAATCTTGCCCCCTCTCCCACCCCTACCTGTTCGAAACAGGTATCCTAACTCTATAACGTGTATAGTAGCACGTACAAACTCCTCAACGACCAGAAATTTTAACATTCACCTCACACGACGAATATCGACTTAGCTTTGTAGCAAAGTCGAAATTCGACTTTGTAGTCATCGTTACATGTTCCGCCCTAGGGCGGTAAAAAATAATAATTCTTCACCTTTACGCACGATTAGCGAATTTTTTTACATTTAACAAAACTAAGTTGCTGGTTGTTTTATATCGAGTTTTTTTTTATGAAAAACAATGAGTGATTTAAGTGATAATGACGAATATGAGGAAAATAATACGCCTCCCTAAATAATTAATTCGGCACAAAATACAACTAATGAATTAATGCCATCTTTATCAAAAGAGAAATACAAACTTACACACAGGAAGTTTATTAATTTATTTTTCTGCATTTATTATTAAAATCCACAATCTTAGATAAAGTACGGTTCGTAACTCGTGCGAAAACGGCATGTTGCTTTGCTCGTGTGGTTTTACTACCCTCGCTGTCGCTCGGGTGCAAACTCCACACTCGCATGCAAAATGCTAGTAGTACTTTCCGCACTCGACGTGTAATGTACTATTATAATTAATAGACCCATAACAATGGAAAAGGAGTATATTTTAAAGTTTGTTGTAAGAAATAGTGATAAACGATAATAGTACATTACGCGTCGAGTGCGGAAATAAGCATTTTGCATGCGAGTGTGGAGTTTGCACCCGAGCGATAGCGAGGGTGATAAAACCACACGAGCAATGCAAAATGCCGTTTTCGCACGAGTTGCGTACCGTACTTTATCTACGATTGTTTAAATAATAAAGACAGAAAAAAATAAACTTCCAGTATACAAGTTCGTATTTCTCTTTTGATAAAGATAACATTAATTCATTAGTTGTATTTTGTGCCGAATTATTTCGGGAGGCGTATTATTCTCCTCATATTCGTCATAATCATTTAAATCACTCATTGATTTTCACAAAAAAATCGATATAAAAGTTACTTTTATTAAACAAACAGCAAATTAGTCTTGTTAAATGTAAACAAACTCACTAATCGGGCGTAAAGCTAAAGAATTCCTCTTCTTTACCGCGCTAGCGTGGTAAAGAAGAGGAATTATTCAGAACTATGAGACGCGCATGCGCAATGAATACAAGTACGTAAATAATCACTTTCTACTCATCTAAACAGAGATATAATGATAATATTTCGTATCAATCGTTGATAAACTTATTTATATCATACGTAAATGACCACAGCAATATTATAATAATTATATGATATGTATTATAATTATAATATAGCCCCAGTTTTGCTTCCGAGCTTCCGAAGGTGTCGGAAGCTATGTGATCGCTCTGAAGAATGAACATTTTTTATGCCTCAGATTTCAAATTTTCATCAAGACAGAATTCCGATTGACATCAGAGGACAATTTTCATTCCACTTCTTTCTGTCGCTGAATTTTTGCGAACCAACATATCTTACAAACTATTCGTCCTATTTTTAAGCATTTGAATACCGTGAGTAAATAAGCCTAAATTTGATCTTTTATAGATAAATCTATTCACCAATTATTGTAGTTGGTCATCATTGGTCATCATAAGCCGATTCGCTGTCTGAAGTCTGAATCGGTAAAACGATTTGATCACATAATCCACAGATAATTCCCAACATTTATTTGGTAAATGTTCTTCGAAATTTCAATTAAGACTAGGCAATTGAAGCGAGCTTCTTACATTCAACAAATATGCAGCCTGTCTGTCTGTAGTAAAAGTCCTATTTAGTTTGTGTATATGTTCATTTGCTATATATGTTATATTTGGTGTATATGTTCATTTGCCAATGCCCAGGACGAGTTCGTTGGACAGAGTTATCCGCCCAAGCACTCGCGTGAACTTAAGCTTCAAATGTAAAATTAGAATTTCAGGACAGGAAATGATTTCATCATCACCTATTCGATGAGATAAACATTTTTTTCTTAAATACAATTTTTTAGTAAAACCAAAAGCGACACCGCTATGAAATGATAAAGATCGTTATCTATTACAGCGAACCTCAACATTTAAAATAGAGAAAACAACGTTTCTACTGACATCCTTCCTTCTAACAAAACGATTTTAATAAAACTTCATATTCACCGTCTAAAGTACAATTGTTACATGCCAAACAGGCATGTAACATTTTAACTAAATACAGACAGAAGTTTTTGTGTTGTGAAGTGATAAATTTTATAAAAGTTGAAAAGGGGATTTCCGAAGGCTGTATTTACTGGTATAGTAAGAATGCAGGGTGGCTCTCTTACTACTAGACTCTCTATTACATTCATACTCTTTAACAATCAACTCATCATGATTAACTACTTATTTTCTAAATATTCAATTCATTTTTATTACTCCAAGCTAGCTTCACTGATAGAGCCACGCGATGTCTAGTAATTAAGATTAAATTAATTTTCAATTACGGATTGAAATATTCAAGTAATAGTGTATTTTAATAGGAAATACTTCGGCCTTTCAATATTGATTTTCAGGGTTAAATTATTAGAGGGTCACAAAGTGCTTGTTATGCATTGATTTATTTGAAATATTCACTGAAATCAGAATATACGATTATAACTTAAGTTAAAGTCGGCTGACAGACAGGCATACCGAACCAAAAATGTTCCGTTCTTGGACCAACAATGGGCTAATTTTGATCTACCATCCAAATTTCATTAAAATCGGACGTATAGTTTTTAAGATATGTTGGTTCGCAAAAATTGAACGACAGTCCGACAGTCCGACACGGAACCAAAAATGTTCTCTGATGTCTGAAACGGATTTCTGTCTTGGAATTTTTGAAATCGGAGAGGAGACCTAAAACATTTTCGTTTTTTGGAACAATCACATAGCTTCCGTTACCATCGGTAAGCTCGTAAACAAAAAAACAACTTTTTGATTAAATAATTTCTATAAATGTTGAATGAAAAAGGGAAGAATGCTATGATTCATTTCCACGAGAAAATATATGTTTTCAAGTTTATGGAGCACCAAAATAGGAACTCTTTGAGAAACTTGATCTCTCTTTTTTTTTTAACGTAGTTAATAGGTTTGTCACAAAGGCGAGTTATTGAAACTTTTTGTTAGATGTCTTCAAAAGAATTTCTTTGCATTCCATTAAAAAAAAATAACCTTGCTTTACTCAAAGTACTCAAATTCTATATTTAAATATTTTAATGGTCAGTTTATATACAATACTATGCATATTATTTTCTTTTATTTCTCTCTTTTATGTTTGTAACGCAGTGCAGCTTCCGTCGCTAATTTGAGTATACATTTAACTGAGGAAGCCTACCAATCTCCTTTGTTGGTTTGTTTATACAAGCGCTAACCAGACCAGGCTGATTCAAGCCAAGGCTTCTCTTGTATATTTTGGCAGTGAAGATACTCTACCAGTTTGATCTGCTGATCTCAAAACTTTTTTTTTATTTTGTTTATATTTCATTCTGGTTAATGTTTTTGTTTGTATCAATAGAAGTCTTTGTAATTATGACTTAAGAGGTTAAATAAAGTAACACAACAATATTGTCACCACAATTTTATATTTATATTCAACAAACGCGTTTCGACATTATAATATCATCTTCAGTGTTATGTGTTGACATAGTACCTAAGTGCAAGTCTATACTAGCTTTTATGACAACTAACAGTACAAAGAGGGGGTAGACTAGGGCTATAGAAGGGTTAAGGAATGAACCAGAGGTAAGGAATATGAAAAGAAGATTCAAGGCAAAACCGGTTTAGGGTTAGGTCAGATATAAAAATAATTTTTTTTCTTCAACTGCTTAAAGCTAAACAATAATTTTCTTATTTTAATAAAACTAAATTATACCTTAGTAGCAGTAGTAATCTAGTACTTCCTACTAGAACAGGTAGGACGAACCATTTGTTCAAACCTTGCAATTTGGTCATTTGTTAGGCCCATTTTACTAGCCCCGTGGTGGAGAGTTCCAGCTACTTCACACATCATACATTTGTACATTGTACCACCGAAGCGAGTACGAGTATGGTGTGGTCATTAGTGAGCTATATAAGCGTGCGTAAAAGCGTGGGGGAAGATTGCCCCATAGGGGGTGTCCCTCGCCTTGCTCCATCCGCGATTCAAAGATGCAATTCAGAGTATCATGGCACGGGATCGAACCCACGATCTCGAGTCGCCTTGACTTATTGATAGCTGGGCGAGCGCCTAGAACCCCTCGGTCACGCTGGCTCCCAAATTATACCTTAAAACTAACGTACATTACTTTTATAGTTTTTACAAGAGCAGAGTTATTAATGTTAGATCTTTCATTGAAACCTGCTTTATTTGTTTCTTGGATAGCTCATTCAAATAAATCTAATTTCCTACTTTTTTGACGTTTGTAGAAGTTAATAATTATTGAAATCAGATAAATGATCGGTTTCTAGTTAAGTACACAATTTGTGAGAGACACCAAGGGATGTGCCACGCAAGCGTGACACATAGGAACTCTTCCAACATCAAACATTACGTCATTAAGATGTTGGCTCGGCATTACGCCATGTCCTGCATAGTTTCGTCGCGTCCGACTCATCAGGGGCCCGACGATGCCCACCCAACTCTGGACCTATACCAGATCAAGAAGATCAGATATAGGGCTTCTCAGAGTTCAGAGACGAGCACGAGCGTGCTCTCATACCGCCATCATGTTGCGTGGCACATCCCTTGGTGTCTCTCACAAATTGGTGTCTCTCACAAATTGTGTAGCCTATTGCAGTGTGCAAACACGGTATTAAATTGCTGTTCTAGTAAATTGTCGGCAAAACTGAAGATGATAGTACGAAGATAATACGAAATGTCGAAACTCGTTTGTTAATTATTAATAAAAAATGGTGGTGACAATATAAAAATATAATATAATATTGTATAATTAATATAATATTGTTGAGTTACATTCTATTTACCTCTTTAGTCATAGGTATGAAGTGGTACAACAAAATCTTAGTCAAAACAACCAATCAGAAGTCATTGCATTTTATACGCACTTAATACTTTGGAAACGATCGGACTTTAGATTAAGTTCATTATATTATGTACTTTCAAAATCATATTTACGTGACAACTACTAATTTTTTCTTTTGGAGCTCAATTTATAACATGATTTTCTGATTATTATTGGAGTAAATTAAATAATCAAATCTTACGATAGTGTTAGGCCCCCTCCCCCAGGTCCATTGTTTGAAGGTCATTGAGGATGAGTGAAATGCGAACGAACGATGAATCTGACCATGACCGTATACTAGCCAGCTGAGAGGATGTTTCCTTAGGTCAAGTGGATCAAATAGCAGCTCTCTGATTGATCACACGTAGCCAAGAATCAGTTCGAATTTTAGATAATCGTGTTTACTGTTAGTATTCTCAACTGCATTAATAAAATAGACTGCCTATTGATGTGGCACATAGCTTTCTCGCACTCGCATGCTATCATGTACTTTAATGATTTTATTACTACGTTTTTATTAGCTTGTTTTCTTGTTTGTTTGTTTGTTTGTTTGTCCGGTACAAATCTGGCAATCGATTTCTAACTAACTTCCAGAATAGCAAGACATTTGAAACTTTTAGCATAGCTCAGAACACGATGACAATGCATTATTTTAATACTTTTAGCCATCTTTCAGCAGAATTTAATTCGTTTTCAGCAATTTTTTCGGTATGGAAAGTTAGTTCGGAAAAAATCCGCAAGTTATTTTATTTGTTTTGACATATCCCATAGTATTTACAATCTTCATTTTGACGGGTTTCAAATTTGTGATTTTTTATTGAGAGGTTAACATTGAATGACAGCAAAACAGGAAATATATCGATTATATTATTTATTGATTATATTATTTATATTATTTCAAATATATCGATGGCACGCTTTAGATTTGGAGTTGGGGAGATCCGTTGTACAAAGATTTGTCCTTTTATAGGTTTAAGATCAGCTCTCTACTTGTAGATGGATGTCATTTATGTGAAGTAAATAAATTCGGAACTATTTTTTTTTTTTCACTCATTATATATTATATAACAATAACAATTATATTATCAACATTACATACGATTCAAAAGAAAATTTAGAAATGTAGTTTATAAAAAGTTCTTTTTATCTTGAAATTATTCTTTTACAAGCCATTATTGTCTAATTTGTTTGATTGTTTCCCCCGTTTTTATATAATCTGTCAAAATTGTTGTGAATTTTTACATGAATCAAAGTATCAATTTACCAAAAGTTAAAGAGCGCACATGGTTCAAATTAATCTGGGGCTATCTGTGGGGGGTTATTTCCAAACTATAAAAGTTTCATACAAATCAGATAAGTACTTTAAAAGCTAGAGGAGTAAATAAATGTGTTTGTGAGAACATCATGTTGAAGAGAAACAAATGGGTGCAGAACGTTGAAACTTATATGGGACAAAAATACCATCCAAATTTCATTAAAATCGGTCGTGTAGTTTTTAAGATATTATGTTGGTTCACAAAAATTGAGTGACAGGCATGGAACCAAAAATGTTCCCTGATTTCTGTCTTGGAATTTTTGTAATCTGAGACATAAAATATTTTCGTTCTTCAGAACGATCACATAGCTTCCGTTACCTTCGGTAAGCTTGGTAGCAAAAAATATCTAAAAAGAAAAGATTTCCGAGATTTCAAGAGTAAACCCTATAATAATTTTAATGAGATTCCTCTAAATTGAAAAAAAATTAAAAAAATGAGGGGTGGTTTGGACAAAGCGATAAACTTCCGTTTCCTTTCATCCTGTTTTTACATATTTCTGTTTAAAAATGTTATACAAAACATATAAAATACGGAACGAAAACTCAGGATTTCTATTCATTACTTCCTCTTTTATATTCATTATTTTTTTATTCCATATTATTTTTTATCCGAAAGTATTTCTATTTGACCTTTTTAGCATGGATAATATGTTTTAGCTCTGAGATACAGAAAAAAATTCCATTACGCAAAACACGACATCAAAAATGTGACGCTTTTAAATATCGTGCCATCAGGAAACTAGGAGGTCGATAGGTTTTCATTTATTGTACAATATTTTGACAATAAGTGGGCCGAAGTTTATATAAACGACATACAAAATATGACACCTCTTAAATATGGTGCCATCAGGAAACTAGGAGGTCGATAGGTTTTAATTTATAGCTCAATATTTTGACAATAGGCGGGCTGAAGTTTCAATAAACGACATACAAAATATGACACTCTTAAATATCTTGCCAGAGAGTTAGAATATAATAGGAGGTAGATTGGTTTTCTAGAGCTCCTAGCGGACCAAATGGTAATCAAAATGGATTAATGTTTAATAATTTCACACCTTATAAGTTCCATCTACTATATCAATTAGACAAATGTAGACTGGTTTTTTCCACTTCATGGAAAAGCATTGAAATGTCGATTTGTGGATTCAATGTCTAAAAACATATCCATGATTGTTCTCCCATGAAATGGAGGAAATAAGTTTTTTTGCCCTCCCCCCCCCTCTATTTTTCATATTTCATATTCTTCTGCAATTCTGCAGTAGAATGCAAATATAGAATTCTGTTTTTCTTAAAATATTTCTACATTTTAAATTCACACTCCTACAACCATAAACGATCTCAAATCTTTTAATAATATTAATCTGGGACGCATGTTATAATATTGATTTTAATTAAAACTGATTTTTACATCTAATTTCTTTTTAGCATGGAACATGCTTTAGCCTTGGACCTGACTTCCAAAAAGTGTCATGTTTTTGGGGAAGAATTACGAAATTTAGTAATGCTTTTCAAGTACATATATATATATATATATATATATATATATATATATATATATATATATATATATATATATATATATATATATATATATATATATATATAAAGCATGTTCCATGTTTCTTTAATTTTAGCCACAGGCTCTAAATAATAACATCCGGGGGTCCGGGGGTCTCCATCAGCTGGGTCAAGCGAGGCCCGAAGGGCCGAGTTTTTTTTTTATCTTTTATTGAATATAATCTGTGATTACGATGTGGCTCTACCAGTAATGATTTTCAAAGTGATACGAAATGTACACACCAAAAATAAAGTTATTCAAACATTTTGTCTGTTTGTATTGTAAATAAGATAAAGTCTTCCTAGAATAGTTATTTCAACAATTGTAGAGTAAAATCTCAAATAATCAATGCTATTTTAAGAAGCTACGAGGTAATCTTAAGTAAATAAGAAAATATCTTACAAAATAAGAGAAAAGATACATTTAAAACAGTCTTTCTATCTTAATTTAAAATGCCAGGTTTATTTAAATTAATTCAAGTGATCGGATCATAAATTTATTTAAATTGATTATAAACTTACCTAATTTTAGTGTAAAACATTTATAAAGGAGGTAGTTTAGACTTTTGAAAATTGTATCTTAGAAATTTCTAACATTTAGGGTAAATTTGATCTTTATTGGATTTTCTTAGATGATACTGAATTGATGAAGTGTTTTATTTAATGTAATTTAATCCTTATACAATCAAGTAGAAACTTTGATTAATTTAAATTAATAGGAGTACTAAGTTAAACAAATATTTGATATCAATTAATATTTTGGTAACGAGGTTCTGCATTATGTTTTTAATTGAGTAAGCCACCAAATGAACCCCTAAATATAAAAGAAAATTGGAAATCACTCGACTTTGGAGGCTTATATCTCCACTTGGAGGGATTAGGATTAAAAAAAGCTCCCTCAAAAATGGAGCTAAAATTCATAGCTAGATTTCGCCTCGGGGTATGATTTTTACTGGTCTTATATTATTTGCATAGTAAGTTTCATCGTTCACCTATTACCCCAATTTTGAACCACTTCACGTCTTTCAATCTTCCCCAAATTTTGCACATGGAAACAATTGAGGAAATGGTCTTATATTACTTTGCTTTGTAAGTTTCATCGCACACCTATTACCCCAATTTTGAATCAATTCCCGTCTTTCAATCTTCCCCAAATTTTGAACATGGAAATAATTGAGGAAATGGTCTTATATTACTTTGCTTTGTAAGTTTCATCGCACACCTATTACCCCAATTTTGAATCACTTCCCGTCTTTCAATCTTCACCAATATTTTGAACATGGAAACAATTGAGGTTCTTTACCTCAATTGTTAACCTTCTGTATTCTTTATACAGAAACCAAAAAAAAAAAAAAGTTGAAAATAAGACCAATTTTTAAAAATGGTATTTTTATATTAATTATTCTGAACATGTATGCCAAATTTCGTCAAATTCGGTCCAGTAGTTTAGGCTCCATCCTTCTGCATAGACGTCAGACAGACATTTTTTGAAAACCACTTTTTTGGACTCAGGGGATCTCAAAACGTGTTAATCCATTAAAATCGAACTATCACTCTATCAAAATACTTTCTCTTTATATGAGAAAGTAAAAAGAAACAACCTATCTTCGTCACTTCAAGCTCAAGCCCTACAAGTTAGGCTGGTTAGTATTTTTCAAGAGTAACATTATGTCAGAAATATTATCGCATGGTACAAAAAGCCTGTAGTGCAATCACTATCTGATTTACACATTTCATATGAACACAACAACATTTTCACCACTATTATTAGTTGATAAAAGAATGATTTTATTTTGATGACTATTCTATTAATTTATATTTTTAGACTGATATTGATATTATTTATTACGACTATTAAATTTAAACGATATAAACTAATCAAATATCTTTTATGAAGTCATCAAACACATAAATATTTAATTTTTTTATGCAAAAGAAAAAAATATTTATTACAATTTAAAATCTTATCTCTAATGGTTTCAAATAGATTCAGTTCTTTGTTTTATGTACTTTTTGATAATAATATTTACAGTAAGATAAGAAATTTCTCAAAAAAACGCATCTCTTTTACAAGATGTGGATATCTAGTATGAATAATATCTAGATCCATTGTTTAATTTTTCATGAATATATCAATTGAACAATGAATAGTATCGTATAATAAGTTCAAAAACAATATTGGTTATTTAGACTGATATTACGCTATAACTTTATGCTAAATATAATTCGAAGGGTAAACTTGATAAGGTTAATAACGATAAAGAATTTTATAATTAATGGAATAACACTAACTGTCTCTTCACATAAATTGAAATTATTTTAGCATCAAAGCAAGAACAAAGATTCATAGCAATGTGTCCAAACAAGTAAGGCGCGCTTCACGTAAGCACGTGAGACGATAATCACCGGTTTCTGTACGATTAAGTTAAAATTGTTAAGTGTAATAGTTGCATATTCTTTTTCTACACTTTAAGACTAATGTATAACAGTCATGGTGACTAAAAACTTTTTCTAGTCGTCCGCCATATTGGCCGCCATCTTGAAAATATTAAGTGTGAAAACTCTAAAAAGTGGACAGTTGTCTCAAATGCCGCGATGAACGTGTGTGCCGAATTTCATTTTCCTATAGTAGTTTATGAATTGAAACAAGGCAACGGACAGACACCAACGAACAGACAGACAGACAAAGCCATTATGTAAGGTTTCTTTTCGTACTTCGTACACAAACCTAAAAGTATATAAAGTTTGAATGGGAGGCGCACTTGACTCAACGAAGAGCCGGATGCGCCTTTGGGACTTATTACTGGTCTTGTAGACAGCCTTTAAGATTGTGAAAATGTATATCTTTCCAACTACCACTATGCACTCATAGAACGTTGCTGAAATTGCCATTAAATGACACAGTCACAGCTTTTCCCCTTAAAACCTCGTTACATCTCTTCTCCCATGTGGAATAAATTGGTTTGCATGTTATTTTATGCAATTATAATTATATTATAATTGCTAGAAGGCGCCCTAACAAAGCTAGTTAACACATAAATTATTTTTGTAGAGCGTGCATCGTTTGTCCCTTCTTAATCTTTTTACCACACCCATTTTCTATGATTATATTTTCTTCTATTTATGAAGTTAACAACTTTAAATATGGTTATGAAAAATTAAATTTCAACAAATCGAAGGATGATGACTATAGATATCTAAGTCTATATATAGAACATAAAACATAGAACATATATAGAACACTTTTCTTGAAATTTCTCGTTATATTATTTTCTTTACAAGTTGTCAACCACTTAGTGCATCAGTATTAATTGTTAATTTTTTTAGTTGGTTAATTATTTTTCCAGAAATCTCTTACGTTTCATTTAGTATACCATCCAGTACCAAATGCTAACTTTTTAAAACATTCTTTTGGTGACGTCTATAAAAAATATCATGAACTCGATTTTGACGACGAATTAAGGATAATTAAAAGTTATTGTTTAAAAATCTTGGGAAAAATATTCTGCCAATTAGTGTGGCACATAGCTTCCTCGCGTCCTATTTCGTATACTTTAATGATTTTATGCTTTTACAGCCTACTATTGTCTAATTTATTTAATTCCCCTCATTTTTAGAATCTGTCAAAACTATATTTATTATTTCCATGAATTAAAGCATATTAATTTAGCAAAATTTAAAGAGCGCAGACGGTTGAAATTAATTTGGGGCTTTCTAAGGTATACTATCGAGAAACAATCCAAATTTTATAAAAATTAGATGAGTACTTTGGAAGATGTAGTTGTAAATATATGTATGTTTGTGCGCATGTGGAAGAGAAAAAAAGGGCGCAGAAAGTTGAAACTTAAATGAGAACAACAATGGGCTAATTATGACCTACCATCCATATTTCTTAAAATAGAAAAAGTCGTTTTCAAGATAGGTTGGTTCGCAAAATTGAGTGACAGACGCAGAATGACAGACAGACAAAGAGCCAATAATGTTCACTGATGTCTAAAACTTGACTTCTGTCTTCGAATTTTCGAAATCTGAGACATAAAAAAAATTTCGTTATTATATATTTTCGTTCTTCGAAACGATCACATAGCTTTCGTTACCTTAAGCTCGGAAGCAAAAATATGTAAATGATGAATCCTTAAGTTATATTGCTACGACTTAGTTAACTGCATGACGATATGTTAAATATTTTGAAAACGTGTATACAGGTATTGTCAAGATAATGTTATTAAAGTATGGTTAATTATAAATGGGGAAAGCAAAATCTACAAAGTAGATTCTATAAAAAATGAACCAAGAATTAGCTGTCACTCGTGGAGACCTTAAATGTCAATTAAAGTCTCCAGACATATTAAATAGTAAACCATTTAAAAGTTTTATGAGGAAGGAGCCAAATAAAATAATGGCTAAGCCAAATCCAACATTAAAAGGCATTATCTATTAAGTAATGATCAATTTGAGTAGTTGGACAAGTCTGTATTCATTTATTTATGTAGAATTTTTTTTTCTCCAAAAATTCTTTAACTGAAGTGTACTTGCAAATGTTAAAAAATTCATGATGTCTGCCAGTCATTTTAAAACGACAAGATATAATTCATCATTCAACATTTTTGCTTGGAATTTGATGTATACGTTCCTTATATAAATATACAGTTGGTTGTTCATGAAAAATTTAGACAATATTTATAGCATACAATTTAGCTCTAATCTACGGAACAACACGAGTCACTAGGAGGACGAACTCACACCAGTCCAACTTTATAGGCTAAAATACTTAAACGGGGTGAACGAAATTGGTAAATTTTTTCAAAGGTGAGCGCAAACATGTTGCGCATGTTATAGGCTTGGTTTCATAGAAAAATAACCTAAAAAATTAGGTTTACTAAAGTATAATCAAAGTCAAAATGTTTAGGTACTTCTAGACTAGACCGCCTAGAGACTCGCAGTTTTTTGCGTATGGTCGGAAATTGGCCTAAACCGACTGAAAAAAACCGAAAAGTTAATTAAAAAGTTTACCCCCCTTCAAAAATTAAAAATGGCGGACGCAACTTTAAAGTTTTTTTGGAGGCTTATTGCGGTTAAACAGTAAGTCGTATCGAAAGGCAGATTGCAACAGCGGCAACAGATTTTAAAAGATCTACAACTTTGGTCGTATGACTTTTTGTCGTACCTCCGTCGGTTCAACCTTAAATAGAGCTGAATTATATATATATATATATATATATTTTTTTTTTTTTTTTTTTTTTTTTACTTTGAGCTCTTATGATGTCCGCAATTGTTGACCAATTTCATTTCTGATTATAGACCTTAAACCTCACAATAATGCTCTATAAATCAAATATTTATTATTTTATTATTTCATTACTTTGTCCTAGAACTAGAGTTATTAAATATTTACTGGTGCATCTGCCGTATTAAGAAAACACTGGAAATAAAATGAATGCACCCAGCAATGGTTGATGTTCGATGACTTCCCAGTCTGATTGGTTTTGACAACGTTTATATTCTCATTTATTTTATCCTCTTCTTTTAGCATTGTTATTATAACTTAGTTTCGATTGGCTATTTTTTTTTAAACATTTTGTTTTATGTTCTTGATGGGAATGAATGAAGTATAATATAGTCATGATTCTATTCGTGGAAGGCATTGACAACAAAACTATTTAAGCATTTCATTTAATTGCAAGGCCAACATGATAATGGGAAACATAGCCACTAATACCTAGCATGAGCCCTGCGATATATAGAGAGTACAAATAGAGTCAATACTCTTAAATTATCTTATTATTGCAATAGTTCCAACCTTCATTAGATCATTAGCTGAATAGAAAATTAAATGAATTAAATTTTACAATAATTGTTGAAATAAAACAGCTGTTGAAGAGACACACTAATACATATACAGTTGTATTATCCGTTAGGCAGACCTGGGCCCTCCACGAGCTTTTATGTCACAGAGTTAGTTAGTTGATTGGTGAAAAATTAACTAATTGCAAAATTAACTACCGACCCGACTGACTTTGCCTCTCCATACCTTGTTCTGTTTTTTGACACACACACACACCCATATATATATATATATATATATATATATATATATATATATATATATATATATATATATATATATATATATATATATATATATATTCTGTCCTTATTACATTAATAGATCTTTGAAAGAAATAGTGTAGTTCACAGCTAATATAAAAGGTTATGTGCCTAGCGCCCAGCACGCTTCCACTGCGTGCTGAATTTTAGGGTTTTATTTTGGTGTATGGATGATATTGCTTTATGAAAACCTTTTATCTAATGGATTGAGCCCTAATCTATTAGAGAACACAGCTAGTGTACTTAACAAAAAAAACTTCAGGTCTGTGTTTAATCTCTAACGGTACACTCACACGAAAATAAAAGGCTGAAACAATTTACAGAAAAACATTTTTAACTAATATGCTTAATTACTTATAATATTTATAATGCGTTATATTTACGCTTTGTCCAAATAGAGTAAGAAGTGCAAAACCTTTATAGACTCTGAACAATTTTTCAATAATAATAAACAATATTATAAAAGCTGTCCGAATTAACACTTTTTGATGACTGTCCGTCTGAACGTCATATTATGAAAAGTGCCTGTCCAATTTGGATGAATTTTGGATAGTATGTCAAACTTAGCTAGATCCCAGATGATTCCAAAATAATTATTACAATGCACACTGATTACTTTTGGGAATGTGCACTATTTTTTAATGAAGATTATATTTCAAAATCTATCCCAATATACCTACTTTATTTTTTACTCATCAGACCATTCGTTCAGTGATAGGGTGATAGGATGCTATACGATTTGAGTGATTTTACCTGGATGACTGGATGTCTATGTCTATGTCACGAATAACTCTTGCAATTTTTGGGCTAGAGAGTTGAAACTTTTAAGAAAACTCAAAAATTTGCAGAAAATCCAAATATTTTCCGATTGCGCTGAAATTTGCACCAATTATACCTTGTTTTTTTTATATATCGACTTTTTTAAAATATCGACTTTTTATCTTTAATAATCGAATGCTAAATAATTTCAGAACTATTTCGCTGTTTGATGTTAAATTCGAACCAATTAGATCAAGATAAATAAGTCCTTCTTATTTCAAAGCCATTTGGAATTATATGTCAAGGAAAAGTGTATGTCACCCTAATTGTGGAACTGACATTACAACATGTTTAATTATTAACAAAATTAAATTTTTATGAAATATATAGTTCGATAGACACTATTGTCTAGAAAATGATCGCTGACCAAAGAACGCTAATGCTTATGGTTAAACTTAAATGTATAGTTCGAAAAAATCTTAAAGCGTATACTCAATAGATTAATTGCTAAAGATTTTTATAGATTATAAAACAGACATAAAAAATCTAAATTAAAATTTGTTTATAATTAATTGAAATTTGAGATTAAATTATTGGTAAACACTTCAATTCCGATTTTAGTTATAATTAGTATATTAGAATAATGTTCCATTTTCTCTAAGAGGCAATTAAAATATAACTTTTGATAAGAGGCAAATTGATAAGACAAATGTAAATAATAAATAATATTTTGAAGGAAACAAAAAATTGAAACTTCAAGTGTGCAATCTACTTGTGATTTTTAAGCCTCAATTACACGGGAACGAGTTTACTAGCTTTGCTGCCAGTAATTACACGCAGCTTGTAAACTCGCCATGGAAGAAGCGAACAAATTCACTACATTTTCAGTCATGTGTTATCATTCTGTTATCAGCTAATAAATATTTACATTTCGTATTTTCTATTAGCAAATTTCAGTGGTCGAGTTTACTAGCTAGCTAGATTACACCCAGTACCATTAATTTTCAAAAAATTACTATAAATAAAAATTAAACAAAAAGTTTAAAAAAATTAATATACAATATACAAAAATAAATTAAAGTATATCAATTTAGCAAAATTTGAGCAGTATTAGCAGTTTAGCAATTTAAGCGCAGACGGTTAAATCTATATGGGACCAACAATGGGCTAATTATGACCTACCATCAAAATTTCATAAATATCGGATGAGGAGTTTTTAAGATATTATGTTGGTTCGCAAAAATTTAGCGACAGACAGACGCGAAACCGAAACTGTTCCTTGATTTCTAAAACGGATTTCTGTCTAGGATTTTTTTAAATTGGAGACAAATATATTTCTCTCTTCAGAACGATCACATAGCTTTTGTTACCTTCAGTAAGCTCGGAAGCAATATATATATAATCATTAATTTTCTTACATTTATGATTTTTGTGTTGATGGTTATTGTAGTTGTGAGTAATAATACAAATTTCCGACATATTGTTCAGAAACTCTTCTTAAAGGTGGATAAATTTTGCGTTTCATATTTATAAAAATTCGGATATCACTGTCAATCATAAAAATGATGCAAGTAATATAAATAAAAAAAATAGTTTAATATTCATAAGATTCAAAGAATAACAAAATAAATTTCATATAATAATAAATCGGCACTTATTTAGATTGTTACTCCCCTTTTAAAATAAACAGAGGGAGTAACAATCTAAAGAAATTGTACGGAATGTTCTTCTTTTGACTGTTACTCCCCTTATAAAGACAGATGTGTGATATTCCTTTCTTTCAAAGTACATTGGACTAAATATCCCATTGTTTTAATATTTATTTAGTCAGTCATTTCTATTCTAAAAAAACATAGGGGAGTAACAATCTAAAGAATTACCTAATAATCCTCATCCTAATTCTTTTAACAAATATAGTAATCACATCAATTCAATTAATTAATAATAAATAATTCAATCAATTCTATAACTGAAACACAAATAAAAGTATTCACTCAACCAATAATAAATAAATAATCAAATTTAGGGAATCATCATACATTGCAAGTATTAATTAAATTAATGATTAATGCGTAAGTTAGTTAAGGCAATCACTCCCAGGTAGCGCTGGCTACACAACAGTAATCCAATTCATCTATTTTATATTATTATTTAAATGATGTACTAAAATAAAAGTTACGGTTAAACTCAATTGTTATTCTTCAATACAATAATAATTACCTGGTTAATATATACAAATTATGAAGTATATTGTTATTTGTGCTTTTAAATGTTTCAGTTTAAGATATGAACGGTTTCATTGAAATATGCCTACATATCTCAGGCATACTAAATAAATGAATAACCATACTAAGACTCTTCTATACTATTGCATATATACACAATATTTTAATTAGTTATTACTTAATAATCAACCAGTCACCAGTCACCATTTCATGGTGTTAATTTAAATGTTTTAATAAATATGTTTTCTTGGTTAAGTTTTAATTTGTAAATATGATACATTTACCAAGTGTTTTTCAAAAATAACTTCCTCTTTTTTTCTGTCCTAGTGCGGTAAAAATGAAGAATTCTTCACCTTAACGCACGATTATCGAGTTTGTTTACATTTAACAAAACTAATTTGCTGTTTGTTTAATTAAAGTAACTGTTTATATTGAGTTTTTAGTGAAAAACAATGATTCATTTATGTCATTATGAAGAAATTGAGGAGAATAATACGCCTCCCGAAATAATTAATTCGGCACAAAATACAACTAATGAATTAATGTCATCTTTATCAAATGAGAAATAGGAACTTACAAACAGGAAGTTGATTAAATAATTTTTTCTGTATTTATTATTGAAATCCAACAATTTTAGATAAACTACGGTACACAACTCGTGCGAAAACTGCATTTTGCTTTGCTCGTATGGTTTTATTACCTTCGCTATCGCTCGGGTGCAAACTCCACACTCGCATGCAAAATGCTACTTTCCGCACTAAACGCGTGATGTACTATTGAATATATCATTCAAAAGGGGTATCTTGGTAGAGAGACACTACAGCGTTTTTAAAATTAATATTTTACTTCCGTTACTATGTATTTAACGAAATTTCATGATATTATAATGAAATTTTTTATATATTTGAAAGATATTGTTCATGTTATTAAACGGATTTTTTTACTCATATTGAATATATTTAAAGAATATATAATGTAATATCTAGTAATAGATAGCTTCTTAAACCAAATTTATTTAGATATCTCAAAGAAAGGAACACACACTTAGATACATCCACGTCTATTATTTATAAACGTCGACGCCGCTTAATGTAATCACGGTTAATGTTGAGATGTAAGTATTTTTTTTTTTTTTTTAAATACCACAAGAAAAATGATTTTATCTACGATTGATACGAAATATAAACATTATATCTTTGTTTAGATGCGTAGAAAGTGATTCTTTACGTACTTGTATTCATTGCGCATGCTCGTCTCATAGTTCTGAATAATTCCTCTTCTTTACCACACTAGTGCGGTAAAGAAGAGGAATTCTTCAGCTTTACGCACGATTAGTGAGTTTGTTTACATTTAACAAAACTAATTTGGTGTTCTTTTATTAAAGTAACTGTTTATATCAAGTTTTTAGTGAAAAACGATGAGTGAATCAAGTGACTTTGACGAAAATGTGGAGAATAATAATCCTCCAGAAATAATTAATTCGGCAAAAAATACAACTAATGAATTAATGCCATCTTTATCAAGAGAGAAATACGAACTTACATACAGCAAGTTTATTTGTTTCTGTATTTATTATTTAAATCTAACAATCGTAGATAAAGTACGGTACGCAACTCGTGCGAAAACGGCATTTTGCATTGCTCGTGTGGTTTTACCACCCTCGCTATCGCTCGGGTGCAAACTCCACACTCGCATGCAAAATGCTACTTTCCGCACTCGACGCGTAATGTACTATTATAAGTAAGTAAACAGTTAATTTTACCAGCTTTATATTATTGTTAAGATGAACTTATGAACTATATATGTTATAGAAGTATCATAGTTGTACTAAAGCTTAATTAAACTGTACTAATGGGAATGTTAATTGATAAACAATGTTTGTTTTGCTATAGCAAATAAAGACTGAAGATGGCCTTAGTAAGGGTCGAAACGTTTCTGAACAATTGTCGTAGATTGTATAATTACTGACACACATTGTTTTTATACTTTTAACTAATACACAACAATTGTATATTTAATATTTTAAAATATACGACTTTTTTTCACCACCAACCTTGTTTACCGTCATCCTAAGTTATTATACAATTATGTTTATATTAAACTTTTCCATGAATGTAAGAAACGTCAAAAATGTGACTGGTTTATCCGAGCGTTGTAGAAACAAATGAAATATTATACCTGCAGATTACCTGAAGGTAATCAACTTTATTTGTATATTTATTAATGTTTTGATTGCTTGTGTAAACATGATTGTAAAAATCTTACAACCATCTACTTAATAAATGAATTTCATTCATATTTTTAATAAGAAATAAAGACTTTTAAACTACATTCTGGTTGTAATGTGCTACAATATATATTCATATTATACATGTAAACTGTCTATGAGGATTACTTATGGACGAATTTATTATGTAATAATTACAAGATAAAAATAACTTTTTATAAAGGTGCTACATTTTTAAATTTTCTGTCATAAATCATAAATTTGAAACCCATAAAAAATGAAGATAGTTAAATATGGGATACGTCAAAACAAATAAAATAACTTGAGGATTTTTTCCGAACTAACTTTCCATACAGCAAAATTAGCTGAAAATAAATTTAATTCAGCTGAAAGATGGCTAAAAGTATTAAAATAATGCATTGTCATCGTGTTCTGAGCTATTCTAAAAGTTTCAAATGTCTAGCTGCTCGGGAAGTTAGTTAAAAATCGATTGGAAGATTTGTACTGGAGTAACAAACAAACAAACAAACAAGAAACCAAGCTAATAAAAACGTAGTAAAAATAAACGTACAGACGAATTTATTTTTTAAGCGTGTTTTTACACTCTCTGTTAATGTACTTTTTTAATATATTATTAATCCCTAAATTATAAAAATTTACAAAATATATTATAAATATATTATTAATCCCTAAATTATAAAAATTTACAATTTTTTTACATTTAAAAAAATTAATATGGATATTTGTCAAAGTACTTTACTTTCGACTGCAGTTTCTATAATATTTGTATTTAATACATACATTCCGATATTATTATACATACTTGAATAAAATTTTAATATTAATACATATATCAATTTTTCTTTCTAGAAATTAGATTATGTAAATAAAGCTTAAAAATAAACATTTTCAACTTAATTTTCATGGTTTTAAAAATAAATTTGAATAAAATTTAACTAAATTTACATTCTTTTTTTTGAACTTTATTTGGCTTTTTTTTTCATCATAATATCAGGTACTTTTTCTGTGAATTTGAACACTCGTTAATACCAAGATTTGATACTTTTTAAAATTTATACACATACCAATTAAAATACTATATACATCTATAAAGTTAATTAAATGTATGTTATTGTTTAGAAATTTATTTTATAGAATATATAAAATTGTTATATACAAACAATTATAGTAATTTTAAAAGTATTAATTTATTTCAAAATATTAACATACCATTATAACGGCTGAGTAGTTTCTAGCGATAGTTAAAAATCAAACAAATTTGAGTAAGCGAACACGACTTTTTTTTTATATTTATATAAACGTTCGATCGGGAATAATGATAATGAAAGAACAGCCTTTTAAAATGATGTAGCACGGCGGAACGCTCGTACAAGACTACCTGTAACGGGTAGACTGAAGGGGAGGTTATATCACCATTTGATTCCTTTACTGCGCATGCCTACAACTTGGATTTTTTTATCCTTTTTTTTTTTTTTTTTTTTATAAAAACCCCGCCAAAAAAAACCTTTTACGTTAAGCGGGGGTGTGTAGTACGCTAACTGATAAGAGTGAGTCACAAGTGAAAAGAGTGATAAGAGATTACATTTTTTTTTGTGTCCCTTATTTTTTACTCTAATCTGGTATTTTCTATTTCCTTTTATTTTCTCTCCAGCCTTTTCTTTTTTTTTTTTTAAACTCCCTCCGGCCATATACTTTGTCCGGTGAAAAGTGGAGAATGAAAAATGCAGTGTAAAAGGAATAATAATAATAATAATGATAATAAAAAAAAAAAAAAAAAAAAAAAAAAATAGGAAACTCAAAAAGAAAAGCTTTTTTATCAATTTGACATTTTATTCTCCCTTGGTGTCCTTCTTTGTCGATCTTTTTTTTTGTTGTATTTTCTCACTTTAGCTTTTTTCCACGTTAATTTATTCTATATAGTGTATTATTTTTTTCCTAGAGTGTTAAAATTTCACTTCTTTTTATGTCATCCTACTCACAAAAATATTTTATTTTAGTTTCCGATATGTATATATATATGTATATATACACACACACATATAAATATATATATATATATATATATATATATATATATATATATATATATATATATATATATATATATATATATATATATATATCAGCAATTTAACACATAGGAACAGTTCCTATGTGTCACGCTTGCGTGGCACATCCCTTGGTGTATCTCACAAATTGTGTTTATATATATATATATATATATATATATATATATATATATATATATATATATATATATATATATATATATATATATATATATATATATATATATATATATATATATATATATATATATATATATAATATGTGTGTGTGTGCCTTTAATTACTCCTAGGCACTATTACATTTCAGATATCAGAATATCAGGGAACATTTTTGGTCTTGTTTGTCTGTCTCATTTTGGTGGTTGGTCGCAGCTAGCCCACTGTTGGTTTCATATCAAAACTTTGTGCGTGAATTCATAATATTGTTTAAAAATAAGTTTGACCCCAGTGGATATCGAATCAACAACTTTGTTTTATAAACACCTTATATTTTTAAAAGTACTCATTCGATTTTGAAGAAGTAAATATGAATGGTTTGTAGAAAGTAGCCCATTTTTGGTTTCTTAATTTAGAAAATCTTATTCGGTGTCTTTTTATCACTTTGCGGAAAATAAGGACATCTTATTCTTTTGTCTTGAAATAATTAGACAAAAGAAAAATGTTTATTCAGAGAAACATCGGGTACTCCCCGTTAGTATTTACCTTAAAGCAATGTACCAATGAGCCTCCAATTATGGGTATCAATTTAATTCTGGGTATCAATCATCCTCTAATTCTGGGTATCAATCATCCTTTAATTCTGGGTACCAATCAGCCTCTAATTCTGGGTATCAATCATCCTCTAATTCAGGGTACCGATTAGCCTCTAATTCTGGGTACCAATCATCCTCTAATTCTGGGTATCAATCAGCCTTTTTCAATGCGAAAAATTTAATATATAGTTTTTCCATCTACAAGATCTTGCTAATATTCTTGTTAGCCCAGTAAAATTTGATTTTCGATTGAAATGTTTTGGGAACAAAGTTAGTTCTCCTAGTTCCCTTCTTATTGTAATCCAAGTAGACTGCCAATTAGCTTGGCATTTACCTTCTTCAACAAAAATAAATATGGTGGATAATCGGTGGGACAGTCCACAACTATCCACCAATTCTTAGTTCGTTAGACCTTGAGAAATTGACGCGTTTGAAGGATTGTACGATTTCGCCTGCTGAAAGGCTACCATTGAAATTCATAGACGACCATTTAGAGCCTAACCCGCGTAATCCCTGAAAATTTTAACAAAATCGGATGAAAATTGTGGAATTTATGAGAGCTAAAGATTCGTGGACGCACAGAAACGAAACTAAATTGGTTCAGGAGTGAAAATTGTGTTCTTGGAGGGAAAAATAATTTTAACTTCCAAAACTTAATACAATGCTTCCTACCTTGGTAGACTTCAAAGCAAAATGTTTGACCTATATTCAAATCATTTATACAGAATCATATAAATCACGGCGTAAGTTATAAATGTAGTTTTAAAATTTATTTTTCGCTATATTAAAAATTAATTAATAAAATGTCCTGATTTATAAAAAAAAAGTGGGTTTTCTTCCATTTTTTTCTTACTACTTCTGGTGACATCCTTCAAGTCTTTTCCTTTTAGTTTGCATTGTATGAATAGTTTTTAAACATAATTAATCCGCCTTTATCCTAATAAACTTTGCGGAATTCTTCTCTCAATGATTGATCATGAATGTGGCTAAAAAAATAATATTAAAAAATGATCAGCTCAGTCTAGCTATCAAAATAATCTATAGACTAAATTAAAAACTTGTGAATTGTGTTCCCGTCAATTGAGACAATCTATTTCAAATATGTTGTCAATATTTTGATTTGCTTCCGAGCTTACCGAAGGTAATGGTATCTATGTGATGGTATCTGAAGAACGAAAATATTTTATGTCTCCGATTTAAAAAAAAATCCAAGACAGAAATCCCTTTCAAACATCAGAGAAAATTTTTGGTTCCGGTCTGTCCCTCAATTTTCGCGAACCAACACATCTTAGAAACTACACGTCCGATTTTAATGAAATTTGTATGGTAGGTCATAATTAGCTCATTGTTAGTCCCCATATAAGTTCGCTCATTTGTTTTTCTTCCACATGCGCACAAACATACATTTATTTTTACCTATAGCTTTAAAAGTACTCATGATTTGTATGATTTATTTATTTAGATTGATTACCTGGCTATTTATTAGGCATTTCCAGCTAGTGTATTATGGTTATATACTATATAATATTTTAACAATGTACAACTGTTTGTATATATTGAAAACTAGCCAAATTTATTTTGAAGTAGGTACCTAAAATATCAAAACATTGTTTCACAAAAAAACTATTTTGATAAAGGAATATCGAATACCTTTATCAACTTTGTTAGAAGGATTGCGGGTTTGGTTACATTGAAAAGGAACAAGATAGCTAAAGGGCTAAGAGCATGCCTCTATGTGGGTTTTCTAAGCCCTCTTTTACGACCTTAGACTAGTTGAAGGGCATAAAAGACGTAACACTTACTTCTCCTTGATGTTTTATCTCACGAAATCGTTTTGAATGCTTTTTAAAGTAGTTTAGATTGAATCTTGTGAAGTAGTAAAGTATAAAGATAAACCTTGTTGCTTTTTAGACGGAGAAGGTCATTGTGAAATTTTTGATCATACCTATCACAATATTTTTTTATTAGTGTACGTTTATTGAAACACAAATCAAAAATACAATATTTAGACAACGTACAAAATAGTCTTGGCCATTGACCTTCAAGTAAGTTTCTTCCTTAATACAAAAAGAAAAAAAATCGGTCCGAGACCTCTCAGACAAACATTCTCATAATATACGAGTTAGCTCAGTGTTTTCCATTCATTAGTTTTCGTAGGTACATTTAATTATTATTGAACATTTTATCAAAATTTATCATAAAAATAACTTCTCCTTGGCGGGGAATTGAACCCGGCCTCTCTCTGATATTCCCTCTGAGGCAAAGAGGTAAGATACTGTTTATATGTACTTAATAGCATCATAATAGCTTTATCAAAGTAAAACTGAGTTCCAACTGCAAATGGTTATTGTTATTACTATCACTGCCCAGCGTAAGCAAAATCTAAGCTAATAGCTAATATCTACCACAATATTGGTGACCCACATGAGATTGAAAGCTGGCATTCAAGCTTTTATGAAGGCTGTGCGTTTACTTAAGTAGTTAACTTAAGTAGCAGTTACTGAGAGATACAGTTTTTCTAAAGCAGGAACAGTTGTTGTAGGAAGACAGTTATTGTAGAGAAACAGTTATTGTAAGAAGACAGTCTTATCTTCAGGAGAGCCAGTCTAAACTTAAGTAGAGCCAGTTAAAATCAAGTCAAAATCGGTCCTATAGTTTAGGCTTCACTGATATTCCCTCTGAGGCAAAGAGGTAAGATACTGTTTATATGTACTTAATAGCACCATAATCGCTTTAACAAAGTAAAACCGAGTTCCAACTGCAAATGGTTATTACTATCAAAATAAGCAAAATCTAAGCTAATAGCTAATATCTACCACAATATTGGTGACCCACATGAGATTAAAAGCTGGCAATCAAGCTTTTATGAAGGATGTGTTTACTTAAGTAGTTAACTTAAGTAGCAGTTACTGAGAGATACAGTTTTTCTAAAGCAGGAACAGTTGTTGTAGGAAGACAGTTATTGTAGAGAAACAGTTATTGTAAGAAGACAGTCTTATCTTCAGGAGAGCCAGTCTAAACTTAAGTAGAGCCAGTTACTGTAGAGAGCCAGTCTAAACTTAAGTAGAGCCAGTTACTGTTGAGAGCCAGTCTAACTTAAGTATAGAGCCAGTTAATGTAGAGAGCCAGTCTAAACTTAAGTAGGGCCAGTTACTGTAGAGAGCCAGTCTAAACTTAAGTAGAGCCAGTTACTGTAGAGAGACTTTTTTAACTTAAATAGAAACAGTTGTGTTAAGAACCCCTTACCCGATCAAACATTTTGCGCAAACCTGATGTCGGGCAAATTTAGGCCATACACGTCAACATATTTGCGCAAACATCAAACAGCCCCATACACGGTCAAAATGTTTGCGCAAACATGATGTTTTCGTAAACATTTGGACCGTGTATGGGGGCCTTAAAGAAGCAGTCTTTACTTAAGTAAAGAAGCAGTCTTTACTTAAGTAAAGAAGCAGTCTTTACTTAAGTAAAGAAGCAGTCTTTACTTAAGTAAAGAAGCAGTCTTCACTTAAGTAGAGATAATTGCTGTAGAGAGACAGTCTCTACCTAAGGGGAGACAATTACTGTAAACAGATACTGTAGAGAGACTTCCTAACTTATGTAGAGACTGTTGTTGTAGAGAAACAGTCTTTACTTAAAAAAAGAAGTAGTCTTTACTTAAGTAGAGATACTTGTTTTAGAGTCTCCGTCTCTACTTAAGGGAAAACGGTTATTGTTGAGTGTTGAGAGACATTATAACTTCAGTAGAACCAGTTACTGTAGAGATAGTCTTAACGAAAATAGAGACAGTCTTTACTTATGTAGAGACTGTTCTTGAAGAGAGAGAGTCTTTAATTAAATAGAGATATTTTCCTTAGAGAGACAGTCTTTACTTAAGTAAAGAGACTGTAACTATAGTGAGGCAGCTCTTTATTTTAGCCAAATCTTATGATTAAATCTCTTTTATTTTCGTTTCATCATTTTTTTTTGTATTTAACAATATTATTCATCCCTTCTTTTTGCAAATCGTCAATTTTCATCTAACACTAACAACTTATTTCATTGTGGCAGACCAAAATTACCCAGACTAGAATATGTTTCCGACCTTCATCAAATAATAAGAGTAATTAATTAATTACCGTGAGCTTTGTATACTTTTTCAATAAAGTGCGAACTATAATTACTTCGGTTTTGTTGGTTATATTATAAACTGAGAGTTGTACATTTGATATTAAGGCTTATAATTAAAACTTTAAGGGTAACAAGTTAGTAGTTCTTTATAAGGTTAAAAGTTTGGTCCGAAGTTTAAGGGTCGAAGAGTGCCTCCAAACTACGACTAAACAGATTACTGGTTACACAGTTTGAGCTGCCAGTTTAAACTTTTTAAGCACTTAACAGACTTACTCCTAAATTCGTTATTCCTAATTTAAAGAGTAAAATATTAAAGGATATAATTTAAATGGTATTTCAAGTTTATTATAGAGATTGCAAGTTCTCTGTTTAGAAACAAAAGAGCTTAGGCTAATGGTGAATATAAAATTAATCTTCAATTCAAGATAAAAAAAACTATACTGTAGGAAATAATTGTTTGCCGTGGTAGGCTGTGAAATAGTAGTTTTAGCGCTTTAGAGCCTAAAAAACATAGCTAAAATCCATTTTTAGGGTTTCGTTGGTAAAACCAAAAAAAGAAACCCTTATAGTTTCATTCATGTGTTTGTCTGTCTGTCTGTGTGTCTGTCACTCTGTATGGTTCCAAAACTTTTGAATAAAAAGAGATAAAAACATGAAACTTTCCAATATTAAAGATCGTTTTGACGCGCACACAGGAAGAATATAGCGAACTCAAAAAAAATCAGCTGTTCAAATCCAAAATACGGGTAACACACAAAAAAAACTTAAGGGTTAAAATTTTTTTTTTCGACACCGTGAGGGGTATCATATGAAAGGATACGTCGAGCTGATTACAAAAATATATAATTCTTTGTTGATAACTTTGATAGGGCTAGTGTAGACGAGTTTGAAGTGGGTGGGAAAAGTGTCCCCCCCTTCTATCTCGCTTATGTGATGTGCAATAAATCTGGAAAAATTCCTGAACATTCTTCGACAAAAAGTAATGATACCACTTTTTGGAAATTTCGAAAAAAATATTATTTTATTTTTTATTGACAAAATACGATTTTTTATAACTATGGTCTTTAAGATGTATTTATATGTTTGTAGTCCAGTTCAGTGGCAAAAAAATACTTTATCAGAAGTTTGTTTATGTGTTTTGAGAATAGCAGACCCATAGGATAGTTCAAAGTAAGGTTTTTAGCATTTTAAAAAACACCATCAATAGGGTACTAACTAAACAATACAGTGTAGCCTACGGACCCTTGCTGTGTGCTGACTAGCACACACTTATTACTGTTTATTTTAAAATGCCTCTTACCAAGCTATGTCCCGCAGACGAACTTAACCGACCATATATTCTTAAATGGCACCAAAAGTTTTTAATTATACACAAAATTCTAGCTTGATGTTAGTCAGACACATTTTTGCACGCTATCTCCTTGACTATAATAAACACAGTGTTGTTTATAATTTTGTTTTGAGTTTTAGTCCCTCCAGTGGTACCATTTGCTTATTATTATCAGTCGGTTATTGTTATCACTTTGTCTGGGTCCCAAAGTTATCGATAAAGTTAATAGGCGTCGACGTACAACTTGTAATGTCAGAGCAAGGAAGGGGTAGAGGGTGCAATGCGTTTTAAAAAGTGGCTCATTTTGCTCCCCCCCATATACTAACGCTTCTAGCGAGCTCAATTTGAACTAAAGTGATCACGTGGTCACTGGTCCTTGTCTTATTGGTCTATTCCTTGTATTTCTGTCCCCACAGACGGTTGTCAACAAACCCTTATCAGTAGCAGTTATTTGATACCCCACTCAAAGAAGATTGCTATTGGTTATCTAGGATCTGTAACACGTTTATTAATAGCGTTAGTGCCTTTAGACAATTAATAAGGTTAACAACAAACATTAAAGTACAAATTTATGAAGAAAACTGTATTAAAAATAAAAATATTAAATGTAGAAAATATCACTTATTCTTATCAGCTGATATCAGATATATTTCGAGTTTTTATCGAGATATCGATATTGTTTCACCAAACTGCCGCTTGAAAGTGTTAGTATATGAGGGGAGCATAATGAACCACTTTTTGAGACCCAGATTCTATAGTATTTAGTATTGTTCCCTTTACCCCTTCCTTGCTCTGAGCTTGTAATTATATAAATTAGAGTTTTCACCCAGGAAACCTGAACATCATATTTTGCGACTAATAAGTACAAAAATTGTTTCTGCGTTAATTTTACTTTATTGATCGCAAATTATTATCAATATTCTAGAAGGAAGATCTAAATTTGTATAATATCATAAATATTTCATCCTGAAAATTTTAAATTTTATTTACTGAATATCCGCCTCTTTGAATAGAAAAATCTCCTAGACTTAAAGCTGCAACATACAGAGCATTCTAATTCCAACATGATAATAATTAGTAGCGACGTGCAAGTGATGGTTAATATTCTCTTATCAATCCATCTCTGATGAAATCTGAATTCAATGGACATCACAATAATTTTATTACATCTTTATTTACTTGCGAGCGTGTAAAAATTCAATGATTAAGTGTCACCCTTACTTACTTTTGTATTCATTTCACGAATGTAACCTACAGCGACGTTCTATCGTTTTATTTTAGTCATTTTTAAACCAATCATAATCAGTATTAGGCTGTACATATTATATGATAGGAAATCGAGGCCTTTGATAGGGTATTCTCATTCTTCATTCTATGATGAATTATTTATCCTTTATTTATTTATTTGTGTATTATCAAAGAAATCTTAACCTGTTTAAACTTATCAAGTATGACTTCATTCAATATATATAAAATAAAATTATCGGCACTAAGATTTTTTTTAAATCCATAGTTAAAATTTTGTTTGTCAGTGAGTGACTACAAATTTGATTAAGGACATCATGTATTAAATTGACAGCATAGTATTACCCTAGACTAGCTCGCAATTTATTAATAAAGAATATAAATGTAGTTCGATGCTAACTCTAAGTGCCTGTCGTTCTTAAGCTGCGCCTGAGGAAGCATCTAAGCTTTTGTCCGGCCCGTGACCCTGGGGCAATTTTTTTTTTTTTTCCAAATACAAAAAATATCTCTTTTGTTGAGATTATACTACTAAATTATAATAACCTGAAACAACAAAGGATTTTTAATAGCAGGGATCGTATTAAATAAGTGCAGTGCAGAGACGCTGTGCCGAAACTCGCCCGGGGTGAGTGAGAAAGGGAATGTTTTGTTGATTTAATTATTCGTGTAAACCTAAGTACCTATTTATTTTTTGAGAGTATTATAACATCATGTGACATGCTAATCCAGAAATTGTTAATAAAAAATATTACTTAAAATTATAAGTTTCCTCACGAAACCCACCTGATTGCAGTGTGGGTTTATGTCCAAAACTGCTTAAAATGCTGCTGTTTTTGAACGTTTATGTTTAAAATTTTCCCCGGACCCCCCTTCTTTAGGGGGAGAGGGGGTGGGGTGGGGGGGGGGGGGGGGGGGGGGGTTGAGAAGGGGATAGGTTATAGTTCCGGCACCTCAATTTCTAGAAATCGAGCTCTGTATATATATATATATATATATATATATATATATATATATATATATATATATATATATATATATATATATATATATATATATATATATATATATATATATATATATATATATATATATATATATATATGTGTGTGTGTGTGTGTGTATGTATCTGTAACATAAGTAGGCAATGAATACTAATTTAACGAGCATAAATTAACATTTTACTAAATTTTATAAAATATATATCTTCACAAAACAAAACCATCTGCTTGTATCAGGTTGAAATTTTACATGCAATCAATTGTACTTTTGGAATTCTATATATTTGTATGAAGTTTCATTAAAATCGTAACGTTAGAATGTAAGATATCGGTAAAAACGTTGTTTTCTATATTATAAACGTCCGCTTTAATGCTTTCAGCGATCCTTTACACTTCATAGAGGTGTTGGTGTTGGTTTTACTAAAGAAATTTATTTAAATAAGTTGTTTGTCTCAATGAATAGATGAAGTTAGAATTTTTTCCCGTCCTAATATTACAATTTTATATTTGAATTGAAGTTTTTCTTTTGTGGACTTGAGGTTTCTTATATTTGAAGCTTAGGTTTACGCAAACGTTGTGTGTGAACGCTAGGGCGGGTAACGTTGTCCAACGAACTAGACCTGAACATTGGTAAAATGAACATGCGCACCAAATTGCAACTAAATCGGTCGATTTTGTGACGGTCGATTTTCGGATTCACTCTCGGGCTCCAGACGCGTTACATTTCGTAAAGAAATGTAACGAGCCATAAGCAACTTCGTTCCAAAAAAAGTTTTAGATTTACCAACTTTTTTCGTAAAATATAATTCTTTTTTGAAGGTTATAGGACAAACTATGGTAATTCTTCACTATTGTTTAAAGTAAATGGATAAATCAAATAAACCAATAATGGTTATAACCAAGGGATTGCTTATGTAATGATAACTTTAACCAGAATGTGTAAAAACCCAAAAAGCAGGTAGTCAGGTTAGTTATATATGGAAGACATAATACAAACTTAATAATAAATAATAATGAATTTATGTGGAGAGCCCTCCATGTAAATTCAAACTTTTCTTGGCAAAATCTGCCCCTCTAAAACTCTGACAAATATAATTATTCCTCAAAATCGTCTTGAACGATTTTGATTAAAAAAGTGTAAATTTGGATAAACTGTCCCTGTCCAATTATAAATTAAATTTAACCACGAAAACTAATAACTTAAGAAAATGGAAAACATTAGACCAATAAATTATGTAACTCAAATAATAAAAAGTTTAGTTCAAGCTATCTTGTTTTTTTTTTTTTAATAAAATTTATTACAACTCAATCTCATGTCCTGCATTAATAAAAAATCGGTCCGAGACAACTCAGACAAACTTTCTCATATACAAATTCATAATTACTTGGCCCAATGTTTTCCATTCATTAGTTTTCGTTGATACATTTAATTATAATTGAACATTTTATCAAAATATATAATAAAAATAGCTTCTCCACGGTGGGGAATCGAACCCGGCCTCTCTCCCTCCGCGTTTAAAGTTATTTTCTCAGGAACTAGATTTTTCCCGGGAAAACGGCTTATATCGTTAGATTCGTATTAAAATGGACTACATTTAAGAATTTTTTTTATCAAAATCGTCGGAACCGTTTTCGAGAAATAATTTTTTTTTCACGTTTTTTCAGAGTTTTTGGGGGGGTAGCGCCCCCAAATTTGGTGCTAAAATTCATTTCTCGATTTCGCCTCCGGGTATGATTTTTCTGAACATTTATGCCAAATTTCAGCCAAATCGGCCCAGTAGTTTAGGCTCCATGCGTCTGCACAGACGACAGACAGACAACAGACAGACATTTTTTAAAAACCACTTTTTTGGACTCAGGGGACCTCAAAACGTGTAAATCCATAAAAATCTCAAAATCGAATTTTCACGCCATCACAATACTTTCTCTTTATATTATAAAGTAAAAACATCATTATTATTCTTATTAGTTTGAATCAAACTATATCATATATATTTATCGTTAATTGACAATAATATTATTTGAAATTGAATCAGCTACTTAAATAAGATCTCCAAAGAATAGGGAAATAATAAAATATACACTCGTAAAAAGTATCAAATACAAATATATTTATAAGAATAATTTTTGTTTAACATTAATTATTAATACATACTAAATAGAAGAGAATAAGCACGTACTTTAAAATACAATTTTATAATACTTAAAACAAATTTCTATTATAACAATATCACAGATAAGACAATTCATTTAACGGATTTAGTGACAAAAACCAACTAGTAGTATGTTCATTAAGATAACTATAGTTTACTATAGTTACTACTATAGATAACTGTAGTTACTACTATAGATAACTATAGTTACTACTATAGATAACTATAGTTTCTACTATAGATAACTATAGTTTCTACTATAGATAACTATAGTTACTACTATAGATAACTATAGTTACTACTATAGATAACTATAGTTACTACTATAGATAACTATAGTTACTACTATAGATAACTATAGTTACTACTATAGATAACTATAGTTACTACTATAGATAACTATAGTTACTACTATAGATAACTATAGTTACTACTATAGATAACTATAGTTACTACTATAGATAACTATAGTTACTACTATAGATAACTATAGTTAAGAACTTAAGAATCTCTACTTAAGCACTATCTTTACTTAAGCATCCCCCTACCCATATATCCCTCTGTCCTAATAGTTATTTAGACAAAGGAACATACTCAGAGTAGTATAATATTCCTTAGTCTAAATTACTCTTAAGACAAAGGGATATTTAGTCCAGTGTACCTTGGGACAAAGGAATGTCAAACTTGTGTGTATATAAATGTAATAATATCCCTTAGTCTAATTAACTATTAAGACAAAGAAATATTAAATATACACTAAGAAAACTGTATCACTCACTGTCCTATAGTTTTCTGTATAAGGTTTAGTCTTACACATGATAAGACTTAATATTAAAATAGCGTAATAAAACTGCCCCAGGAGTCTCAATGTCTTGGGAGACAAACGCACAAACCTTTGAGACTTTTGTAGGACAGACTATTGTTTTAATCCCGGAGGGTTAACCAGGGGGATTGCTAAAGTAAAGAAGTGCCACGAATTTTACACAATTATACCTATTTTAACTATGTTTACCATTAGTTAATACATTTATAGCACATATCTGCTGTAAAAATAACAGCAGATATCTAAATTGACAACTTTGCCAATCTTTGGCAAAGTAAAACACCCTTTCAGTATTTTAATCAGCTATAGATTGACAATTTGTGGTTTTTAGGGTACTTACAATAACACTTTATGATAATAAGATAATAAGACTGATATTTCTTAAAATTATGTTGTAAGCCCTTGGATTAATGATCATGATCAGTTGTTTTAATTTATGTAAAAAATCAAAACAATTTTGACAGATTTAAAAAAGAGGGGGAAAATTAAATTAATTTTACGATAATAGGTTGTAAAAGCATAAAATCATTAAAGTATACGAAGTAGGACTTGAGAAAGCTATGTGCCACCCTAATTGGCAGACTCTTTACTGGTTATAAAAAACTTTACTAAACATATATACACTTTTTCAACTATATACGTTTTATGTAATTTTTCAAGATAATGTTATGTAATTGTACAATGTCTTTGTTATATACGTAATATATCTTTTACTAGCCAAAATAATTAGCAATTATATAGAAAACATTTTCTTTTATGCCTCAAAAGTAGGTGAAATATAGCATTAAGAAATGTTATTATAAGTATCCTATATAGAAATTGAAGTGTAAATCTATCGCTAATAATTATTGGTATGTTACCAATGTTTAATACCAACACATTATGTTTAAGACGACCATAATGAATTAATAATTATTCTCGATTTGCAGTCTTATATCAGTAAAAAGAAGTGCAGAATCTTTTCCCCAAAAATATTTGTATAGTCTCAAATCACTTTCGACCTATCAAAAGGATAAGTTTACAAATATTATCATCATTGCCGAAGCTTTGGCAGTAAAAAAACATGGAGAGAGATAAATTCAAGTAAACAGCAGGTGGAGACGCCATTTCCAGAACAAACCACTTTAATTAGAGGTGGTTAGAGTAGGTGATATATTAAGATTTCTAATACTGCTTTGGCACTGATGACAATTATATAATTTTACTGATTATAATTTGTACTGATTGATATAAGAAGATATGTTAGGGTGATATTAAGTGGTTAGTTGGGATGATGAAGTCAGATTCTTGTGTGATCACTCAAATTTCGAGAATATATACACAGCGTCTCAGCTCACTTTTTGGCACTGATGATGGACTCAAAATAGCTCTTTTAGTTTTAACATGTGTTTAAGGAGTGGCTTTATTAATAAATATATACTAACGTAAACTAACTCTCTTTCACTAGTTTATAATTGTTTACCTAATATTATTCTAATCTTAAAATAAAAATAAAATAATGATAAAATAACCTAAAACAGTTGTAAAATTATAATATTTATATAGATTTAAAACGGAATTTAGAAACATAAATTAATTTTAATGTTCCTCATTCTATAAGATAATAATTTGCAGTTCAGTCTCGAACTCAAATTGTTTTAGTATTGAACACTCTAATACATCAATTGAACTTACAACCGACTGTTATTAAGAATGTCTTCAATAATTTTAAGTTTTTTCTTTTTGAGCAAATGGCTTGAAGAATGCAAATAAACAATAAATAAAACTTTAAAGTTATAATTATAACGAGAGGTTAATAGCAAATAACACAACAAAATCAGACTAAAAGCTTTACTTAGAGAAAAAACTCTACATAGTAGAGATTTTACTCTTACAATGTTAACATTCAACTCTGAAAATAATATAAAATGTCAAAAGACGATTGTGCATTTTAATCTAAATTTGTGGTGACAATATTGTTGTGTTTCTATTTTCCTCTCTAGTCATAATTATGAAGAGGTACCACAAATAATCTCAGAGAAAACAACCAAGCATTTTTTAATGCTATTATTAAAAACAATAAATTGTTTTTTTTTCTTACAGAAAATTCAATTTCAGAGGAAGTAATATGAATTTTTTAATTTTTTAAATTTAACATTATGTCTAAGTCAAACCAAAAAAACAAAATAATATACCAGAGACTAATAATTTACGTCCTAAAGACAAATATAGCTATTTAAGGCACTTCAAAGTAGGATAGGTATTAATTTGACTTTCAGCACGATGTTTTGTGCTTCTTGAAAATTTTTAAAAAGGGCCAATTTGTCTGATTGTTTGAACAAGACACCTCTTAATGTAGTTGAAATATTGGAAAAACCCTTATTAAAGGGAAAAATAGTGCTACCAACTTTAAAAAATTAGATATTAAAGGAATGTTGACATTTTTATTTGATATCCATTTTCCTCTGCTAATTTGTCACTGTAGCGATTTAATTGTCACTTTTCAGTAGCAACACATATACTTCCTGTAAGTGTGGATGTAGGGTCGCTATTCGATAAATTGACTACTCTTAACATAGTATGTTTTGCATTTCTTGTTTTAGATTTGTTAGCTAATGCAGTTAATCCAGGGATTAAACAGACCAGTCCGAGTAAGCAGATGCCTGCTATTATAGATGTTCTAATAACTCTGTTGATCCAAACTTTCTGATCAAGTTCATCATGCCAGCAACTGTAGACGTTATTCCAAAATGCCGGATTCGCTTCAGATTCTCCCGGCTTGTTTCGTGGTTCTATCTTCATTTTGTTATATCTGCAAATATAACAGGTATTCAATATAAATTTATAATTGCATTGATGGTGTTTGGGACTTAATGATGTATCTATTACTCGATTTAGAATAACCTTTTTATGGAGAGCAATAATAGTTAGCACACCTTAGGAAATCTTGGGCCTACTGTTCAGTAGATCTTCAACGAAGCGAGCCACAGGTGGTTTGAAAAAACATTAATATTGTTTTTAATAGCAATCCATGGAATTCCGTAGATATGTTCTAGATAGCAATATACATTTTTAACAGACTCCTACTTAAGTCAAGTAGAACGTACAGCTCATTATTACCAAAATGTTCAACATTACATATATGTTTCAAAAACATTGAAAATTATATACTTTGAGGCGTGCGTTGTCATGGACAGAAAACCAAGATCCTTATAGAAATATGCAGGTTTTCGAAGTGAAACTTCTATAGCCGCGATAGAATAAATTTGCTTGGATAAAACTGACATCGGGAAACGAAGTTCGCGTTTCGAGACTCGTCCAAGTGAAACATTTTTGTTGTGAAATTAATGAAATTGCAAGTTTTTGTTTTAAGACTCGCCTGTGATAGATATTTTAATCGTCTGCCAACTTAGGCCGGCAATTGATTACCTGTTAAAAATCTTCCCTCTGGACGAGTCTTGAACCCCCGACCCCTGGATTTTGAGTATCACGTGCTACCCACTATACCACAAGAGTAGTTGATTTATACTATACACAGAATTGGTATATAAAGGTATTATTATGTACATTTTACCAATTAATATATATTATATTACGTTGTTTTCATGTTTTTCTTCATTATTCGCTAACATTTTATTAATTGAAATTAAGTTTCTTTGAGAAGTTATCTGACTGTGGTGGCATTGTAAACTCTAGTTTATAAATATGTATGTTGCGTATTTAATAAATGATTTACATAATATGCATTACTTAAATAAGGGTTATTGTGCTATTTCATACACATATTTCATATGTTTATTCTGTTTCTAGAAGTTAAGTTTCACTTCTAATGCGTGAGAGTCTCACACATATTTACTAACAATAATAACAATTAAGAACGAAATTTATAATTTAGATATCTAGGAGCGGCTATAAAAGTCATCTTAAAAGAATATAAATTGTCTCTCCACGTAAATTGAAACATTGGCTAACAATTTATAACTTTTTGTTCTTTACGTTTCTTCTGGTTTTATTTGTTTTTACTTAGTTCATTATTTCTTGTTTGTTCTTAGGCACTGATGATGGCCTTATGAAGGCTGAAAGCTGCTTTGTTTAATAAACCAGTTTCACTTTACCTGGAGAGATAATTTATGTCATTCCTGAAACTTATAATCTCTATAAAAGAAAAATTATTAATTATAAAATAACATACCTTTCAAGAAGCTCTAGCATGTCGGCTGCTATTTCCGGATATTCCTTTGCTATGTTGTACTCTTCACAGGGATCCCAGTCTAAGTCAAACAGACATGGTTTTACCAAAGGATTGCACTCCTCCCACCGAGTCCAAGGAAGGCTATTCATCTTTGATAAACAAACAATTTCTGATATTTTCCTTAGATTTAGCACCTTTTCAACTGTTAACGGTGGCGACATCATGTCCTCTGTTAAACATAGAAAGTGTTAATTTAGAAAGTGAATGGAGGATCGTTTAACTTAAAAAAAAGTGTAAGAGGATACTGTAATAACCAAATTAAAATTTTACTTTATTAATTATCATTTATCCATTTTATTTAGAACGAGCAATTAAGCTCCAGCCTATTCTATGTAACAAGCCCTTAGACCCGTTGCAAGGGACTTAATTTTATGTTTGGGAAAAAAGTAAAATTAAGTTATATTTATATATGTATCTAAGCAGCAAAATGGAATTTTACTACGAGTGGTTAAGTTAGCCTCTGAGCCGGAGGCGAGGACAGGCTATTAAAATTAACTGCCGAGCAGGCTAAGAATATACACGAGGCAGAAATGGCTTTAAAATTTAAATGGAAGCTTATAGTTAAACATATTAATGCATTAGTAATATAACATTGCTTTATAATAAAACAAGTATAAAACTAAATTAAAATAAATAAAACTAAACACAAACAAAAACAGATGTTACGACACGCATTGGTACTTTCTCTGCCTAAAGGCAGGGAAATATTTCCCTGACTGTTTCACTTTCCTGCCTGTTTTTATTTTGACAAATCAGCGAAATTGTACTTTCCAGCCTAAAAACAGTTAAGAAATGCTTAATTTTGCTGCTGTAAAGTAGATAAATTATTATATCTATTTAAAGATCTTCAAATCAAAACAAACATTTATTTTTATTGGAATAAATGTGGTTGTCTTTGCATAGCAATAACAAATCATTTCGAGCTGCTTCGTCGGGACATTACTCGATTATATAAATAATTAAATACTATACCTTCAGTTAAGGTTGGTTTCCTAGTTTTGCCTCTTTTATTATTCTGTAAGATAGCTCTTCTCATGTAATACCCAGAAATAGTTGACGCTACTTTAGACTGTACTACTGATTCAGCTGAGTAAGACACCGATTGGTTTCTTGCTGTATGCCCAAACCAGTCGTTATATTCAGCGTGAGGCGTTCCTGGAAAAAGTACAATCAATTTAAAATACCACCCTCAAACACTTAAAAACAAACATGTCAAAGAAACAAACATTAAAAGGTGAAGGTTACTAAACTAGGCATCGCGTGGCTCTATCATTGAAGCGAGCGTATAGTAATAAATATGTATTGAATATTGAAAAAAATAGATTATTGTGAATCATGATGAGTTGATAGATAATGGGTCTGGTAGTAGTGCAGCGGCTAGTAGTAAGGGAACCACCCCGCATTCTTACTATTCCACTAACCACACATCTCTATTTCAATATTTATAATTTGTATCTCTTTGCTACAAACAAACTACTGCATGTATCAAATTGAAATTTTGCATGCCTGTTTCAATTGTGCATCAGATGGTGTCTATGAAGTTTTATTAAAATCGTTACGTTAGAACGTATGATATCGGTAAAAAGGTTGTTTTCTCTATTTTAAACGTTTAGGCCCGCTTTAATAGTTTTGTTACCAACAGCGGTGTCGCTGTTGGTTTTACTAAAAAATGTTATTTGAAAAAAATGTTCGTCTCATCGAATAGATGATGATAGAATCTTTTCCCGTCCTGAAATTCCAATTTAATTTTTGAACCTCTCGTTTACGCGAGCGTTGCGCGCGAACTCTTGGACGGATCACGCTGTCCAACGAACTTAGCCTGAGTATTAGTAAGAGGATCATGTATACCAAATTTCAACTAAATCGGTCAACTTTTACTCAAGTTATCGTCACACGCGTGAACGTTACTGACAGACAGACAGACAGACAGACAGACAGACAGACAGACAGACAGACAGACAGACAGACACGGAGCATATTTCGTTGAATGTAGGAAGCTCGCTACGCTCGCTTCAATTATTTATAACTTTTATCAAAGTGACCTAGTAAATAGTAAAAGCTTTTTTTATCAGCTGATTGGTAAACTAAAAACTAATTATAAAAAGTTCTTTTTTGTATTGAATACGGATTCAATACTGCTCATGGAAATAGCTTATTAAATCCCAAATCAAGATTCAATCCGTATTTAAAAATGGAAACGTAGTAATAGTAACAATGTGTGAAGATTAAGCATAATTTGTTTAATACAAGTTCAAATCAGCTGTTTTATTAATGAAATTACGTTTATTATCGAACAATGCATTGCGAATAATGTTTAGCCTAGTTGCAATCATTTTAAACGATAAGCTATAAAAATTCAATTTTTTTCTAAAGACTTCAAATGTCTATTAGTTTCATAGAATCAACGTTACCTACTATATATCGTCCATAATTGTTGCCGAGGAATGATGAATAAAGTCACATGTTGTTAATTGACAAATAATCCTCAACAACAAAGCTATTCATATTGCCAATTTAATCCGTTGCTTTTTTTTCGTTCAACAACTAAATTTTCTGCTAATAGGACATCCTTATACTCGATACAGTTTAAGTATCACCCTCAGCTAGCAGAAGACAGAGTGTAATACAGAAAACTCTGAAGTGACAAGAGCTTCTTAATCATTTCAGATCTCAATGAACTTAATTCGCTGATAATAAATCATAATACTTGATCAACAAACCGTTAACGAATTTCCATTTGTCCTTCCTGACTGCTGCATATGGGTAATCTATCGAGTCTATATTGTACAAGAATTCCGATCTTGGTGATGTCAGACCTTCAGAAATGTGAGGCCAGACATTGAAACCATCTAAATCTTGGAGTTCTTCGGAATCGACACCTGAAATATGAAACAAAAGTTAATAATTTAGTTCATAATCCTTTAGAATTTTGATTTGGTAATAATTACATTCTTAAATATTAAAAGATCACTTAACTTTATAACCCCTATATTACTCTCAAATATCAAGTTCATAGTCTTCCTTCCAATTTTTTATGTTTGTCAATAAAATATTTTAAATAATAAATTATTATAATCCATGATTGGAGGTTAGACTATATCTGCATATTATTTTTTCATCTCCTTCAGTCCTATGTTTTTTTAATGTTCTGTTTATTTACATTAACCTATGCTATAGGTTTAAGAATACGATATTTTTAGGGCCTTATAGTATAATTTTACAAATTATCTACTATACAGATTTACTTTTCTCAGGACGGAAACATGCTATTGTAAAATTATTAGGTCCTTTGTATCATCCCGCGGATCGTTTAGGACAGGTTTTATACGCATGCGCTAACATTGTACTGTAATAAAATAATGTCTGGTTGGAACGGGTTTGGGACTATAATGTACACTGTATCAAAAACATTCAAGGAAACCTAACAGTTAGGGAACCTTCCTGTTGATATTTGTGACTATTGACATAACTGCGCATGTCGTACAAACCAGTACATGGTATTGTCAGAGGATCGTTGGGACCGCACAGTGAACGGTTCGCAAACGATCCCTGCCCGGGTTGGAACAGTTTCGTGGACGGTACGAACACTGTCACTAGTCGGCTTGGAACGGCTTTTATACATTGCGCATGCCCGTGACGATCCAGCGGATGGTACAATGCTTGGTTGGAACAAACCTATTGTATTCAAAATAAATTTAAAAAAACGTGAAAGCTATTCATACAAATGTGTTTAATATATCATGCGGGTTCCTTACTTAAGCTTATAGTCCTCAGTCCTCAAGTGTATCTACGCCCTTTTCAATAAATAAACTGAACTGAACCTTATTCTTGTCTCCATTTGTACGCTATTCTCAGTCCTATACTACAACCCATCCTAATTATGATCTATTCTTCCGTTTAAAATTTTTCCATCACTATATTTTTGATTCAATACACATATTTACACTCTTCTGAGTATCTATAATCTATAACTCATCCCAGTCTCTACTTCTAAAAGTCCCTATGGTTATTTGTTAATATCTAAAAATGTTTATTATTATTATTTCATGTTGTTTAAATTTAGATAATTTCCTGGGTAAAAGTGATCACTTGGGCTAGCTGATTTTAGGTCCATATGTGACAAATCTAGTAAAAATATAAAATCATGTTGCTATGATAACGCTAGTTTGTTCTAGCTGGGAAATCATGGCATACCGCCGGCCATTCGTAATTAAGAAATCGTGCATGAAGATCCATAAAGAATCGCCGACTCTTCAGCTCAGAAGATAACCTACCCTCCCGGGAGCAGCCGCTCTGGATCACCCCTCACTTCTTCCTACGTAACCGTTCTGAATAATAACTTCCTTTACTTCATAAATATTCTCAGTTATATTATTCAAGTGCCGTTCAGTTTTTCTCATAACTTGAGTCTAGACCTCCAATGAGATCCAACAACCTAATTTGTAACTAAATTAAAATATAATCTTATCGATTATCACAGACAATATTTTCATGTCTATCTCGTGCCCTATTTTATAAAATTCTTTAGTTATACGATAACTTCTGTAATCATCATCTATTTATCAACCTCTTTGTCTATCTTATATTCTCTTCTTAGTTAGGTTCTCATCTGATTTGTAATCCTGCTTAGAATCCTATTTTTACTCTTGAGTAACCATTAACTTTTTTCTTTTTAGTACTCAATCTGTATCATGACCAATACCCCTGATATCCTTCTTTATTGAGAGTATATCTTTAATTAAATACAAGGGCAATTCAGATAGTAACCTCCGATTGGCCATTGGGCGGGAAGTGGTGGGACTAGCGACGCTATTGTTGCACTGCTGTACACGGCAGGACAGTCTGCATCAAGCCTCGGTCACATGAATGTCGGACGAGCACTAGTTTGGTTTTTATAGCATCTTGAAATGTGTGCTCCAAAATAGCTTCCGTCTAAATGTGAAGTGCGAGCTTTTACAAGGTTTTTTTTTTTACGGCAAAACAATCTTCGGCAGCAGGTATTCATGGAGAACTTTGTGACGAGTATGGAAGTGTTAGAAGTGAAGGAGTTGTACGAGAATGGGTTTGTTTATTTAAAAGTGGACGAAAAAAACATTCATGATGAAGAGAGACGTGCTAGGCTATCATTAGTCACACAGATTAACTCGTTCTGAAAAATTGATGGAAAAGTTCGTGAAAATTTCACAATTTCTGAGCTGTCTAATGAATTTCCACAGATTTCTAGGACTGAGTTATACGTGGTAGTGACAAAGAGGTTAGGTTACCGGAAATTCTGTGCTTGATGGGTGCCAAAAACAAATACCGAGCACCAAAAAACTCAAACTTCTCATTTGACGAAAGTTTTTTGGAGCACACATTTCAAGATGCTATAAAAACCAAACTAGTGCTCGTACGGCATTCATCTGACCGCGGCTTGATGCAGACTGTCCTGCCGTGTACGTCAGTGCAACAATGCGTCGCTCGTCGCTAGTCCTACAACATCCCACACAGTGGCCAATCGGAGGTTACTTATCGAATATCCCTCGAATATTTTTCTGCTAAAATTATTTATTTTATTTCGCCTCGAGGAATTATTTTCTGAAAGTTTATGTCAAATTTCATCGCAATCTGCCCATTAGTTTAAGTTCCAAGAGCTTGCAAAGACAACAGACAGACATTCTTTAAAAAACCCTTTTTTTGGCTTCAGGGACCTTCAAACGTAATAAACCTTAAAAATTGAATTTTCTCTCCATCACAATACTTTTTCTCATGTTTAAATTAACACTTTTCGGCACTGATAATGGCCCTATAGCTGCTCTGAATTTATTAAATATTTTTTACGCGGAGAGACTTTTTTATTTTAACACTTAATGATGACCGCCACTAACGCTTCATATCACTTAATTATTACTACTTTTTTCCTAAAAACTGTCCAATAATTAAAGATTATTTCTGGGGTTAATAAATTGGTCATGCTTAAGACAAACAAGTTTATTGGAATGCTGTAAATTTAACTATGAGATTAATATGGGGTGTTAGATTTAAAAATAAATATGGCGGAGGGAGGCTTAACTTTAGAAAGCATCCTTACAAATACATTAACGAAGACAACAGTGAATATTTAAACTCTGTAACGAGGGAAAATTTTAGTTATATTAAATTTCATACCAGCTAAAGATGCCAGTGTAGGAAGCCAGTCAACTAAATGAACCATCTGATTAGATATGGCTTGAGTTTGCTTGAATAGTGGACTCCACACGGCTGCAAGACCTCTCGTACCTCCTTCCCAAGGATAGGCTTTCATCTAAAACAAATATTTAATCACAATTATTGAATGAAGGGATACAAAACGTTGATAGCAGCATAAATAATGCTCTTTTTTTGATAAGAGAAAAGCAACAGATCCATACCATAATATTGCCAGTTTGTTTTAAATATCCAACGATATTAAATAATAATAAGAATTTAAAAAGCATCGCTCTTTTTCAATGGATTTACTATCTAATGCTTTATTAGAGTTGCATACATCATAATAAAACAGCAATTTATACATACGCTCTATAATGTAGTGTTTAAATTTGAATGTAATATGTATTTTAAAGTATTCACTTTTATTGATACACTACAATTACAATATAGGTTATTCCTCAAGACAGTGATGTATTGCACTATAGTCTACACATAACCAAACTAGATTTCAGGTGACTTTTTACTACGTTTTTATTAGCTTGCTTTCTTGTTTGTTTGTTTGTTTGTCCAGTACAAATCTTGCAATCGATTTTTAACCAACTTCCCGGGTAGCTAGACTTTTGAAACTTTTAGAATAGCTCAGAACACGATGGCAATGCATTATTTTAATACTTTTAGCCATCTTTCAGCAGAATTTAATTAGTTTTCAGCAAATTTTGCTGTATGGAAAGTTAGTACGGAAAAAATCCGCAAGTTATTTTATTTGTTTTGATATATCCCATAGTATTTACAATCTTCATTTTGACTGGTTTCAAATTTATGATTTATGACAGAAAATTTAAAAACGTAGTATATAAAAAGTTCTTTTTATCTTGTAATTTTACTACGTTTTTAATAGCTTGCTTTCTTGTTTGTCCAGTACAAATCTTACAATCGATTTTTAACTAACTTCCTGACTAAGTAGAAAGCTGAAACTTGCACCGATTATATATATATTTCCGATGACATATACAATAATCAATAATTAGATTTACCAACCAAATTATTACTATTAGTCGATAAATCACTAGATTTCTTAAATATTTAGGCGTTTCAGATTCAAATTCAAAATCAATTGTAAACAAACACAAGGAAAATTTAAAAATGTAGTATATAAAAAGTTCTTTTTATCTAATATTATCAATTTTAATGTTGTCGATCTAGCCGTCAACATTTTTCTGTGAACGCCCATAATTAAAAATTGCTGGTTTGATGATAATAGAATTTGAATAGCATGTCAAAGTTAGCCTAAAGATGATCCCATGGTAATTTAAACTTTTTTCGCACATTCCTTTTCTCTTATTAAAAATTACAATAGAATCTTTTTTATTCAGGGCGATTTTTATTACAATAGTTTTTTAACAAGAGTTATATGATATTTTCAGTTCAATCTTAATGAATATAAACTTTTTTAACCAATAAACTAATTGGTTTTGCTTTAAAGGAAGTTTTATTTGTTAGGAATTTGTTAGTTCTAGTTCAGGAGATAGCGTGCAAAAAAGTGTCTAACTAATAACAAGCTAAAATTTTGTGCATACAATATTTTGGTGCTTTTTAAGAATATGTGGTCGACTAAGTTCATCTGCGGGCATAGTTTGGCAATAGGCATTTGAAAAAAACAAGCAAGTGGAGAGCAGCCATGTCCCGCCAATTTTGGTGGACAATGGCTGCTGCCAATTTTGCTGGATAATTTTCATGATCCTGAGTACAAAATTAGTAGGCCTAAATTCAAGTCAATGTCAGTTTGTCACTTGATAGGTGACAACTTTGATTTCGAGTGATATGTGTGGTATTATTGAATTTACCCCTCTTAGTGGATAATTAGACGCCTTGTTGCTATGATCACCAATTGTAGCTCCTCCGTTGTCGCTTACGAACATGATAACAGAATTATCTAACATCCCTGTTGCCTGTAGGGCAGCCACTACTTCACCTACTGAGTCATCTAACTTCGACACCATAGCTGCAAAATGAAAAAATAATAATTAATAATTAAAATAAAATATAATAATAAGTTTTGTTAATGACATATAAACACTTTGTATCACAAATATCTATTCCTACACTATAACTTTTATAATTTTATAAAATATACAGTACGTCCACGGATTGAGTTGCCTATACGTATAAATTAAAAAAAAAAAAAAAATCAATTTTCGAAGAAAAAACACTCTTCATAAAATCTTCTGCTTGATCTTAAATGAAGATTTATATTATTACTTTTTGTTCAAAATGTACCCTGTAGCCAGAGAGTACAATTTCCTAAAATCGTACAAGAGTAAACCGGTCCAAATTTCGACTATACAAGAAAAAAGTATTCTTTATAATTTCTTTAAGATACTATTCCAAATTTATTTTTCACATAGAAATATTTGATAGTCAAATTTCAAAAATTCCCCCTCCCCTGCCATTTATAAAAAGTAAAATTTGTCTGATTCTAATTAATGCGGGGTCGCTTTAAAGGTCTCATTGAGTGCATTAAAAGTTGTGGTATTGCTTTTTTTGATAAAAACAGCATGAAAGCTATTAAAGAGGAAAATAAATTCTTGTTTGAAAATGATTTTTTTTATTATTAAAAAAATATATATATTTAAATAATAAATACGATTTTCTCAATAAATGCTTTCATGTTGCTTTTAACTTCGGCAAAGAAAGTGAAATTCCTTTAAATTTTAAATGAGATGTTTTAGGTTCGATTCCCAGTGAAACCTCATTCACACCAGGGGCGTACCCAGGATATTTTTTCGGGGGGGGGATATACATGAATATTTATACAGTACCAACATGAAAGGGTGGGGGGGGGGGGGTCCGGAAAAATTTGGAAATTTAGACTTCTTAATACGTTAATTTAACGCTTATCTGAGCATTTAAAAAGTGTGAATACAACATTTGTAAGTGTGTCTCTACACCCTGGAGTTGAAGAATTAAATACAGTCGGACGTCATTATAACGAACTTTTTACAACGAAAATCTCTATATAACGATTTGCAAATGCAGTTTTCCCATTTTTTGGATTTTTGAGCATTGTGATGAAACTATCATAACAGACGTCGTTCTGTGTTCAAACTAGGCATCGCGTGGCTCTATCATTGAAGCGAGCGTATTCCAATGGATAATGAATATTAAGGAATTTACTTATCATGATTTATGTCATAGTTGTAGATAAGTGGAAGTATTTATTTATTTTTTACTTCCTAGATAAACCTATATAACTACACGCCTAACGCCTATAACAATCTTAACCGCCCGCAATAGCTTTTAAACTATTATTATAAACTATCACTTCGCTACACAAAAACTTCTGCTTGTATCAAGTTGAAATTTTACATGCCTATTTCAATTGTACTATAGACGATGTATATTAAGTTTTATTAAAATCGTTACGTTAGAACATAAGAAATCTGCAAAGATGTTACTTTCTCTATTTTAAAGGTTTAGATCTGTTTTAATAGTTTTCAAGATCTTTATTACTTCATAGCCGAGTTGCTGTTGGTTTTACTGAAAATAAAATTATAATTATTATTAAAAAATGACCGTCTCATCGAGTAGTTGATATTATAATCCTTTCCCGTCCTGAAATTCCAATTTTAAATTTTATGTTCACGTTTACGCGAGCGTTGTGTGCGAACTCTTGGATGGATAACGTTGTCCAACGAACTTAGCCTCAGTATTAGTAAGAGGAACGTGTATACCAAATTTCAACTAAATCAGTCAACTTTTACTCGAATTATTGTCGGACACGTAAACACAGACAGACGCGACTGCATACACGCGGCGTTACTGACAGACAGACAAGATGCATAATTTGTTAAATGTAAGAAGCTCGCTTCAATTAAAGCTAATTACATTTGCTACAACATCTCTCCCTATGACTTTACCAGTAAAATTAGTATTTTCCTCGATTTTGGGGTCAAAAGTTGACCAAATCTGAAAATTTCACTTTTTTTTGGAAAAACTTGCCAATTTTTGGAGGGCTGTATCTTGGTAACTATTGGTCGTTCATAGCTGGTTCTGGCCTCAACTTGTAGGAAATTTACTCTACTTTAAAAAATATATGTGAATTGTTTACATGAAAAGAAACTCATAGATGTTTAGGAGATGTAAGAAAAAAACAAGTGCGAAAATTTTGAGTGCCACAAAGTTAGCACAGGTCTTTGGAATCTGCAAAATTGGATATACACTACTGGTAGTGCTCCTGCAACATATTAAAAAATCAGAACTAGCCGTTAGTTTGCGATTTTATCGATTTATAGTGTACTATTCGACTGGTCTATATTTTAACCTGCTGGGAATTTTTTAAATACGCGGTATCACGCCAAAGAGTTTTTTTCAAATATTCGGTCGCTAACGTCTCGTGTAGGAGAATGTTGTTTATCAATAAACTAAGCATCGCGCGCTTTGCTTTCATTCAATAGAATATACTGAATATTAAGAAAATTGTTGATCATAAGATGATAATATGATAGTTACTGAAAGACAGACAGGATGCATTTTTATAATGTAAGGTATAAAAATAGTTTTATTATTTACAAGAGGATATTTTTTAAAAAAAATGTCGGGGGGGGATTGATCCCCCATATCCCCCCCCTAGGTACGCCCCTGATTCACACAACACAAGCTTAAAATAGAGATAATAAAATGTAAAACTAGCAAAAATTATTGTTCAATTTATAAAAAAATGGCGGAAAAAAGTAGAAAATTGAATATATTTCCTCAAAAAACTTTAAGACACAGGGGCTCAGACTATCCAAATTTTTTGTAAATGTTCTAAAATACCTTTATTAGCAAGTTATTACGTTTAAAAAAAAATTAAAATAAAACCACCTACTAAAGTAGTCGCAACTTTGAAGGCTATTTCTGTTTAAATAATGAAAGATATTAAAAAATGACATAAGAATATTTTTTCATGCTTTTTAGTGAACTTTTCAGAAAAATAACAAAAATTGGTGGTCAAGAGGAAACCACTTTTTTCAAAGGGCTATATTGTCCCTTTGATGGGTGGAATCAATTTTTTTCTTTTTATTTCATTAAACTAAGCCATTATAGCTGTTTAAGTCCACTTGAAATGGGACATCCTGTAAATTACCGAAAGTAAATCAAGTTCTAAATAAAAAAATTATTGACGAATATTTTATATAATGAAATTGGTCTTTTATATTAGAAAGCCATTAAAAATAATTTGTTATGATCCTTTTCTTATTTGTGAATAGTATTTTCAATTTCGAAAAGTGGATTTTCTGTTCATTTGAGGCCTCTTAATTTTTATCGTGCTTAAGGTCTTTTTTAATTTAATAATTTCTTTCATATAATAGAAAGAAGGGAAAAAAGTTTTGACATTAAATCCAATTACAAAGGTTACTTCATGTGATTGGCTTCAGCATTAGTTATAAAGTTACTGCTATTCGCTGTTCTTAACAATTTTTAGTTTCAATCTAAAAATAATTCAATAAATAAAAAAAATAACAACTTTTCCCCAAACACTAAAATATTTTCAAACTTGTATTCACATCTTTTGAAGAAAATTTAATTAATGTGATTTAAAATTAATAATTTACAAAGGTTCTGAGCAGTGGCGGATCTAGATCTTGCGGGGCCCTGGGCGAGATAAAATGGCGGGGCCCCCTAGGATAGAGTGGGGATTGCTGATAAAAAACAATAAAGTAACTTAATAATAAACCACTTATAAATTGATCCTATTATACGGCTAATTCCTATCACTTAGGGCCAGTCAAACGTTTTTGCTCTCAAAATAATTCAAAACTTTTAAAATAATGACAATTCTGCTCATGATTTTAATCTAACATATTATTTGAACATAAACCTCTCAAATTATATAGTTTTCAACTAATCATCATTTTTTGCAAACGTAATCGAAAAGAAACACTTTTATTGTAATAATTAAGCTCTGTTATACTTAACTATTTATTCTTCTTCATGATATTTTGGGTTTTATGGTTAAATTATCATTGTAAATAAAAAGTTAAGGTGTGTTATTTGTGATCGGTCCTATAATTTGAAATCTAGACTCAAGTACTTTAAATTTACTCCCAGAATTCATATTCCCAGCTTATAACTTTCCATTTTAGTGCCGAGTATTTAGTTTAATTTTCAAAGACACATTTTAAGGGGGGTCCGGGGGTCCTCCCCCGGAAAATTTTTGTAAATATGACCTCTCAAAACAGCGTTTTTATGCATCTCTGAGGTGAAGTTTCTCTTTGACATCAATTGGTAAAACTGCACTAATTGGCCCAATTATTTCGTACTGTCCGATATACTTAGTTTTTTTACTATTCCTTTTTACAGGATTTGTCTTTTTTACATATCTCTGTACATTGTCAAACGATTAAGGTTATGTAGTATCTCGATAAATTTAGTGATGTATTAATTTGTTTAAAAAAAATACACGAAATGTCACGTTTTAATGGGTAATGATAGAAGGTTATTGTTAGGTCAGATCAAAAAGTACTAAACTCAACCTAAACTTACCATATCCTTCCATACTTTTCCCTAAAATTAAAAAAAAATGAATATATTGAGATGCTACAACCAAAATCGTTTTTGTAATGTAAAAAGGAACAGTTTGAAAAAAAAAACGAATTAAATTGGATGTTTAGATATAGGTGGGGCACATAATGAAAATTTACCCCACAGAATAAATAACAAAATCGTCATCATTTTGAAAAGGGGGAGGGTGAGAAACACTAGGACGTTAACTCACTTAATTTTATATGGAGCGGGGCCCCGCGGGCTATCTTAAACATAAAACAAATTAATCTATATTTTATAACTTATTTATTTGACATTTTTATAGCGAGGGGCCCCGCGAAAAGGTAGTTAGGTATTAGGCTCTACCATGTAAACTAAATTCCTGAATTTTATAATTCTAATATTTCATGTTTTGTACATGGCACGGGGCCCCGCAGACAATCTTCACTATGAAATATAAATTTTTCTGTAAAGTATAAGTATTTTATTTTAATTATCTATGGCGCGGGGCCCTCCAAGGCGCGGGGCCCAGGGCGGTCGCCCCCCTCGCCCCCCCCTGGATCCGCCCCTGGTTCTGAGATATTTATAAATTAATAATTTACAAGAAAATTAATATATTGTTTCAAAGTTTCTTAGTTGTTTCTATATTTAATTTGAAATCAGTTATAAAAATTGGATCTTTCTTTTTTGCTACTGCTAAATTGTGTGGGTTGTTGATCTCGTAATAGTCCCTGCTGGAGGGTTAAAGTAAAATTCAGCCCTTCTATCGGCGGAATATAGTACTATAACGAATAGTGAACAAGTGAAAACCAATCTACCTCCTATTATATGCTAACTTCCTGGTATGATATTTAAGAGCGTAAAATTTTGCATGTCGTTTATCGAAACTTCATCCCACCTATCGTCAAAATATTGTACTATAAATGAAAACCTATCGACCTCCTGTTAAATCTTAATTTCATGGCACAATAATTAAACGTATCCATGTAAAAGTTTACATACCTGCATATATCCTCCTTTCTAAATCAGGGATGTGTTTGAATTTGGCGATTGTTTCATAAGGTGCTTGAAGAGGATCCCTAGCTGAACCCGTATGCGGTGCTAAGTGAGATAGATAGAGGAACATAGGACCATCATTTTGCTTGTGTTGCTTAATAAGTTTAACTGCTTCTTTGGTGAAGAGATCTGTCGAATATTCTCCTATGACATCCCATGCTGGCTCCATGTTTCGATGCATGTCATAACCATCAATTGAAATGTGCTGTAACATACAATGGTATATAAAAGTTTGATATATAAGTTAATGACAGTACTGAATAGCTTATTTTATACCGAGTGTCTGTTGAATATACTCATAAGTAAATGCAACTCAAATATATAAATATAATAATATTGTAATTAAAACACACACACAATATGGAATACAAAGCAGTTTTGACCAATATAGTTTGTTATTAACAGTAAAATGAAAGAATCTGTTATCACGATGATGACATTCAAAAGGCTAGTATCTAGTATAAACAGAGGAATTTTGTTGCAAAATAATTACTATTCATGAATTTTGAAAACTGTTTTGGTTTCAAACCAAAATGTTTCTATGAGGAGTTTTTAAAACAGTTTTCACAACAATTTTGATCACTCTAAACTCCCTGACTAGTTATGGATAAGCCAGGTTATCATATCTCTGCTTATCATATCTACTGCACATGTCTCAATTCTGTTTTCAATTCAATATCCGTTTCCATATGGTTTTGAATACCTAACCCGTTTTGAAAACTCATGGAAAACGTAGTATATGTCTAGGATCAATGTTTCGAGACAATTTGTTCCGATACATTAAGTATTTCGCGTCTAACAAGTTGAAATCAACCAGTCCAATATGCTTTCCCAGCAGCATTTGCGGTTTTCATTTGTATGATCCTTTTAATTGATCTGGAGGACAAGATGGTGGTCAAGAAAACTTTTTGTTGCCAGAAATATGTGCACAAACAAATATTTTGGATGAGCGCTGGGTTAAGCTGGACGACGGCTAGGGTTTCCACAAATTTGAGGATGTCTATAATCGAATTTGAAAATCTCTTACGAGTTATTGGAAGTAAAATTTCAAAACCGCAATATAAATTTCTGCGGTGGATACTTCAAATTTTATGGTTAAATAATCCAAATTTTTTATTTATTTTTATTTCCATTCTTGTTACAAGTATCTGGACTATAAAAGTACCTGAACTATGCTAGTACCTGGGCTATACACAGCACCAGCGAAGTCTAGCTGGGGCTCACTCGAGACCTGCTACTATTGTTCTCAATTTCTTGGCTTTTAAACATATTTACAAATTTATCTTTTCATAATCTCCTTTATATTTCAGTAGATTGGATTTGATGTATTACTAGGCCAATGGCATAAGAGTGGCGGACGACGGCTTAGACTCTAGTAAAAGGTGAAAGTGGTTTCGCGGAGACGGACGGCAAAAACGCCGGAAATGCGGATTGAGAGGTAGAGACTTAATAGGCTAGCAGGCGTATACCGCACTCGACTCGAGCGGTGTATTGGACGGACGGTGTCGAACGCCGCACTCCACTTGTGTGAAATTGGCCTTAGTTCTGTTTTAAATAAAAAATATCTTTCTTAATCACTAACTTGTCATAACTAACAATAAAATAATTAAAATAAAAAATACTAATCTCATTCAGTAAATTGTTATTATTTATGAATAAAAATGATCGAATGTGCAGCCATTAAGAAAGAAGATTTTGAATTTAAAAAGCACTTGTTAGATAGCGCTGGGTTTTTCTCAAAACCGTCCTGAAGAAGTGCTATAAATTATCTTCCAATTTGGATAATACATACCTTTGCACTTTTGTTTTGTTTTTAATCATCATCATGTTTTTTAATCATTTTTGTTAAAAACAAGTTATTTATGTGACTAGGCAGCAAAATGGAATCTTGATTCCATTTTGAGTGATTAAGTTAGCCTACGAGCTGGAGGTAAGGACAGGCTATGAAAATTAAACTGCTAAAATACCATCTTTAATTGTGTTATATTCATAAGATAATAACATAGTAACTAAAATTAATTGTTTACCTATTAAAAAAATGAAATAGGAAGCAAACTGAATCTATAACAACCATGAATCAACAACAAAATACAAAACATGCATTTATAACAAACAAAACTTTTGAATGAATAATGCATAAAACAATATAATCAATTATTTACTAACAAATTGCTAAAACTATTGAAGATATCTTACAAATATTGTAATCAATTAAGAAAAGAAGTAATTAGGATAAATCAAGAAAAGCAGCTGGTCTAATCAAGAATGACTTCAATAATAATATGCATGTTTGCATGAAGCTGCAGTTAGGCAGTTACTCCACTTTTCTTCTTTACCTTTCTCATATAAAGAGAAAGTATTGTGATGGCACGAAAATTCGATTTTGAGATTTTGATGGATTTACACGTTTTTAAAAAATGTCTGTCCATCGTCTGTCGTCTGTGCAGACGCCTAGAGCCTAAACTACTGGGCCGATTTTGACGAAATTTTTCATACATGTTCAGAAAAATCATACCCCGAGGCAAAATCGAGAAATGAATTTTAGCTCTAAATTTGGGGGCGCTACCCCCCAAAAAATTTGAAAAAACGTGAAAAAAAATTATTTCTCGAAAACGGTTCCGACGATTTTGATTAAAAACTTCTGTAATGTAGCCCATTTAAATACGAATCTAACGATATAAGCCGTTTTCCCGGGAAAAATCTAGTTCCTGAGAAATAAGCTTAAAACGTGGACGGAGAGAGCCCGGGTTCGATTCCCCGCCCAGGAGATGTTATTTTTATGATACATTTTGATGAAATGTTCATTAATAATTAAATTTGCATACGAAAACTAATAAATGGAAAACACTGGGACAAATAATTACGACCTCGTATATGAGAAAGTTTGTCTGAGTTGTTTCGGACCAATTGTTTTACTTTCTCATTCAAAAAGTGTTTTTTTTTTAAATGTCTGTCTGTGCAAGTCTAAACTACTGGGACGGTTTTGACGAATTTTGGAATAAAATATAAGCCGTTTTCCCGGGATAAATTTAGTTTCTGCGAAAATAGGTATAAACGCGGACGGAGAGAGGCCGGGTTCAATTCCCCGCCAAGGAGAAGTTATTTTTATGATACATTTTGATGAAATGTCTCATAATAATTAAAGTAGGTACCCACGAAAACTAATAGATGGAAAACACTGGGCTGAGTAATTATGAACTTGTATATGAGAGAGTTTGTCTAATGGACCAATTTTTTAATCGAAGATCTACAAATCATTGATAATTTATTAAACAGGATTGCCAAATTATTTTATAGATAAAAAGTTTATTTATTGAAGATTACTTATTAAACTATAATTTATAATGCTATAATATAAATATAATAATATATACTATATTATTGCCAACATAATAACAATAAAAATTTTGCTGGTCTAGGCATCAAAATATTCAGTAACATTTTTCCTGATTTTACTGCCAAGGCTCTAGGTAGTAAAATTACATTTTACAGCCCAAAATCAGTTCAATAGTGCCTCATTTTGATGCTGCAAGTAGAGATAAAAGTGTTTTTTTTTTTTTGTTTTTTTTTAAATTTACACAAGTTTTAAAATGAAAGAAACCCCAGACGTTTACTACAAATAAAATGAATATGTAATAAACAAACGTATGTAAAACAAAAAACCTTTTTTAAACCAAAAACACCCCATATTTCAATGACTAGTTAAAGATCGCGTGTGATGAACTACGAGGTAAAAATTAATCAAATGAATAATTAACGTTTATTATCTCATTTAAATAGGAGTTGTTCATTTTTTTACACTAATTGTTACCTTCAGATTTTAATAACAAACCATTTACAAAAATGGGTTGTCAATTAAAAAAACTTGTTTTATGTGAACTCCTAACTGAATATTTACCGATAGCATATGTTTAAGAAGTAATTATCCAATGGACATAAATAGTATTTTTTTTATGTTCTATATAAAGGTGGCAAGCATCTATATTAACCTTGATAAATTGAGGTTATTTCATATACAATTTTTCAAACTCGAACTAAATTCATACTTTTTATAATAGCAATTGCTTTTTTTTTTTGTTAATTAGAAGCAAGCTATGTAGTACTAAAAACAGGTTTTGAGTGAGAGAAAATAGTATTTTGTTTTATGGATAAAGACTTTACGGATACCCAGCTTCAAACTAATCCTTAAATCAATGGATTTAAAATTAATCACATTGAACCAATATAATCATAAATATGCCATTAAAATGTTTACACAAACAACAGAGTTAACAGCTGATCAAGATATAGCAGGAATTTTCCAATATTAACATAAACCGTTTATCGAAAATAATTTAATTAAGTTATTTAATACTTGAACCCTACTATTAAAATCTTAATCTGATCAGATTAGATCTTGTTTTCTTTTATTCTTCCAATTAACTTTAAAAAGGAATATTTCATATTAATAACTAGTAGTTCTGAACAGCGCACACTTTACTGTTATAAAGTAGTAAGTACCATATGAGTTTCCCAGAGGATAAACCCATTTCCCGGCATATATCATTTTCCCCACAAATAAACTATAACCTTAAAAATTTCCAGAAAACTACATGTCTCTACGATAAACACACATCAGTAAAAAATCCAAAAAACACCCTATTTCGCCCTTTAGGGCCAATTTTCAGCCTTATGGAGTGGTTTAAAACTGCCCTTACCCAATGTTTGGTCAAGCGATTTTTAAGGTTCCTAACCTATTTTGTCATTACCAACTCGAAATTTTTCCGAAAATCAAGAGGCGGGGTTTAATTATTATTTTGTTTTTTGCCGTGGCGCCTTTAAATTAAGTAAATTTTAACCCTCTCTCCCCCATTCGATGGACAATGAAGTTGAGCCCCGCTTCACACCACAGCTCGATCGGCCTGTGGCCTCCCTCGTAAAGACAGTCGATTTGCAAAAATTAAGAGACATACAGACGATCGAATGCCAAACGATCGAGATAAAACGGAGACCTCGCTTCGCTCGGTAAATAAAATGAAATAAACCTTATAATTGCCATGCTTTAGTCTGGATATTTTGAAAATAGACTGCCAATTATTATTGATGTGGCACATAGTTTCCTCGCATCCTATCACGTACTTTATTGATTTTATGCTTTTACAAGCCATTATTGTCGAATTAGTTTAATTGTTTCCCCTGTTTTTTAATCTGTCAAAATTGTTTTAATTTTTTACATGAATTGAAGTATCAATTTAACAAAATTTAAAGAGCGCAGACGGTTCAAATTAATCTGGGGCTATCTGCGGGTTTCTTTCGATCAACTATAAAAGTTTTTATGCAAATCAGATAAGTTCTTCTGAAGCTATAGGTGTAAATAAATGTTTGTTTGTGCGCATTTGGAAGAGAAACAATTGAGCACAGAAGGTTGAAACTTATATTATGGGACCAACAATGTAAATTTCATTTTCGGACGTGTAGTTTTTAAGGTATATGTTGGTTCGCAAAAATTGAGTGCCAGGCGCAGACACGGAATCAAAAATGTTGCCTGATGTCTGAAACGGAATTCTGTCTGGGATTGTTTTAAATCGGAGACATAAAATATTTTTGTTCTGAAAAACAATAACATAGCTCCCGTTACCGAATGCAAAAAATAAAATCAATCAATTAATTAAGTTTCATATCAGTATATACAACAACATCAAAAATATTAAGGGATATGTCAATTAAAAATACTCTGCCGATTAGTGTGGCACATAGCTTCCTCGCGCCCTATTTCGTATACTTGAATTATTTAATGCTTTTACAACCCATTATTGCCAAATTTATTTAGTTTTCCCCCGATCTTTAAACTGCCAAAATTGTTTTGGTTTTACATAAATTAAAGTATCAATTTTATTTAGCAATACTTAAAAAGCGCTGAAGATTGACATTAATCAAGGGTTATCTGCCGGCTACTTGTGACAAATTATCCAAATTTGATGAGCACAAAATTTGATGAGCACTTTTGAAGATATAGGTGTAAATAAAAATATGTTTGTGCCCATGTGGATGAGAATGAAAGGGATGCAGAAGGTTGAAACTTATTATGGGACCAACAATGGGCTAATTATGACCTACTATCAAAACCTCTTTGATGGTGGGTCCAAGTCTCTTAGAGTTTTTAAGATATGTTGGTTCGCCAAAATTGAGTGACAGACAGACAGAAACGGAACCAATAATGTTCCCTGATGTCTGAAAACGGATTTCTGTATTGGACTATTTAAAAACGGATACATAATGAAAATGTCGCTCTTCAAAACGATCACTTAGCATTCGTTGCTTTCGGTAAGCTCGGAAGCAAATCTTAGATATGTTACAAGTCCGTAACCAATCTTCCCTTTTCTCTAATCTTTATGGTTTATGATTATGAAATGATTAATGGTAATTATATGAAACGTACCTCAGGTTTAACTGAATGATTATAATAGTCTTTGTAGCCCTGCCAGTAGCCGAAGTGAGACTGGAAACCTCTGAATGTAGGGGTGTATTCCTTCCTGTAGAATCCAAGGTGCCATTTGCCAATAGCATGAGTCTGGTAGCCAACTTCCCTCAAGTATTCTGGCAGAATTTTCTGCTCCAAACCCAGGCCCCAAGGCTCATCTTCTAAGATAACCAAGTGATGCATACCTGATCAGAAAATTAAAGTATAAATTGTGAATAGTGGCTAACAATTTCGTGATCCTTTCTATAACGTTTCTTGACACAGATCTATCACACATTTGTATCTACCATAAAAAATCGAGAACAGGAAGTTCAATGAAAAAGAAAAAAACAAAATTGTAGTTTACCAACATTTATAGTCGTATTAAAAATCGATGTTTGAAGATCACAATCATCATGATCATGTTTGGATCATCGATGTTTGTTGGTAATCTATATCCTCCCTATCCTCATCTTATTATTAATTTCACCAAATTATCAATCTTTACTGTTGTACTTCATAAAATAGACTGCCAATTAGTGTGGCACATAGCTTCCTTGTATCCTGTAACGTACTTTATTGAAGTATCAATTAAGCAAAAGTTAAAGAGGGCAGACGGCACATGTTGAAGAGAAACAAATGTGCGCAGAAAGTTGAAACTTATATGGGACAAACAATGGGCATTCATTAAAATCAGACGAGTAGTTTTTAATATACTATATTGGTTTGCAAAAATTGAGTGGCTAAGCGACATAGGCTGACACGGAACCAAAATATTCCCTGTTGCCTGAAACGGATTTCTGTATTGGAATTTTTGAAATCGGGGACATAAAAATGTTTCGTTTTCAGAACAACAATTAAGCAATTAATTAAGCGTCTGTTTCATAAGAAATCAAATTTGTTATTTTTGTTTTACGTTCTAATAAAATGCTAAAGTTCTTGAGCTCATATAATTGGTTTGTTCCTAAATAAAGAATACCCTCGTTGCTTTTGTGTTGTCATAGCTGTGACAACAGGAGTTCAGTTAGTGATAAGCTCTAATTTGTGTTTATCTTTAAAAAAGTATTTAATTGATTCCATTTTTTGTGCAAGAACCTTCGGTCTTCTATTTCTCACCATCTTTTAAAAAAAGTTCTCTTGCTTAGGTCAAGGAATCAAATGTATATTTAAAAATATAGCACTATGCGTAGATAATTTTTTAACTACTAGGTAATTCATCTAGATATTCCAAGGATAAAATTAATATTCCGTGCTATTTCATTTTAAGTCAGAAGTTTAATTAAGTCAAGTCATACGTTATATATATATATATATATATATATATATATATATATATATATATATATATATATATTTTTTTTTTTCATTAACTACTGTTGAATAATTATGTTTTAAAATATAAAGTATTAACTTTGTATAATGATAAGACAAGTTAACCTCATTACAAACATAAAAAAAAAGGTTCGTGTCGGAAAATGAAACAGACTTCATTACATGGTATTTCTTAAATATTTTATTTATTACTAGCTGAATCCTTGCTTCGCTGCGGAGTGAGTTATTGCAAATAAAACTTTTACTTTTTTGTAAAAACAATTTTTGAGATCTTCCTTTTCTTAACTTTTAAATAAACAACTTTGCGTGTGAAAGGAACGGCACGATGTACATTTCCTTCTTAACGATAATAATCTGTTGCAATTAAAATTCAAATGGAATTGTTATAATTGCTAAAGGAGCAAGTATAAGGCGGAAATTACGTTATTATGAGAATCACACAAAGCTGAATACTTTTTTTAAAAAAAAAAATGTAAAAACCGAAGGGGATTTGAATGCTGTGACGATATAAACATAACAGTTCGTAGAATTGTTCGTCAACAGAATAAGTATGGATTTATTATATTCCAGTGAAAATTACCTCACAATTTGCTTATAAATAATTAACTTTAGTAAATGTTCTAAGGGCTCTTAAATTTATGGTATCTAAATAGTCGTGGTTATCTATATTTGTAAAATTAAAGTTGTGTCTGTACATCGGTCAGAATTGAAAATTTGTTGGATACTTTTTCAATTTATATATATTTCAAAAACCGAATCCGGCCTTAACTTTTTTCGTGTGTGTGTGTGTACGTCTGTCGCCCCAGTCAGACTTTATAGACGCAAAACTTGAAATCGCTAAATGAAATCGATTAATTTTTTTTTTTTCAGGGGTGAGCGCAAACATGTTGCGTAATTTGTAGGCTTGATTTCATCTACAAATATTGAGTAGAACCAAAGTTATTAACAATTTTATAAAGAAAAAGTGTTGAAAACATAACCTAAATAAATTAGGTTGACCCACCGTAAACAATCCCCACAGACTCGCTAATCAAAATGTTTGGATACTTCTAGACTACCTAGAGACTTGCGGTTTTTTTTATTTGGTCGGAAATTGGCCCAAACCGACTGGAAAAATCAGAAAAGTTAAAAAAAATGAATTTTTACCCCCCTTAAAAAATTACAGATGGCGGACACACTTTAAAGTTTTTTTGGAGGCTCATTGTGCCTAAACGGATTTTTATGATTTTGACAAAATGGCGTAGAAAATTAAACGCTTTCCACAAGTCTTATATATTTTTGAAATCTACTCTTTAATACCTTTCATTTGATACCTCACTCAAAATTTAAAAAAAATATTTTTTCCCCGTGACAGCAATTAGCCGCCATTTTGGATTCCCAGTTAATCCGACCAAGTTGCTATTCTTATTTTTTCTTTGGCCTATCAGACCGCATATTTTTCATATTTTTTTTATATTTTTAGTAACAGCGGAAATATAGTTTTAGAGGGAGGACACACCAAATTTTGATGTTTTTTGACAAAATGGCGGGGAAAATTAAACGCTTTCTCTAAGTGTTATATATTTTTGTAATCTACTCTTCAATACCTTTCATTTGATACCCCACTCAAAATTTTAAAAAAAATATTTTTTTCGCGTGACGTGAATTATCCGCCATTTTGGATTTGAACAGCTGATAATTTTGAGTTCGCTATATTTTTCCTGTGTGCGCGTCAAAGCGATCTTTAATACTGGAAAGTTTCATGTCTTTATCTCTTTTGATTCAAATGTTATTGGAACCGTACAGAGTGACAGACGGACGGACAGACAGACAGACAGACACAGGAAGTTCCTGTGTCTGTCTGTCTGTCTGTCTGTCCGTCCATCTGTCACTCTGTACGGTTCCAATAACATTTGAATCAAAAGAGATAAAGACATGAAACTATAAGGGTTTCTTTTTTTGGTTTTACCAACGAAACCCTAAAAATGATTTTGGGAGGAGCCTCTTCTTTACATAATTAATGATAATAATGAGGTATACAAATTTTTTACCACAAAAACCTCCCCCAACAAACTTGAAAAAACTGTATATTCGGTAAATAACTTCTTAAAAAGTAATGTCTGAGTTAAATATTGTCAGCTAAGAAGACTATGAAGACTACTCTTAAAATGTTTGACACTGTAGGTTTAGAAGAGTCCCTATGCTTGTTATTTTAAAAAGAGGATAATAAACGGGGTGTATACTAAGAACGCAAACCACCACGAGGACGAATGAAAGTCGTTCATACAGACGGACTGGCACCTTATCACGGTCAACTTCTTGCAGGTGACCAAGACGAACACAGATGCAAGAATTGCATCATTTGACATTGCCATTTCAATTTAAATAAACAAAAGTTTTTCTTTCTTAAATTCTTATATCTTTATATATTGCTTCCTTTGCATAACAGAAGCATAGTTTCTTTTTTTAACAGAAGCAAGGTTCGTTTGTGTATCAGAAGTAAAGTTCCTTTTTTAACAGATGTAAGGTTCCTTTGTTTAACAGAAGCAAGGTTCCTTTGTTTAACAGGAGCAAGGTTCCTTTGTTTAACAGAAGCAAGGTTCCTTTGTTTAACAGGAGCAAGGTTCCTTTGTTTAACAGAAGCAAGGATCATTTGTTTAACAGAAGCAAGGTATTCTTTTGCTTAACAGAAGCAAGGTTCCTTTCTTTAACAGAAGCAAGATTCCTTTGGTTAATAGAAGCAAGGTTCCTTTGTTTAACAGAAGCAAGGTTCCTTTCTTTAACAGAAGCAAGATTCCTTTGGTTAATAGAAGCAAGGTTTCTTTGTTTAACAGAAGCAAGGTTCCTTTCTTTAACAGAAGCAAGATTCCTTTGGTTAATAGAAGCAAGGTTCCTTTGTTTAACAGAAGCAAGGTTCCTTTGTTTAACAGAAGCAAGGTTCCTTTGGTTAACAGAAGCAAGGTTCCTTTTTTTTAAAAGAAGCAAGGTTCCTTTTTTTTAACTGAAGCAAGGTTTCTTTGCTTAACAGAAGCAAATTTCCTTTGCTTAATAGAAGCAAATTTCCTTTGCTTAACAGAAGCAAGATTCCTTTATGTAACATCATAAGCCAGGTTTTTTTTTGTTGCAAAAGAAGCAAGATTCCTTTGCGAGTAACATATTGGATCATATTGTGAATAAATAGTTCTAAACTCATCATTATGCTAAAATAACACACTTTAATTACTACGTTGAAAGATTGCGATTAGATACCCATTATAAATATATAGATACCCATTTTTTTTAAATAATGAATTCTGAACTAATTTAATTGCATTTACTTTAGTTTTTATTTGTATAAAAGTTTCTGCTACGTAGATTTATAATATTTAGAATAGATGATAATATCATTGTGAGATTTAAAAATTGATATTTATCATACCTAACAAAAGCCTAGAATAGACCGGTCAACACATTTAGTTGCCCTAGTAGTATAGGTATCATTAAATGAAACCATTGAAAATGATTATCGCATTCTGAACTATTATTTTTGTTCCTTAGTTAAGATTCTTAACTGTATTATTACTAAGTTCCCATGAATTTTTAAAACAGTTTTGGTATTCAAAACCCTATGGAAATGGCGATTTCAAAACTTATAAACAAAACAGCAAATTTTTGGTTTTGTATTAAAACCGTTTTGAAAAAATAGCATGGAAACGGGTATTGAATTGAAAACAGAATTGAGAAATGCGCAGTAGGTATGATAAGCAGAGATATGATAACCTGACTTAAGTTAAACCCAAGTTGTAGAGTTCTTGCATCTCTTTTGAGTTTAAACCCAAGTTGTGAAAACTGTTTTGGAAACTCCTCATGGAAACACTTCCGGCTTGAAACCTAAACAGTTTTAAAAACTCATGGAAACGTATAGTAATTAATTATTAGCTAACCATGAGCTCATTTTAAGGAAAAACCTAATATTTATTCATACAATAAAGCAAAAAAGGTTATTTTGTTTGATGTATGGCTAATTATTCCACACTTTTGTTTTCAAATAAGACAATTAAAGCTTTAATATTTATTTAAAAGCCATTGAATAATAAGGAAATAAATTATTTCACAATATCCTGCCTGATTTAATTATTTATATTAAAAACAAAAATCTTTAATATAAAATTATTAAATTTTAAATTCAACGAACAAGTTACTGTTATATGTATTTTAGAATTAATTAGTTGAGGAGAAGGTGGTAATATGGAACCCCACTTTGTTTTGTAACTGCTGTGACTACCCTGAAAGTGTTAAAGTCAAACATTAGCCCTCTATGTGGTTGCTGACATCCCAGGTTTTAGCCCTAAAGCTATTACTGATGTATCTCACCTATTTGTACAGCTGTTACAATTTAAGTTAGAAATGCCAAAATTGGGATAAGGAGATAGGGGGTGGGTAATATGGAACCCCTTCCCTAATTACAAGAAAAAATCACATTTCAACTTGTAGAACAACATTTAATTTTAAAAAAATATGATCAAAGTATCTATAATTAAACTTAATTGAGAAGAAAATTAAAGTGACATTGTAAATAATAGTTTAACATCAGAATAAAAAGTTAATATTTTTTAAAAGTTAATAATAAGTTTTCAATAACAGCTTTTTATAAAACAAATAACAACACTGAGCCACGTGCTACGGTAGGACTGAGACTGGCTACACGCTATCTAAGCAAGTGTCTCGACAAGTTTATCTAGGTTTCGCTAGATTGCAGCACTAATAAGTAATTAAAACTTGGGGGGTCCATATTACCAGCTGGGTTCCATATTACCACCTTCTCCTCTAATATGAATACACAATTAACTATTCTAGGGCCTCTCTGATAGATCTAGTTTTAACATAGATAAGTTAAAAGCTCTGGGCTACCGAAGAAATTTTCGTCAAACAAAAAACGGCATGAGGAATGTGACGCTCTTAAGTATCGTGTCAGGAAGTTAGAATATTATAGGAGGTAGATTGATTTTCACTTGTATTCATTGTAGTACTATATACTTTCTAAATTTTATATAAAATAATATCAGAGCTCCTAGCGGACCAAATGGTAATCAAAATTTAATGTTTCATAATTTCACACCTTAAGATCCATCTACTATATCAAATAGACAAATCTATACGCATTTTCTCCACTTTATAGTAAAGCATTGAAATGTCGATATGTGGATTCAATGCCCAAAAACGTATCCATGATTCAATGTTTTTTTCATTATGGATAAATGAGTATATTTTTTGGTTCCGAGCTTATCGAAGGTAACGGAAGCTATGTAATCGTTCCGAAGAACAAACATTTTTTATGCCAAATTTGGATTTCTCCTTGGGGTATGATTTTTCTAAACATGTATGCCAAATTTTGTCAAAATCGGCCGTGTAGTTTAGGCTCCAGGCGTCTACACAGACAGTCAACAGACAATAAACGACAGACAGACAATTTTTTGGAATCAGGGGACTTCAAAACGTGTAAATCCATCAAAATCTCAAAAACAAGTTTTCCCGCCATCACAATACTTTCTCTTTATATGAGAAAGTAAAATCGGAGCCAAATCGGGTGAGCACGTCGGCCACGGAAGGGCTCTCAAGGAGATGAGGGAAGTGGTCCCTCGAAAGTTCCATTGACCCTCGCGCTGTGTGTGCCGTGGCGCCATCCAGTTGGAACCACCATTACCCACGTCCATTTCTTTGGATGGACAGGTTTTGGAGGAGAAATGCCTCAATCATGTCCTTATAGCGAACTGCATTCACAGTAACAAGTAACGTGCGTTCGTTTTTTTCGAAAAAGTAGACCATCTCGAAATTGCACACCACACAGTGACACGTTCACAATGGAGTGGCTTCTGATAAAGTTCACGCGGATTATTAGTGCTTCAATAACTTGTCCACACAGCCAGAAATAAGGAAGTGAGCTTCATCACTAAAAATCATGAGCGCGTCGTGAGGCAGGTTTTAACGGAGCGCTTCGCATGCATTTTAGCGGGCAATAAAATCGCGTTCATTAAGCCTCTGCACTACAGCCATTTTTTGCAGGGATGGAAATAAGGTTCTTAATGAAAGATTCGTGTTTGAAGACCGAAGGTTCGGTGCGAAGGTTGAAACTTATATGGGATCAAAAATGGGCTAATTATGACATACCGTACAAATTTCATTAAAATAGGACTTTTAGTTTTTAAGAATATGTTGGCTCGCAAAAATTGAGTGACAGACCGTCATACAGACACGGAACCAATAATGTTCCCTAATGTCTAAAAAAAAATTCACTCTTCAGGACGCTTCCGTTATCTTCAGTAAGCTCGGAAGCAAAAACACTTTTTGGGACTCAGGGGACCTCAAAACGTGTAAATCCCTCAAAATCTAATTTTAGCGCCATCACAATACTTAATTTTTACATACTACTTATAAGAAAAAGTAAAAACCTACATAAATGGTCTAAAACAATAAAACTCGACCTTCCTGAAGTTGAATAAGTGAAGGGTAGTTAGAGAAACAATCAATAAAACACTTCAATATCACGATTAATTGTTACGTAACAAGGTCAAACTCCACCTCCTTTCCTTTATTTTTCGTCTCTTTATTTTGTGTTTTCAACGAACTTTATTTGAACTTATATTTTTATAACTTAAGTCTTACTGGAATTCGTTCAAGGTACTATATCCTGTTAATACATTTTATAAATAAGTATAACTCTTATATTCTAAGGTAAAAATACTATAAAATACAAAACTAAACTTTAAAATAGATACTAAATCAAATTGAGAAATTCAAAACATTCACTGATCAAGAATATAAAACCGATAAGTGAATAGAACAAAAAAGCTATTTTATAAAGGTAACCTTTTAAATATGTCTTATTTATTAATCTTATACTCATAGATACATTTTTAATCTATAGTTTTTCTTCTTAATTATATGTAAATTATCTATTAAGTTATACATCTTGTAGGTGGATTAACCTTCATAGGAAGGATATTAAAGATGTTTAGCACGTGGTATTTTATTTATTGTGTTAATTTATATAATATATAATTAGTATTTTACAAAAAGCTACTAAAGATATGTATCATGAGTTATTTATTTATATTGATATTTAATATGTATCATAAATAGCCTTATGATACATTTGAAGGCTATTACGATCTGAATATTTATAAATTTTGTAATAAAATTTAAAAAAAATGCATTAGTAAAAAGAGTTCTTGTTAAATGGATTTAATTAAAGCGAGGTTATTTTCTGATTTAGTTCAACACGATTTTAACCTGGGTTTGGTTTACCTGAATTAATTTTAGAGAGAAAAAAAATCATTTTCTTGATAAAAAAAAACTTGATTATTTAATATGATTTAATTTTTTTATGGTACAGCCAAATCACACAAGAGATAAATTGTAACGACAATGCCATAAACTACGTTTTGAACGAATAATGTCGTTTTAATTTGTTTCTTTTACAGAATAAACATATGATATATGTATATGAAATAGCAAAATAACCCTTATTTAAGTAATTCATATTATATAAATCATTTAATAAATAAGCATCATACATATTTATAAATAAGAGTTTACAACGCCGCCACATCAGTCAGATAACTTCTCAAAGAAACATAATTTCAATTAATAAAATATTTTCATAAAATGTAGGGAATAATGAAGAAAACATGAAAACAACATTAATATATATATATATATTAATTGTTATAATAATACCCTTATACAACAATTCTGTGTACAATATATATCAGCTACTCCCTTGGTATAGTTGTTAACACGTGAAACTATTAATCCAGGGGTCAGGGGTTCGAGACTCGTCAAGAAGAAAGATAAGATTTTTTACAGGTAAATCAACTGCCAGCCTATGTCAGCAGTCGATTCAAATATCACACCTCCGAGGCTTGATTATAAACGACTGAATTCACACAATTGAATTCATACAAACGACTGAATTCAAAGGCGCCGGCCCGCATTCTACGAATTGTTAATATGCCTTCATACTAGGTAGGCCGAGAGGGCTGAGAGTTAATGGCAACCTCCTGTACTTTCCTAACTCCCATGTCCCATGTCACACGTATAAATATTTTCGACTTTTTTCGGCCCTACGAAGCGCGGAAGGGGAAGGCACTACAGCTAGAGACTGGATTACAAAACTCCTATACATTTCTAACTCCCTGTTATACTTTTCTGAGTTTTAAGCTAAAAGTAACGTAACGTTTTTGACTTATGTTCCATAGCCTAAACATGAAAATGTCATAATGTTTCACTTGTACGAGTCTTGAAACGCGAACTTCGTTTCCTGATGTCAATTTCATCCAAGCAAACTTACTTTACCGCGGCTAAACAAGTTTCACTTACAAAATTGTAATTGAAACAACTTTCGAAGTCGATCAAGTAACCTCTAGATTAGCTGAAGGCTGCTTCAGAACAGCCGAGACCGGTCAATTGTTTCAATTACAATTTTAATGTGTGAAGACGTTGTTTGGTTATTGAAGTACACCTCTCTTCTGGCTAGATCAGTGAAATCTTAGGTAAGAAAACATTATTTTGTGCTAATAGGAAGATGTATCATATCAATACTTCTAAAAAAAAAAAATATATATTTAGAATTTAGAAATTATCTGCGTCTTCTAAGAAAATATTCAATCTTTTAATTGACCATAATAGAAACCACAATTATTCAAAGCAACTAAGAGAAAATGAACAGGAAAAGGTGTTCTTTTATATTTCATTGCAGCATTTGCCTCAATTATATTTAAACTTTCTGTAACCACAATTCCCTCCATTTAGTAGTATGGTGTATATAATGAAAAAAGGAAAAAAAAAAAATCTCATAAATACAGATTCAAAGTATCCATTTATAGGTAGTAATCCTATCCCAAGTAATTTTACTAACTTGTTATTTATCACAAAGGAAGTCACGATATAAAAAAGTTGAAAGATATCTTTTTAAAGAGAGTATTGCAAACTATCTTATTGGTTACATAGCTCGGTTTGTTGTACGATCTACGATGTACGATCTATAATCGGATCGTAGATCGAGAAGAGAAGATTCATAAAAGGAAGAGATAGGATGCGTCGGGATAATAACCTGAATATCTTTGTGGTTCGACTAATCCCCCAATACTGGGAGGTGTTGAAGAGCCTTCATTGCATTTAACTTCGGTCGAATAACATCGGAAATTTTCATTTAACTGTTACTCATTTAGAAAAACTTTGTTGCAAGTTTTCTTTCTAGTCCTCACTTGCTATTTCACTATTTAGCTGTTTTATATACTTTATGTTAGATATGGGAGCGAGTATGGAGGTCACATCTTAATAGAATAAATTCTCTACGTAAAATGAAAAAACTTTAATGCCAAAGCAGCTTTCAACCTTCAAAAGGCCACTATCATTGCCTATTGTGGAAGAAAAAAAAGTTACATTAAATAAAAAGATTTAGTGATCATTTTTAAAAAGATTTAGCTAGTCTACTTCATGTCAGAGATCGACGTGAAACTCACGAAAGGCTGAAAGTTACTTTGGCATCAAAGTTATTTCAATTTACGTGAAGAGACAGTTTGTGTTATTCCTGTATATAATTTTATGTACAAAGTGACCGGAAAAGTGCTTAATGGAATTGCTTTTAGAGGATATTTTTATATACAATTTAGGTCACTTAATAGACTTCCATTTTCGATAGTCGGATGCTAATCAACCGACGATTAGCATCCGAGACAGTGTGGGTGACTTAAAAATTTTGGAAGTGCAAAACCTGCGATAATTCATTCCTCGGCGAATAAAATTAAATAAGTAAAAAAATATCACCAAGTTTATTGTAAACCATATAACAAATGATTTAATTCAAATCGATTACGAATTTATGTTGACATGCTCTTTCTTGACAATCAACTAATTTTTACCAACTCAATTTTTTTTAAATATCCAAAAGCATTTTTAAATAAATCACTAAGACTAGGTCAACATTACATTGGAGAAAAACCTTGTCCTAAAGTTGTTCTATTTCTAATATTTATACAAATATTATATATATAAAAATATGTGGTACATTCTAGTAATAACGAAATATATATTACATATTATTTTATAGAGAAATAAAATAAATAAAAATTCATCAATTTCTTATTTATCATTAAATACAAATCCTGCTTTGTAAATAATTTATTAAAGATAGATCATTATTATCCTATATTAAACGCATAATATAATGTAATTGTGAAATTCAGATAAACAGTACTTTAATATTTCTTAAGTTTTAGATAAAAAAAAGGAGTGTACTTTTGGCTCGTATTATGGCAATATATAAATCCATTTTATTTAAATTAAATATAAATTTATATCACTCACACATTTATTTATTTATTTGTCAGTGTTGCCTACTAGGAAATTATTTATTTGTTATTAGAGGTCGACCAAGAAGTCATGAACACGGGAGAAACGGAAAGCTTAACTTCTTTAAAATCGGAACTTCCGAGTAGTGCCGAAGTCAGTACAGTCAGGTGCTAAGACAATAACCATTCCTAGTTTGTATGACATGCCCAGTTATGTCAAATCTCACGAATAACAACAGGAAGGTTTCCAATCTGTTAGGTTTCCGGTTTTGTTTGTTTTTATACAGCACGAACTATAGTCACAGCTGTTCTAAATCCAAATCAAACTCAGAAATAAAGAGGAAGAAAAAAAATAGATTAAGGAAAAAGAATATCGATTTAGATTTAATGAATATTATTATGAATAATCAATAAATAATAATATAAAGATATTATCGTATATTATTAGTGATTTCTTATCAGGTACAGTGTTGCCTGTTGCAAAAAATATTTAAAAAATATAGAAGTTAAAATTATTAATAACAGAAGAACAACACTGTGTTTTTTGACCGTGGTCTATTATATCAAAAACTGACTGTACATGACGACACTAGCGCACTCCTCTCATTTCCATGACTTCTTGGTCGACCTCTAATATAATTAATAGTATTTGAAGAGCATTTTGTATGCATAATTTTACATAAGTGAATAAAAAAATAAAAATAAAAGTAGGGAAAATATAGTATTCTCACGAATTACGCTATTTTGCAATTATGAATAAAGATAAGTTATGAAATTTCAATTGTACAATAATAATTATTATTGACGTAACTTGTAGGATATTTAAATATTGAGCAAGAATGTTTGAAAGGATAAAATTAGATGCATGTTTTGTGCGAGCTGTTTTTTAAATGTAAGTTACGAATATAAATACGCTAGGATAGTAAATAAAAGCAAAGAATAGTTTGGAAGCTTTTAGAAATTTAAGATAGGTTTTATGGTATTTCTTTAGATTGTTACTCCCCTTATAAAAACAGAAGTGTGGTATTCTTTTGTCCCAAAGTACATTGGAATAAACATCCCTTTTTCTTAATTGTTATTTAGTCAAAGACATTTATATACTAAAACTACATAGGGGAGTAACAATCTTAAGAAGTACCGGTTTTAATAGAGATAACCTAGTATTAGAACAATTTTTAGATGAGCTGTGGAGTCACTTAATTAAGAACAATGAAAAATGTTTCTCCGCTAGAGTAACTTTATTGTAAAATCTTCAGTGCCGGTGAGATGAATCAAAACACGTAAGAGAAAAAATCAGTGTAAGAATTGAGACAGAGGTTGGAATAAGATGTCTGCCACTTTAGTTCTGCTTTTAATTTCTTATGTTCGTAGCAGTATATGTAGTGAAAAAAAAATAACTAGAAACTTGTGAACGAAAAATCATTTTAAACGATTTTCTCCAATGTGATCCTAAAGCTAATCAAATAAACATTTTCGTCAAAATTGGTGAACATGAATTGACCAACGAATCTCTGCGTGTACGCATGCGCATGCTCATTTTCGACCAGGCATGCGCAGGTGCATCCTCCGACCGGGCCTGCGCAGAGAATCTGGACTAGGCTTAATACTAAATAAAAAGTTCTCCATCTGTATATTTACTAATGTCTCTTCCTCAAGGAAAATCAAGAGAGAAATAGCGATATTTTTTAATGGTAGGTGGTCAGGGTTCTACTCATCATCGGGCAGGATTAATTTACATCAATTTTTGATAAAAATATTTTATAACAATTGAATTCAACCTCGAAAACCTAAACGAAATGACAAATGAAAAACACTGGAAGAAGTAATTAATTTCGTTATTACAGTGAGTAAGCGACAGATTTTTAAAACAATATTTTTAATTGAAGACATTAATAGGAATACGGAATCTTTAATGTGAATGCAGACATGGATTTTGTTTTCTTTTTAAATGAAGAGATTGACGGTTCCTTGGTGATATAACCCAAACTTGCTTTGTTAAAACTTGTTTTGAGCAACAATATAAATCAGTTACATTCGGCACCGATACCTTGAATTTGTCATTTACAGAAAGACGATTATAAATAAAATCTTACTTTTATTAATCTAGGTTGAAAAATATTTTAATTTGTTTTCAATAATGAAAATGTTCTTGTCATGTTTACAAATTATTCCTAAAGAAAATATACTTAAGTTAAACATTGAGTTATTATAATATTTATATAAAATTACAATAAATTTGCAGTGTAAGAAAGTGTGTAAGTAAGGAAATAAACATGATAAATTATTATGAATTCATTTATAAACAATTTTAATAGGGAAGTTAAATGAAGGAAAGTAATGAAATTATTTATATTTTTCAAGGTCGATTCATTTAAATTTTTAATCCCTTTGTTTTTCTATATTTGGCTTACTATTTGTTTTCATGACATTGCGGTCTGAATAAAAATATATATATTAAAATTATATTTATAAGCAAATATACACACACAGATATATATTTAAATAATGATACATTTTTTGATGATAAAACTATAACTATCAGTAGAGGTTAAGATTGTTGCCGTTTCCAAACCTTCTCGTTTGAAGTGCTCTTCGGTGATTTTAGATGAGATTAAAATATCGTTTTGGTAAACAAACACGAAGTCTAAATAACCAATTATAGCGGGAATTGGTTGTGTTACCCGCGTAAAACTGCCTTAATTGCGGGCTTACTTTTTGACTTGCAAGAGGGGTTACATTAGGCAGCCTTGGTTAGAGGTGGTTAGAGTTACACTACTCCTCTTTGGTTAAATTTAAAAAAGGCTTACTCTTGAGAAAGCATTCACACAAATATGATGGAAAATTAACCGTCATTTAAGTTCAAACCAACTCTTACACTACTCCTCTTTTGTAAAATTTAAAAAACCCTTACTCTTCAGAAAGCATTCACACAAATATGACGGAAAATGAACCGTCATTTATAATGTACAAAATTTATTATTTTTTATTTCTATAAAAATATCGGAAGATATATAAAAGGAACAGATAGATACAAAGAAGGAACGTATTTGAGATAAGAAACGCTTAGGGTAAATTACATTTAGTACAAGGCGTATTATTATTTTTATTTTTTTTAACCAGTTAGTTCCCAAATTGAGCCTGAAGCGGGTAAGCCGGAGCCATAAACAACGCAGCTGATAGAACAAAGCCGATTGTAGAGGGAATATCAGCCAGTTACTCGCACATCCACTTCTCGAGTCGCCCACTCGCCAACTCTCACCTGCAACCAAGGTCATTATCGATATCCCTAGCGATGTTTGGAATCCCATGGAGGTAAGAAGAGAGGCCACTCTGATGATCATCAGTATGAAACAAGTCTTACCTCCATGGGATTCCAACCTTCCCTAGGGATATCGATAATGACCTTGGTTGCAGGCAAGAGTTGGCGAGACTCGGAGTTGTGGTGGTACCTAGTTGGACCTAAGTCCATCGCAGAAATAAATTGCTATTTCGTGTGATAGGCATGTGATGTTTAGATCTGGTTTAAGTTAAATAGTTAAAATGTCAGTCAAGACGAAGGTCAAGGAACCGCATTATATAAGAGTAAGGATGGTAAACTTTGCATTACACTGATTCTAAGGACGCTCTTATACATCGAACGAACCTGGCGTGCATGCTTCTTAAATTTGTTTATTTTCTCGTAATTTCATGTTTTTTATCCTTCAAACGACCAAGACACGCAACTCAAATTATATACATTTTTTTTATTATTTTAATGTCATTGGAAAATAATTATAACAGATTAACTTAAGAGAAAAAAATAACTTCAATGAAAAAATTATTTGCAAATGTGAATTTACAAACGTTAACTACTTTTCACAAAAGATTTAAGCACAAACATTTAAACTTAAGCAGTTTATTGCCACGCCTCGTTAGCTAATGGTTAATCAAAGTAAACCAATGGCGGTAGAGTGACACAAACTTGTCTGAATTTAAATACATATGTGGTTAAACTAAAGTTATATAAAATAGTTTATTAAAAAAGTTATATCAAAAGTTGTTGCACTGGCATTGTTTGACGTTTGAATTCTTATGGGTTGAAAAAAAAGTCATGTTTCTTTATCCCCTAGAGTGCAAGCCAATCAGTAAGGGGGCTATTTCTTCGATCAATTATTCTATTAATAATAATTATTGAGTGTTTATTAAAATTACTGCAAATATAAATGAAAAAATAATTATTATGTTAAAATAGTTATTTATGCACCTAGGAAGTAAAGTAAGCCATTATTCCCTGAGCGTAAAAGTTGGTTCCCGAGGCGCAGCCGAGGGAATAACTCTAATTTGCTCCCGAGGCGCAGCCGAGAGAGATAATTAATGCGAGGGGAATAATGGCAGTTTACTCACGAGGTACATACAATATTTTATCTCCAGTAGGAAGAAAATACACATTTTCGTCCATTGCACAGTTTTTATTTATTATTTTAATAAATAACAATAACTATTAGCACTTTTAATAGCAGATATAAGAGATTGAATATTAAAAACAAATAAGAATTGGAAATAAATTCAAATAGAAGGTTATTTAGATGCAGGTTATAAACAAAGATAAAAATGGTCGAAAAAGCAGTGTCGCCAACCTGATTTCAACAACTTCATTACATTAGCCATTCATTTTTTACTATTTATAAAATAATTTAGTTGCAATCTTCACTTTTTTTGCCCTACTTTACTTTTTCTCCCTACTTTTTGAGTTCAGGGATTAAAAGACTTACTTTAGTCCCTCTAAACTAATTCAAAATCATAACTTTTTTCTCCCTACTGGAGATAAAAGTTACGAGTTTGCAATGTAGTTGTGTAGAAAAGTAGCCCCCATACAGATTGCACAGCTGCGTGGTGGACAAATTTAAACTAAATACACCAAACCAAAGAAAATCCTCCAGTGCAACAACTTGCCTATTCTATATAACTTTGGGTTAAACAACTAAATACGTAAGTCTAATTCACTATGAAATTACACTAAACTGTTTGAAATGAGACCGGGTTATCCACCTTCGTCTGTATCATTGCATACCACTACCTTGGAAATTAGATAAGTAGTAAATGAGGAAGCAATATGCCACGCTAATTGCTAATCAACAAAATTTACCTTACACTGAGGAAATCAGAAAATTCCTGAAATTATAGGCTTCCTTTGATTTCTAGACTTACAAAAATGTCAAAAATACGACTACAAATGGTCTCTACAAATGTTTATTAGTGTAATCTACAAGTGTTTATTCTTTTTACATTATCCATTCATTACAATCAGAACATTAGGTAATACTTATAACATTATGTTAACTCTTTGACATTCATTCTATCATGGAAGGAAATTTAAATAAAGTAGACGATTTGCTTGATATTGGTAAAACGAATAATTATATGGAAATTAATTAAAATTAGAATTGTAAATGTAATTAAAACAAGTCTGAATATTTAGAGCAACGATTAATTATGTGTTGGAAGACATTTTTAAAATATCAAGCGGAATATGAAAAAGTTTTTAATTAATTATCATGTTGGCACTATATAAATGTATGATTAATTCTTAAACTATAACGTGATTTATCTTAAATGACTACCGGTTTTACTGATTTAAAGACATTTTTATATGAATAACTGTCTTATAAATGTGAGATATCCATTTAATCAATGAGCTATATAATTTGTTTCTCTTTTCCACCACAAAAATGGCCGAAGCTGCCAGAAACATTCTCAGGCAATGCTAATGAGATACACTGTCTCATTATTCGAAAGAGCTATAACTTCTAAATTGTCTATTTTAACTCTTATAAGAATAAATTTTTTTACCTGTTCGTATGGGGTATTTGCCGGTGAGTAAGGCAGCTCTGGATGGCGTACATAGCGGTAATGTGTAGTGCTGATTTAGCATAATTCCACTATAAGCTAACGCATCTAGATTAGGAGTTGACACATCATCTGCTCCGTGGAATCCCACATCATTCCATCCCTGAATCATAATGAAATTACATTAACCTTTGTCTTTTCCTGCAATACAAGGTATGGAAAGTGTCCATACCCAGATTACATAACACGTAAAGTTTCTAAAGCAAGTCATTTCGATTATAATGTGCAAATCAGACATAAAGGCATTATAAAATTTCTTCTACTACAAAGTTTTTAATAATGCTAAAAATGCTATACAATTTCTACCAAATCTATCTCACAAAATATAATGATTTAATTTACACTATACACTTTAAAATATTAATTCCCAAAATTAATTAAATAAACACAATTTCTCCACTTTATGGAAAACATTCAATCATGGATATGTTTTTGTGTTCACTCCAAGTGGTGAAATATAGAACTAAAAAACAAAATAGTATCTCGACAGAAGTATTCTTTATTATAAACTGACTCTACATCTCAGAGTAAGAGGTAGAGGCAAGGTAGAGGGAGCAATAATATATAATCTGGATATCAAAAAATGGCTCATTATACTCTCCCCCGATACTAGCTCTCTCAAGCGGCAGTTTGATAAAAACAATATCGATATCCTGATAAAAACTCGACAGTTATCTATTGTCAGCTGATAAATAATAAGTGATATATTTCCTTTTATAAATTTTTAATTTTTTATCATTTATATATATATTTTTTTTATGAATATACTTCAAATTTTGTTGTCAACCCTATTAATTTACTATAATATTATCTAATGGCAATAACGACGTTAATGAACATATTACAGTTCCTAGACAACAAAAAGAAATCTTGTATAAAACAAGGCTGTCTTCTAAAGCAGTCACATTAGATTTGGCACTTACATGTTTGATATTTAGAATAATTATCCTTACTTTAAATTTGAAATGATTTCAGATGAAAAAATACTATAATAAGTAGTAGATAAGTGCTGCTAATGAAGGATTTTATTTATATTTTATATAGCACTGTCACTTTAGTTCGGGTTAAGCTCGCTTGAGAGATTTAGTATCAGGGGAGAGAATAATTAACTACTTTTCAAATAGGATTCCCTCTAACCCTTCCTTACTCTGAGCTCTGCATGACACAAAAACAACACTAGTGCTGGCATAACTTGGTCTCCTCTCTTAGTTTACCTTTAGTGGCGATATAATAGTACCTACTAAAAGTAAAAATTGAGCGACCTCCTGTTAGATTCTAAGTTCCTGGCTCCTCCTATATTTAAAATATTTAAATTAGCGAACCTATTGGAAAAACATAGTTCTAAAAATGAAAAAACTGCCCAACCTCTTGTTAGATTATAACTTCCTAGTACTTGCGTAACTTCTTTTATGTCGTTTTATGCGTTACGGAAATTTCTTCTGTCCCCCAGAGCAAATACATATCCATGTTAAAAAAAAGTATATGAGAATACTTACAGACATACTTAACTAAGACAGTTGAGTTAAATGCAAACCATGCCTGGTAATCTATATTAAGTATACAAATATACATCTGTTTTAGCTCTATAGTTTTCTCAGGCACAGAGAACAACGTATCTTTGGCTTAATTTCCAGCAGACGGTTATTTAAAAAACAAGAAGAATTAAGAATTGTTTGTAGCTGTTACAAATCTATATTTCAAGGTCAAAGTAAGTTTTGTCAAAATTCCCGATTTCTTTAAAGCTGCCACCCACGGCTTGTGACTTGGCGAGCTTGTCTCGAAGTTTGTAATTTCTCAAGTCATGGGAACAAATTAGACTCGATATGGCACTTAGTGGCTCAACCTTTCCCTATAAGGATTCGACAGACCACAAGCCTACGAGCAAGAGAGACTTGCCAAGTCACTGGCCATTGGAATCCAGCTTATGGAGCGAAAGATAATTAAGTACTTGTATGTGAAAAAGAGGTTTAAAAAGAAAACCTGATCTTGAACTTAACCTTGAGGTAGAATCAGGAACCTTTAAGAATCGCAGGTATCTCAAATAGGATGTCACTTTTTTTTAACATTTGTACTGCTGTTATCGAAAGAACCGATCTTGAACGTGACACAAGCAGTTGATCTTGCAAAAAGTAACTACTCATGATATGGTATAACCTGTATGTATATTTATAGATATGTACTTATAATGTTTAGATTGCAAGTCTTACCATATCGTCTGCTAATATCATAATGATGTGTGGCCTTGGTGGTGGAGATGACTGCACTAAAGAGAGGAGACATGTCGCAGCTGCCAAGTACCAAATACAAGAAGGTACTCTACGACCTCCCACTACCATCCTGCAATCATATTAGCAATGAAGTAATTAATAATTTTATATCTTACGTCTTTTCCAACTGCTTATCATTAACTCAATGGGCAGGGCCGTTTCTAGGTGTTTTGCCGCCCTAGGCGAAAATTAAAAAATTCCGCCCCCCCCCTCCCTCCCTTTTACTATCAACGCTTTTTCCCTTTGTCATCCAGGCTAGAAGAAATTAATGTATTAGATACAAAAGAACTTGTATTTAACTTAAATCCCATCAAAAATTAAATAATTAAATAAGGACTGTTACATTTTATTTCATTTCAAATATCTCTTATAACTTTAATGGTATTTTAGGTTCTTTCTTTTAACTTTCTTTGGTTGTTTAGTACCTTCCATATCTATATTTTAGGTAAAGTCTTTAATAAGATCTCTAATGTCCAGGTGGTAAGTAATGTTTTTTTCTAATATATTAGTGGCTAGTCTCACAAGTCTTTATTGGCTCATGGAACTGTGCAGATGGTTTCTATAATTTAATTATAATTGTTGAGAAAATAGATTTTAATAATACGTAATTTTTAACATTTTAAATTCAAACTTCCTACCTTAATGTATTTTTATCTTGTTATGTTGGTTACACTTATTGCCATGCTTGTATTGTATTGTTTTGTATGTTGTTGTATCAATCTCTGTGTTTTTGGCTATTAAACAGTTTATATCTATTTCTTGTGTTTATGCTGTTTATGTGCAACATTAATTATTAGTTTTATCAACAATAATTAAATTATAATAATACATAGTTATAATTAATTTGAGTTTCTCATCAAAACAAAATGTTCATCTCAATTGTTTTGGCCCATTTACAACCAAAAGAGTTCTTAATTTGTCTCCACTTGAGTTTATTTAGTCAAAGTATACACATATTAAGTAATTGTTTGGTATATGCTTTTCAAAACAATAAAAATTTTCCTATATTTATTTTTCCCTCTTCCTTTTGCCGCCCCTAAAATTTTGCCGCCCTAGGCGGCCGCCTAGTCTTGCCTATTAGTAGAAACGGCCCTGTCAATGGGAGATAATAGATCGTTACCCACTAACGAAACACAATTATAATAAATTGTTAGATCACTAAAATTGTTCGAAACTCAGCCACTGTCATTTTTGATAATTTGAAAATACCATATCAATATTACAAAGTACCATATCAATATCTGATTTGATATTGTCTTGTCCATCTCCTGAAGGCAGGAAAATGCGTTCTTTAAAACAGATTACATAAAGCTCTACCACCGTACTAGGAAAATAGCATCTCATAATATAGTAATTCTAAGGTTCTTCAAGCCCTTAAATAAAACGCAGGGGTTCATAACCTGCGTTTATTACGCGCTTCAGAATAGTCTAAGTTCAGAATGACTGTTATAGTTATATCTATAACTTTAAAAATGATTGGGTGAAAGCAGTGGCGTAGGAATTCATTTTTGACGGGGGTGGCTCGGCTCCTCCGCTAAAGTCGGCTCCTCCCCCCCCCTTATAGAAGGGGGGTCCGGGGGTCCTCCCCCGGGAAAATTTTGGAAAATAAACGTTCAAAAACAGCATTTTAAGCAGTTGTAGACATATTTTAGAGCAGTTAAAATATTCGTAGGTTTCGACTTTTTAGAGAACAAATTTAAATAAGTATTTCGTCTTTTTCTCATGATGTCTATCAAAATTTAATAAATGTATAAGAATAAATTGTATACACTGTTTAAAAAGTAAAAATTAGATTTTATGCACTATTTAAAAGTATGAAAATAAATAAATTGAGATTGAGGTAGAGGTAAAGTGAATGGAGTCAAAAACAATTTACATTCTCAGTTTGACACGATTCGCGAGAGAGCAAGGACCTGACTAAAGAATCAAAAAAGGCCGGGTAAAGAGGAAAGAGAAGAGAAGTCTCCTTATCTAGCTAAAATTCATAGTTGATAATGTCTAGAAGAATAAGGGTGGTTCAACCTCCTACTACGACCGTTGTTGTTTTTTGATAAACGGGGTTTGAGCCGCGCTTCTGAAACTACTGATAGCAAGTTGACATAACTCAGTCTGATAAATCAAACGAAACTTTCTTTCATCAACGACAGAGCAGGTGCTATTTATTTTGATTGACTCAGTTGATCACGTCATTAAGATTTTATTTAGTTTAGTGTTGGTGAGAAATAGAAGTCATGATAACTCTTTGTGATGTGCCGACTGCCGACTTGTTGGCTTTACTAGCCGCAGCCGCCCTTATCTTCCTATTTAAACCCACCCGTCGGCACTTCAAATAAATTAAATGTTTATAATATATTATACCATTTTATTAATGTTAAAAACATTTTTATTTGAAATAAAATATAAATGTATTATTTACCAAATCATTCAACAAAATTTTAAGCATGTACTAATTTTTATTTTATTTGTAATTTTGTTGCCCCTTCAAATCTGACGGAGGGGGGCTCGAGCCCGATAGCCCCCCCCCCCCCGTTCCTACGCCACTGGGTGAAAGCCACGCAATGACGGTTTGAAATAGGGTCTTAAAAAAAGTCGTTGTCCGGGTAGTAATCTTGTCTGGTACTATAATTTTGATGGAATAAATTACCATAATATGGTGGAAGGGGGGGGGGGGGGGGGGTTCTTTGTAGGTAAGTGGAAGGAGTCCTTCAGTGTTATAACAAACATTAATCACAATTTTGCCTGAAATTAAAGACGAAATGTTAAATTACACGTTTATGCAAGATGTTACCCCGTCCCATAGCTCTTTGCAAAAAATTCAATACTTGCAAGAAAATTGCCCAGACTTCAGGCAACATTGTGCTTAACACATCTTTAATGATTGTGATAACACTGAGGGACTCCCGCCACTTACCTATCCCCCCCCCCCTCCACCATATGGTAATTTATTCTATCAAAAGTATAATACCAGACAAGATTACTACCAGGACGACATTTTTTAAGAACCCATTTCAAACCGTTATTGCGTGGCTTTCACCCAATAGTTTTTAAAGTTATAGATATGAAATTTAAAGTAGAAGAATGTAGTTTTCAGGCCCCGTAAGTCCCATATCTATATCTACTACAGAAGCTGAGCTATAAGTGTTCAAAAAAGACGGTTTTTTTGGTCCACCCTGTATTTTTTGCTTATACAACTGTTTTTGAATAGCTCAAATGAATTGCTTTTTCATTTTTCAAATTGGAAATGTTTTCTCCGTAAAATAAATTTCTATTTCTGTAACACAGTCCTATTAACTATAAAACAATCTGCAACAATCTAATTTGCGGTTTTGCCAGTGACTCACGGTTTTTATTACTACTCTTATTCTAAAGAAATTATTTTTTTATTCAAAAAGGAAGAACATTTTTTTAGTATGTCATAAAGGAACACCTGTCCTGATTCATAAAAATTTAATGATTAGAGCCGACGTTCTTTATCTAAACTAATTTTTTAAGCATTTTGACATTTACTATATTTATCTTTAGTTCTTTCTTTAAAATTCGAACTGTTTAAGCGAATCAAAATTTAATACTAGCAAATTGATTAATTTTTATTTTATTATATACTTTTTAGGTATTTGTTGCTAAAAGATTGGACACAAAAACTTGAATAAACATTCAAATTTAAACTTTTAAATATTAAAATTACCAACTTCATATGATTAACTTTTCAATTATAATATACGAACTGTTAAACCCGTGGAAACGCCTAATTTTATATTTCGAAAAAAGTAAAATTAAGTAAATTAGTTTAGATAAGTTATCATATCAATTTGAAGACCAACAAGTCAAAACAAACATTTATTTTTATTGGAATAAATGTGGTTGTCTTAGCTTAGCAATAACAAAACATTTCGAGGTGCGTCGGTGCCGTCGCGTCGTTGGGACACCACTTGATTATATAAATACAATAATGATAATGAAAGCCAAAACGTTTTTATTGTAGAATTGTTCTAAACATGGCAATAAAAAGTAGGAAATTATAGAAATTTGTAACTTTTCAAAGAACCAGTAAACGCCTAGTGTGTAGTATAAACGCATATTGTGTAGTACGCAAACGCCTAGTGTGTAGTATAAACCCCTAGTGTGCAGTAGTAGCACTAGAGTGTAGTATAATAGGAAATTATAGAAATTTGTAACTTTTCTTTTATGAACCAGTAAACGCCTAGTGTGTAGTATAAACCCCTAGTGTGCAGTATAAACGCCTAGACTAGAGTGTAGTATAATAGGAAATTATAGAAATTTGTAACTTTTCTTTTATGAACCAGTAAACGCCTAGTGTGTAGTATACACCCCTAGTGTGCAGTATAAACGCCTAGACTAGTGTGTAGTATAATAGGAAATTATAGAAATTTGTAACTTTTCTTTTATGAACCAGTAAACGCCTAGTGTGTAGTATAAACCCCTAGTGTGCAGTATAAACGCCTAGACTAGAGTGTAGTATAATAGGAAATTATAGAAATTTGTAACTTTTCTTTTATGAACCAGTAAACGCCTAGTGTGTAGTATAAACCCCTAGTGTGCAGTATAAACGCCTAGACTAGAGTGTAGTATAATAGGAAATTATAGAAATTTGTAACTTTTCTTTTATGAACCAGTAAACGCCTAGTGTGTAGTATACACCCCTAGTGTGCAGTATAAACGCCTAGACTAGAGTGTAGTATAATAGGAAATTATAGAAATTTGTAACTTTTCTTTTATGAACCAGTAAACACCTAGTGTGTAGTATACACCCCTAGTGTGCAGTATAAACGCCTAGACTAGTGTGTAGTATAATAGGAAATTATAGAAATTTGTAACTTTTCTTTTATGAACCAGTAAACACCTAGTGTGTAGTATACACCCCTAGTGTGCAGTATAAACGCCTAGACTAGAGTGTAGTATAATAGGAAATTATAGAAATTTGTAACTTTTCTTTTATGAACCAGTATACGCCTAGTGTGTAGTATAAACGCCTATTGCGTAGTACAAACGCCTATTGTGTAGTATAAACGCCTAGAGTGTAGTATAAACGCCTAGTGTGTACTTTAAACGCCTATAGTGTTTACTATAAACGCCTAATGTGTACTATAAACGTCTAGTGTGTTGTATATTTTATTAAATATATAATTAAATATTCTAAACTAATAAAATACTATAGAAATTATAGGAAGTATACTATTTAAAATTATCTTACGTCTTCATCGATGAGATTTATGAATGAGTGATATCCAAAACAACTGTCTTTATCATTTAAGTGTTTTTCTACACTAATATATCGGCACAAACTTCTAATTATAGACTTAAACAAATTGATTTAATACACTCAACTCTTCACCACAAAGACTGTTAACTGAGTGCTACTGAATTCCTGACTGACTCTGCCAACGAAAGATGTCAGGTTTTTAAAGACTTGAAGTGGACTCTGGGGAAACCCGGCAGGTCAGATCCTAACTCAAACTGGCTAATTTCCCCCAGTTTTCACCGAACCTGATCTAACATGTTTATCTAATTTATTTGTCTGTGGTTTGACTAAGCGCCAGAACCAAAAATATTATCAGTTAGTCATCTGTAAACAACTGGAAGGGATTATAATGAAATAATTAACGAAAATAAAATGTGAATTTTGTTTCATTTATAGATATTTGTTTTGATAAATTAATGCACATCTGAATGAACTTAAGTGTTTATAAGTTTAAAACTAATTTCTACACAATTGACATATATTAAAAAGAAAATACATATATGTATTTATTCTTACAATTAAATAAATGATTATATTTAATCTTCTTAGAAATTATAATTATCTTTATAATCTTATACTATTTTCTATTTTTTATTTTTTTCTATTTTTATACAATTAATTCTTTAATGCATAAGGAAAACATTCTAACAATTTGTATGGGATATAGTTTTCCTCCTGCCTTATTATTGATCGAATAGTCACATATTTTAAGGTACTTCTTTAGATTGTTACTCCCCTGTGATTTTTTAGAATATAATTGACTTTGGACTAAATAACTATTAAGAAAAAGGGATGTTTAGTCCAATGTACTTTAGGACAAAGGAATATCACACTTTTGTTTCATTAGGGGAGTAACAGTCTAAAGAAGATCATTCCGTAAACCTTCTTTAAATTGTTACTCCCCTCTGTTTTCTATAAGGGGAGTAACAGTATAAAGTCGAACAATCCGTGAATCTTCTTAGATTGTAACTTCCCTCCGTATTTTTATAAGGGGATCTAAAGAAGTGCCGATTTTAAATGGTTTCAGTTCCCAGTGTGTGTTCCTTCTTATATTTTTAAGCAAAATTTAATTCGCTCACAAGGTTGAAACTAATATAAGACCATCAGTGAGCTATTTTCAACAAACCATCCAAATTTCTTTAAAATTGGACGAGTGCTTCTGTGCCCATTTATTTCTCTTTAACTTTCGCACATAAACATACATTTTTATAAACACCTATATCTTCAAAAGTACTCATTTGATTTGTATAAAATTTGAATGGTTTGTCGGAAGCAGACATCAGATAGCACCAGATTGATGTCAACCGTGTATGCCCTTTATCTCTACTTAATTGCTACTTTAATTAATATCATAAATAAAAAACAACTTTGACACTTTAAAAAACGGGGGGGGGGGATATATATATATATATATATATATATATATATATATATATATATATATATATATATATATATATATATATATACTATTTTTTTTATACTAAATGAAGACATTTAATGAGCATAACATATGATATCAGATTATTTAATTTATTTCCTCACGTTTTAAAATAATTGACCGGATCCCATTGCAGATTAGGTAATATCTTGATTTCATTTCATTAAATTATTATTATTCATATCCTCGGTTACTTTAAATGTAAATAAATAATTAAAATATGTATAATTATAAACAAAGATAAAATATAAGCAATTTGAAACGTTAGTTATAAATATTAATAAAATACAAGAAAACTTAATATTTCATTATATAAGCAAGGAGACTCATCTCTAGGCAGTAATCTAATATTAGTATTATTATTTAATTAATAAATAATACCATTTATAATTGAAGATTATTAAATGAATATTAAAAGAAAATCGGTCTGAGGCAACTTAGACTAACTTTCTCATATAATCTCGGTCCCAGATCCCGAAAAACATTGTTTTCGTTTTTAAACAAAATCAGATTTATTTCCATCAAAATCTCGGAACCGATATTTCCCCGCAAAACGGCTAATGTTGTTAGATTCGTATTTAAATGGACAACATTTTAAAATTGTTTTAAAAAAATAGACTAAACCGTTTCGAGAATTTGTTTTCACATTTTTTCAGAGTTTTTTGGGGATAGCCCCCCCCCCCCCTCAAATTTAGAGATAATAATCATTTTTCGATTTCACCACGGGGTTTGTTTTTCTAGACATGTATGCCAAATTTCTTCAAAATCGGTTCAGTAGATTAGGCTCCACGCGTCTGCACAGACGACAGACAGACATTTTTTAAAAACTACTTTTTTCACCCAGGGGATCTCAAAACGTATAATGGACGTTGGAAATGCTTCTGTAACAAATACAGAATAATAGCGAATGCTTCTGTAACAAATACAGAATAATAGGGGATGCTTCTGTAATAAATACAGAATAATAGGGAATGCTTCTGTAATAAATACAGAATAATAGGGAATGCTTCTGTAACAAATACAGAATAATAGGGAATGCTTCTGTAATAAATACAGAATAATAGGGAATGCTTCTGTAACAAATACAGAATAATAGGGGATCCTTCTGTAATAAATACAGAATAATAGGGAATGCTTCTGTAATAAATACAGAATAATAGGGAATGCTTCTGTAACAAATACAGAATAATAGGGAATGCTTCTGTAATAAATACAGAATAATAGGGAATGCTTCTGTAGCAAATACAGAATAATAGGGAATGCTTCTGTAATAAATACAGAATAATAGGGAAAGCTTCTGTAATAAGTACAGAATAACAGGGAATGCTTCTGTAATAAATACAGAATAATAGGGAATGCTTCTGTAACAAATACAGAATAATAGGGAATGCTTCTGTAATAAATACAGAATAATAGGGAAAGCTTCTGTAATAAGTACAGAATAACAGGGAATGCTTCTGTAATAAATACAGAATAATAGGGAATGCTTCTGTAATAAATAAAGAATAATAGGGAATGCTTCTGTAATAAATACAGAATAATAGGGAATGCTTCTGTAACAAATACAGAATAATAGGGAATGCTTCTGTAATAAATACAGAATAATAGGGAATGCTTCTGTAACAAATACAGAATAATAGGGGATGCTTCTGTAATAAATACAGAATAATAGGGAATGCTTCTGTAATAAATACAGAATAATAGGGAATGCTTCTGTAACAAATACAGAATAATAGGGAATGCTTCTGTAACAAATACAGAATAATAGGGAATGCTTCTGTAATAAATACAGAATAATAGGGAATGCTTCTGTAATAAATACAGAATAATAGGGAATGCTTCTGTAATAAATACAGAATAATAGGGAAAGCTTCTGTAATAAGTACAGAATAACAGGGAATGCTTCTGTAATAAATACAGAATAATAGGGAATGCTTCTGTAACAAATACAGAATAATAGGGAATGCTTCTGTAATAAATACAGAATAATAGGGAAAGCTTCTGTAATAAGTACAGAATAACAGGGAATGCTTCTGTAATAAATACAGAATAATAGGGAATGCTTCTGTAATAAATAAAGAATAATAGGGAATGCTTCTGTAATAAATACAGAATAATAGGGAATGCTTCTGTAACAAATACAGAATAATAGGGAATGCTTCTGTAATAAATACAGAATAATAGGGAATGCTTCTGTAACAAATACAGAATAATAGGGGATGCTTCTGTAATAAATACAGAATAATAGGGAATGCTTCTGTAATAAATACAGAATAATAGGGAATGCTTCTGTAACAAATACAGAATAATAGGGAATGCTTCTGTAACAAATACAGAATAATAGGGAATGCTTCTGTAATAAATACAGAATAATAGGGAATGCTTCTGTAATAAATACAGAATAATAGGGAATGCTTCTGTAATAAATACAGAATAATAGGGAATGCTTCTGTAACAAATACAGAATAATAGGGAATGCTTCTGTAATAAATACAGAATAAGAGGGAATGCTTCTGTAACAAATACAGAATAATAGGGGATGCTTCTGTAATAAATACAGAATAATAGGGAATGCTTCTGTAATAAATACAGAATAATAGGGAATGCTTCTGTAACAAATACAGAATAATAGGGAATGCTTCTGTAATAAATACAGAATAATAGGGAATGCTTCTGTAACAAATACAGAATAATAGGGAATGCTTCTGTAATAAATACAGAATAATAGGGAAAGCTTCTGTAATAAGTACAGAATAACAGGGAATGCTTCTGTAATAAATACAGAATAATAGGGAATGCTTCTGTAACAAATACAGAATAATAGGGAATGCTTCTGTAATAAATACAGAATAATAGGGAAAACTTCTGTAATAAGTACAGAATAGTAGGGAATGCTTCTGTAATAAATACAGAATAATAGGGAAAGCTTCTGTAATAAGTACAGAATAACAGGGAATGCTTCTGTAATAAATACAGAATAATAGGGAATGCTTCTGTAATAAATAAAGAATAATAGGGAATGCTTCTGTAATAAATACAGAATAATAGGGAATGCTTCTGTAACAAATACAGAATAATAGGGAATGCTTCTGTAATAAATACAGAATAATAGGGAATGCTTCTGTAACAAATACAGAATAATAGGGGATGCTTCTGTAATAAATACAGAATAATAGGGAATGCTTCTGTAATAAATACAGAATAATAGGGAATGCTTCTGTAACAAATACAGAATAATAGGGAATGCTTCTGTAACAAATACAGAATAATAGGGAATGCTTCTGTAATAAATACAGAATAATAGGGAATGCTTCTGTAATAAATACAGAATAATAGGGAATGCTTCTGTAATAAATACAGAATAATAGGGAATGCTTCTGTAACAAATACAGAATAATAGGGAATGCTTCTGTAATAAATACAGAATAATAGGGAATGCTTCTGTAACAAATACAGAATAATAGGGGATGCTTCTGTAATAAATACAGAATAATAGGGAATGCTTCTGTAATAAATACAGAATAATAGGGAATGCTTCTGTAACAAATACAGAATAATAGGGAATGCTTCTGTAATAAATACAGAATAATAGGGAATGCTTCTGTAACAAATACAGAATAATAGGGAATGCTTCTGTAATAAATACAGAATAATAGGGAAAGCTTCTGTAATAAGTACAGAATAACAGGGAATGCTTCTGTAATAAATACAGAATAATAGGGAATGCTTCTGTAACAAATACAGAATAATAGGGAATGCTTCTGTAATAAATACAGAATAATAGGGAAAACTTCTGTAATAAGTACAGAATAGTAGGGAATGCTTCTGTAATATACAGAATAATAGGGAATGTTTCTGTAATAAATACAGAATAAGAGGGAATGCTTCTGTAATAAATACAGAATAATAGGGAATGTTTCTGTAATAAATACAGAATAATAGGGAATGTTTCTGTAATAAATACAGAATAATAGGGAATGCTTCTGTAATAAATACAGAATAATGGGAAAAATGACAACAATAAAAATCTAAGGAGGTCGAATCAGCTAATACTATCTTTTAATAATGTCAGAACCGATTAACCAACACAAACAAAATGATAAAAAATCCAAACTCTAATTTTATGAATAATTTTTCAATGCTGTCAAAAATGTATTTTAGGCTTAGGCTTTATAAGTAGTTAACACTTGTTAACTACTTCATCTGCAGCCCCTTCAGCCGAGCTTAAGTGCGCTGGGTTTTTCCCAAAACCAGCACTGATGACTAAGGCCGGGTCCGCTTCTGGTTTTGGTGATACTTAACTCCTCGTTTGGGCATTGGATAGACTTGTTTTAAACATGCTTATATAGAAGAAAACGTTTTTGTATTTATTACACATAAATTAATATAAAGAACTGTAAAACAGAGTAACAAGGTCAAGAAAAGGAAACAGAACTAAAACCAGTTTGCTTAAAACAATAGCTACTTTTATTTTTTTTTGAACTAATAAATAATGCTCTGAGTTCTACTTATTATGAGAAAGTTTAGCGATAATTAAAGTGTTAGTCTGTCAGTCTGTCCGCCAACATTTTTGTGAACTTCCCGTAACTTAAACTTGTTCGACTTCATTAAAGTTTGGTTGGTACATCAAAATTCTCATATTTGTACATCAAAATTCTCATATTTGTACATCAAAATTCTCATATTTGTACATCAAAAGTCCCATATTTGTACACCAAAAGTCCAATATTTGTACATCAAAAGTCCCATATTTGTACATCAAAAGTCCAATTTGTACACCAAAAGTCCCATATTTGTACATCAAAAGTCCCATATTTGTACATCAAAAGTCCAATATTTGTACATCAAAAGTCCCATATTTGTACATCAAAAGTCCCATATTTGTACATCAAAATTCTCATATTTGTACATCAAAAGTCCCATATTTCATTTAAGAAATTAAAAAATAATTTGACCCCATTATAAATTAAATGATGTCTGATCAACCTCCTTTCAATTCTCTTCAGGGTCATATTATTTTTACGTATTTAATGCTTGCTTATACCCTAACCTTTTAGTGACACTCTCATTTTGAAATGCATCTCATTATACTTAATAGTCATGTTGACGTGACCATTAGTCATTGTGATAGAATGCCAGGAAGCTCTTTGCGTTCTAATTGCCACACTAATTAACTGACGCATTTGTCATTTATACGTAATAAATATGAAGCTTTTACTGTAGTTATTGTTAACATTATCTGTTTAAATTGATATTGGATTTCATATATACAGACCGACGGAAAGAAACAGACCTAAAAATGTTTCAAACCCCGTCTGGTTTGACTTTTCTATATTTCTATTCAATTTTATTTCTTGAATTAAATAAAATTTAAATTATTGTCCTTTTCATTTTAGGGTGTAATTGTGTTATTTAGGTGTTCAAATCAATGACTGGAAATCATTCGTAACTCTCACAGTTTAGCTTTCGTAATGCTTATGAAATATTTTGTATCCAAGTTTACCGGAAGTAACGGAAGCTCTGCGGTCGTTCTAAAAAACGAAGATTTTTTATGCTCTAATTTCAAAAAATCAAAGACTGAAGTATTTTCCAGACATCAGGGTATATATTGGTCTCAAGTCTGTCTGTCGGTCTGATAGACTAACACTCAATTATCGTGAACCAACATACCTTAAAAACTTCTCGCCCCATTTTAATAAAATTTGGGTGTAGATTATAATTAGTCCATTGTTGGACCCATAAAAGTTTTATACATTTTGCGCCCATTGGTTATTCTTCTACATGTGCACAATTTGTTTTTGTATTAATACTTAAATGTACAAGTGTTATTTTTGAGATTATGCTGGTTTGTCAAATAAAGCCCATAGATGATCCCGTAAATATTTCAACCATCCGCGCACATTAAATTCTCCTCAATCGATACTATTATTCATGTAAATTTAGTCTGTTAATTAGTGTGGCACATAGCATCCTCGCCTCCTATCACGTACTTTATTAATTTTATGCTTTTACAAGCCATTACTGTCTGATTTATTTAATTGTTTATCCCGTTTCTTTAATATGTCAAAATTGTTTTGATATTTTACATGCATTGAAGTATCAATTAAGCAAAAGTTAAAGGGTGGAGACCGTTGAAATTAATCTGGTGCAATCTGCAGTCTACTTTTGATAAACCATCCAAATTTTATAAAAATCAGATAAGTACTTTTGAAGATATAGGTGTAAATAAAAGTATGTTTGAGCACGTGTCGAAGAGAAACAAACGGGTGCAGAAAGTTGAAACTTATGGATCAACAATGGGCTAATTATGACCTTTACAACCAAATCGGACGGGTAGTTTGTAACCAAAAATGTTCCCTGATGTCTGAAACGGATTTCTGTCTTAGAATTTTTGAAATTGGAGACATAAAATATTTTTGTTCTTCAGAACGATCGCACAGCTTCCGTTCCCTTCGGTAAGCTCGGAAGCAATAACCAAAATAATTTTGACAGATTTTACAAATGGGGAAAACTTAAATAAAAGTCAAGTTAATAATGAGTCATAAAAGCATAAAATTATTAAAGTACGCGTGGGAGCAATGTGCCACACTAATTTACAGACTAAATTTTTAAAATATCTCAAAAAGGTATCTTTTTAAACATTATGTATAAATAAGTATTAATTTCTATAATTTGGAGCATCTCATTATCCCCCCAGTCATTTTTATGACATCTTATACACTTTATTATTTTAATTCTATTCTTATTTAGTGTTTCGTATACAAAACAGCAGGAATAAAAACTCCTCCGTTACAAGGATATGAAATAACTTGAAAAATATTATTTCTATATTCCTTGAAACAATGAAAAAAACATATGATAAGTATCTATAATCTTCAAGGCAATGTTTGTCGTACATTAATCAAGAACTTCCGTGCGAATTGAGACAATGTAATCTCTCATTAAGTATATTTAAACTATAAAAAGTAAGATAAGATGTTAATTTACAATTGTAATTAACTTAAAATAACATGCAATGTGTAAGATTAGAGTTAACTTTGATATCTTTAAGAAAATCGTGCCAAGATAATCTGGTGACCTTTCTCATCTCTTAATTAACGACCATTTTTTTTTTCTTTTCTAAAAAAAAGTTGTTTCTTTTGGCTCCATGATCTGAATAAAGTTTGACAAGAAGTAATTTGAATTTTAATTGATTAATTAATTTTGTGTATTATTGATTTTCTGTAAATTAGGTTGAATTTACTTATACATCTTGATTTTCTGTAAAATAGGTTGAATTTACTTATTTACTTATAGTTGCAATAAATTAAAAAATGTTTTGATTTAAATAATTACATTCGATTACAAAATATGACCTTCTGCTCAGTTTTAGAAAATAAGATGCAGCAATATGATTCACTAAATGAGCAGCAAATTTTATTTCAATCAACTTTCAAATAATAATTATTGAAGTTCCAACTTAATTTCTAGGGAGAACACGTTCAATCTCTTTTAACACATTGAACACCTATAATTATTTATTTTTTTATTTATTTTTTTTGTAAGACTTCTAAAAATAAATATCTAAGAAGGTTAAAAAAAAAACCGGGTAAAAATTATTTATAATGAGTTCAGTGTCAACCTGAAAGAAAGCTCGAAATAAAAAAAAAAATTGTCGAGGTAAATAACAAATTTTATTTAGTAGCATTTAAAAGTTCAAATAGATCAATTCTCGTTTATGTCAAACAGGTTACCTGAATTCCAATAACGCTTAATATTTTAAGACAAGTAATTAAGACCTGAGTTATTTTACCTGATTGTTACATTGTCAACTTGAAAGAGCTGTAACCTTCTCAACCTTGACTTTATATAAAAGAAAAATAAAGTATGAGAAAAAATTCCTATTCTTGGATAATACATATGTAAGCGCTTTTGAAATCATTTCATATCTGAGTGAAGGTCAGTCATGATCCACATATTAACCTGCTGTTAGAAATTAAATGTATGTATTTGTTGGAATTAAGATTATAAGTACATAGTAAGAAAGTAAATGATTAGATTAAAAGGATTAGTAATATTGATATAAAAAAGGTGAATGTATCATTATTATTAGTTTCGTTATTCGTCAGTCAACTTTGAAAATATAGTGCTTAATCTCTCGTAATCTAACTATATAAAATGTAGGTGTATAAAATATATTTATAGTAGTTAACTTTTCAGATATAAACCTTTTAATAGTATAAACACAGACAGTAATACACTTATGCATAGTACAAACACAGACAATACACTCATACTTAGTATAAACACAGACAATACACTCATACTTAGTATAAACATAGACACTCATACTTAGTATAAACACAGACAGTAATACACTTATGCATAGTACAAACACAGACAATACACTCATACTTAGTATAAACACAGACAATACACTCATACTTAGTATAAACACAGACAATACACTCATACTTAGTATAAACATAGACACTCATACTTAGTATAAACACAGACAATACACTCATACTTAGTATAAACACAGAATACACTCATACTCAGTATAAACACAGACAATACACTCATACTTAGTATACACAGACAATACACTCATACTTAGTATAAACACAGACAGTAATACACTTACGCATAGTATAAACACAGACATTTATAATAGACCAATACATAGTGTAAACGCAGACAGTAATAGACCCATACATAGTATAAACACAGATATTAATACACCCATACATAGTATAAACAGAGATAGTAATTCACCCATATATAGTATAATCACAGTGGCTTAACTATGGGCCCGCACGGGCGCATGGTGTGCTGCCCTCAGTGCCAAGGGGACCCCAAATCCAAAAAAAGGACATGAAATTACTATTCTTGTACCAATGTTGAAGCCCCCCCCCCCCATAGCATATTAAAATACCCTTTAGCATATTAAAATCTATCTTGGAATCATCCCGCACACTTTCTGAAGTTTTATTTGGCCATCGTATAATCACAGACATTTATACACCCATACATAATATAATTATAGACAGTAATACACTCATACGAAATATAAACACAGATAGTAATACACCCATACATACATAATAGAAACACAGACAGTAATACACCCATACGTAATATAAACTCAGACATTAATACACCCATACAAAATATAAACACAGACAGTAATTCACATTGTAAAACTTGTCTATCTGTCTGAAACACAATTCTTCTCCGAAAGTACCCAACACAAAAATTTGAAACTTTGCGGTTACGAAATGTCTAATAACCCAAACACAAGAAAATGATAGGGAAGCTCTAAATTGTTTTACAAATCAACGGAAAAATAATCGGTCCGAGACAACTCAGGTAGTTGGAGGTATAGTCTGTAGTTTTCTGCAGGGTCATAAACTGGAGAGGCGAGTAGGAGAATCATATATATTATTTTTAATAAAATTGTTACATATTAAAATTAATTTATACATTATTTTATAAAATAATATATGCATATATGAGGTTTAATGATATAGCTTTCTAATAATAGGTTCATTAAAATAAAATAAAAATTATGTCATAAATAAAAGATTCAGAAAAATATTTGATTGGAACGAAAGAAAATTATATTATTCAAATGTTAAAAATTTCTCTTAATTGATGAGTTATTAAAAACACATTCAAAAGTGCAACTAGCAACTTAAAAAACGTGTGAAAACAAAATATTACTGTTTTTAATATAAGACCTGAACAATCAAATGACGTACCTTAGCCCGGACTTATTATTAAAATTGCAAATAACTATAATTATCTGCTATTTTCACTGCGGTCGTGAATATACGTTGTTATTAAGGTTAAGTGTTTAGAGGATAATAAATAACCACGAATAATAAAATTTACAATATTGTAAGCTGAAACAACGAAAAAGAAAAAATAACCTCTAGTTTTAATAAGGGATAATTATAGAGAAAGATGGATTGTTAAGTGTTATATTTTCTCAGTTAAAATTTAATAAAGAGGTAGCGTAAAGAAAAATGGATTATTAATAACAACTCCTTTATTCAGTTGTGTTATTAAAATAAAGGTCAATGGGTTTTTAAGAATAGTGTATTTATTCGAAAAATGTGCTAATAATTTGTTGTATGTGTTATTAGTGAACTTAAAATCAATGTTAAAGTGTGTTCATATGAGGGGAAAAGTGGATAAATTAGTAATCTTCACTTAATGTATAACAGTTACCTGGTAATGCAAATCCAATTCTCCTATTAATGTGAGCACAGAACAATAGAACTTTAATCTTTATTTAATTATTTTAAAACAATAATTGCCAGCTGAAGATATTATGCATTTATTAAAATAAGTACTGTGAAGAATTAGATGATTACTGAAATACTAGAAGCTAAAGGGTTAAAGTACATTAAGCAAGGAAAAAGATAAGATCACAAATCTGCAGACCTTATCTAATTACCCTCTTAATCTTCTATATACTCAACATTCAATTTCCCATTTAAATAAACAATAGAAAATACATACATATATATAGTAAACAATAATGTACATTTTATTAACTAGGTGTGCAATGCAGTGGTCTGCTTGCAATATTGAGCTGAGAGTGCATTTTAATTTTAAACAATAAATATTTTTATTTATAAACAGTTGAAATGGAATCAAAAATAATAATATTTCTAATTTATTTCCTGTTTTTCTATTTCACCCCCTCTTAAATGATAATATGACAAAAGAAAACATAACAATAACTGCACTCTTTTCAACGAAATGCATCATGAAGGGCATATAATATTTTATCTGTACCCCGTACCCCTGTGTACCAATTGTACCATTTCATATTTATACCTTCCTGTGGTTGGTCACTATGTCATTGCCGATTTTTATGCGGATCGTTTCAGCCGTTCAGGAGGAGTATGCGTCCAAACAAATGCAAAGTGTAGTATAAGAGCTGAGTGAAGCGAAGCTTAATAATTTTTGGTTATAAGCTTTGACAGGACGAGCGTAGGCGAGTTTGAAGTGGGCTTCTATCTCGCATATGTAAAGTGCAAAAAATCTGAAAAAATTCCTGGACATTCTTCGACAAAAAGTAAAGATACCACTTTTTGGAAATGTCGAAAAAAATTGTATTTTTTTTTTTTTATTGACAAAATACTTTTTTTTTTTTTTATTATTATAATTAAGCTCTTTTCGATAAATTTATATGTTTATAGACCGGTTCACTGACAAAATATACTTAATCAGAAGTTTGTTTATGAATTTTGAGAATATCAGACCCATATAGGATAGTGCAAAGTAGGCTTTTTACCATTTTAAAAAGCACCAGCAATAGGTACTTCTTCAATACAGTGTGGCCTACGGACCCTCACTGTGTGCTGACCAGCACACACTTGACCTGTTTCTTATTAAATTATTTTAATATTTAATTACTTCACTTATATTAAACATCATGTTAACGTCAACTGATTATCGATTTTATTAATTTAGAAATGAAGACTAAGGTTGACCTTAAAAAAGGTCGCAATGTCTCAAATAAATATGGATTAATTCTACATTTATTTTCTACCTTAATTCTTATCATCCACCCACCCAAGTGGTGGCACGGTGGCATCTATGTGTTTTTAACGTTGTTTTATAATGAATTTCTAGATGATATGTCGAAAGTGTTTGTCACGTTGGATATAATTATATTACCTGCAATTTAGTTATACCTACCATTTACACACATAACATATAACAAACATTTATATAACAAACATTTCTATTTTTTGCATCGGTAAAAAAACAGAATTTACGTCTTCAAAGACAGTTTTAGAAGAAGCTTATTTTAAATTTTAAAATTGATATACTTTACTATTTTTCTTATATTTCCTTATGAATTTATTATCATGGTTTGATAATGCGATACTATGTTGTCTCAGATATTTTTCCATTGTAAAAAATGTAATTGATCATATAGGCAATATGGACTTTATAAATTGACAAGGTATAGGACTTTTAAAATAGTAATGAAAACTAATATTTAAATCATAACTTGTAATTAAAATATGATTATAGGATTGAGTAATAAAATAAATAGGAATACTTGTTGTACAAAGTATCTAATATAAATAATTAAAATAATAAGACTTTAATAATAAATCAGTGGTTATGCAAAGCAATCTAGTTTTTAATCATGTAATAATTATACTGTCTACATACAATAAATTTAAATCCAGTATGAATAATTCCTGTTGAAATAATTCCTACATTCATTTAAATTACTGTATTTAAATCCCATGATAATATCTCATTTAATTGATTTATTTTTACATATTTTATAAAGTGTTCAACAGGTGGAAGTTTACTTTTTGTTTTCGATTTCAACAAAATCAAATTAAAGCCTCGTTCACACGGTGGCACTAATGTCACGATATTCAATGCCGTGAAACTGCTTGACACTAGCCGTCATGACACTGAAGGCCCGTTTACACGGTGATAGTTCTTACACGATAGAACTATCATGTCAGTCTACGTCATACAACTATCGCCGAGGTGTGCAGTCTACACGGTGAGAGTTACAATACGTCAAAACTTGTTGTCGTGCACTCAATGTTACATCTATATAATACATTTTTTACTAGAATACGGAAATAAAGCATTAAATATATTATAATGTTAAATTATAATACACACACAGCCAAAAGAATATATGTATTCATATTGTCGAAAAAAACAAAATCTGATATCTTAAGTGAAGCAATCTATCATATTTGGTGCCTTTAAATCTGTTATCAGTTGATAAAAAAGTATAAGCCAATCAGCGTCTAGTATCTAGCGTGGTAGTTCTTATATCATCTGCGTGAGTACTCTGACTGCTGTGATAGAACACTCAACTATCTCGTCAGACGAGATAGTGTGATGGCAGATAGTTCTATCGCGACAAAATCTATCACGTAGTCTACACGGTGATAGTCGATGCGATAGTTGCTGTCGTGACCGCAACTATCGCGCCAACTATCACCGTGTAAACGGGCCTTTAATGTCATGAGGTGTTTACACGCCCTGTCCACACTGATGTGACAGATCTTCAAAATAGCAAACCAGAACAAAGCAATATAATAGTTTATATAATGTAAATAATCATATTTTACTAAAGCCGTGTCCAGACTGCTGAACAGAACAGAGCAAACGAGCCGAGCATTAGTATTTGCGCATGGTCAGTATAAAGTGCGCCTGCGCATGCTCAGTATAAAGTGTGCCTGCACAAGCTCATGCGCACAAGCTCAGGGCATGTGCAGAGACCAATGCTCGGCTCGTTTCCTCTGTTCGGTTCGGCAGTCTGGACACGGCTTTACAATTTTATAGTTTGTTTTCCCAAAAAAGGTTATACCTACTACGTATTCAATATGTCAAAATATCAAGAATATTTGATGCTAGACATTAGATGTCACGTCATTGTAGTGCCATGACATCTACTGTTCATACGACGACACCTTTTGACACTAATACCGCGGCATTGAATGTCACGAGGTTAGTGCCTCCGTGTGAACAAGGCTTTATTTTCATTAATATCTCGGAAACTAGGTATTTTCTTGGGAAGCGACTTAAATGGTTAGATTTTTAAATTAAAGGTCTAAATTTTAGAAATTATTTGTTTACTTTTCCAGAGTGTTTGGGGGAGTATTTGGAGCATCCTAAAATTTTAAGCTAAAATTAATTTCTTTTTTCATTTTTCTCAACATTTAGGCAAATTTCATCGTAATCAGCCGCAAGAGATTAAGCTCCGCCCATCTACACAAGCTTCAGACGACAGAAAACTAACTACAAATAGAATTTTTTTAAAATACCCCCTTTTTTGACTCAGAGAAGCACAAAATGTGAAATTAATAAACATTTTCATAATCGCATTTTTACACCGTCACAATATTTTTCTTATTATACATACTTCACTTACATATCTGTGAAATTATAATACAAAAACAGTTTAACCATGCCAAGCACCCATCACTAAAAAGAGATCTATTATTCTCATAATTATTGTTAAAGACGTCAGGTTTTCATAATTCTAGGTATACACCAATTAATTTCACGAATATCATTTCCCATGGAAACTCATAACAATACAGGATTACAGGGATAC